>WEKY01006572.1:0-30228 GCA_013390045.1 Picathartes gymnocephalus | reverse complement strand
TTTTTTTTTTAAATTAAAAAAGATTCATATTTAAGTTTCCAGTTAGCATTGTTTGGTAATCTTCTGCATGGCTGGTTTTGTGCTTGTGTGTTGGTGCCAATTCCTTCATCTTGGCACATTTTAAATTTCTACAGCACCATGTGCTGCTTGCCTCATTACACAGGAGTGATCTATTACAAGCAGGCGTGTTTATACACGCAACCATTTCTAGGTCCCTGGAACTGACAGCAAAAAATAGCATCTTGTGCACAGTCTGTTTCTCCAATTCTTGTGCACTAGCTTGATCAATCCAGTTGTTTCCGTTTGATTTTTCAGATACAGAAATAAATTGTTGCAATATGTTCATCTGATCTGAAGATATGCCAAGTTTCCTGCGTAAAAGGGCAGGGTTCATTTCACATTTTATATCATACTCATGATAGTGCTTAGCAAATTATTGCATATCATTTGACATTTTGAAATCAGGATTGTCTCTCCCAGAGAGATGCTGCAGCACAAAGGTTATGAGCCGGGTACAGAAATTGTTAGGTAAAAAGCTGTGATCTGTGTTAGGCAGAAAAGCACTCTATATAGATCTGTACTTGCCTTAAAATTTAAGTAAAAATTGTATCCAAGAGGCCCTGAAAGTATAGCAAAGGAGAAACTGAATATTAGAGGAAAACTGGCAGCAGATCATACCTCCATCTGTAGAGCATTAGAAGATCTGTGATCTGGTAGCACTTCAGGCTATTGCAGTTTTGGGGTACAAACATCTTCTGACCATCATGATTGGACTAGAACCTGAGGCCAAGATAAGGTTTCTAAAATCAGCATACAGAAGCACAAGTCAATATTTTCAAATGTATTCAGGAAACAAGCATTAAATTTAATATACTATGTGTCTTGCTAAGGGAAAACACCCTACTTATTCCAAAATATGTACATAGGTGCTACACTATGTCTGCTGCATAATTACTGTATATACATTTTTAAAATTTATTTGTACTTGCAATACTGCCTTCTGCAAAGCTGGCCAGTTTTTAATCTGAACCTATAATTGCATTTTTCTTGACTCTCAGATTTTGTTTGTTGACATTAGTGTTAAACACAACCAAATGTCCACATTTCTAGAAGCATGCTTTCGTTATGATGCATTCTTAACTCTTTGTCAGTGTTCACCTATAGTTCAGTGTATATTTTTGTATTTATCATACTTGTGTAGGGATATGTGTGCATGTCCTGATGCATATAATATTTATATAGAACAAATGCCTGATTATCTGAATAGTAATGGGAGATTTCTTTGCAGATTCTTTCAGTTGTCAGAATTTTTGCCACTGATTTTCCATAAATTGAAATAATCCAATGTATTTCTGGGTATTAGCTTCTGATCTCTTCCTGGGAGTGGTTAGGATCACAAGAAGTGGTTTTGCATGTCAGTGCCCATGTCAGCATGTTAAGCTGATCTGGCCCGAGGTCAGCTTGGTAAGCAGCCAATTGCTCATCTCTGTGATGGCATTGCAGGACATGGTATTAAAAAGACACCCACAGGAACACACCATCTCCTCTATCCTGGCACACAGACATGGAGTATGTGCTGTGACAGCAGCCTGAGATGTGCTTGCCTGACATCACAGAGGGACAGATGACCAAAAAAGGCAAAACTTTTCTCATGGGACACGGCATGTGCCTTAGCACTCCTCTTTGCAGAACAGGTCTGAAGCAAATAAATCTATTGGAGAAATATTTTACTTTGCTGCAAAGCCTCTAGAGTGACTATGGTGAGGGAAAGTTTCTTTCTATGCATTCATTCTGCATCAATATCAGATGTTTTAACAGAGCTAGAGGATGATGGTCCAACACATCTTCCTACTCTGACCCAAATAAAGCTGTAGTTCTCTCCCAGTGCAGATGTAAGACACTTAGTATTCCTGCCTCCTTTGGCAGGCATCCAACGGGACAAGCTACGTGCTGGAAAGCACTCCTGCCATTTCTCCAAGTCCAACTAACTGCAATCAATGAAAGCAGATTTACCAGTTTAACTGTGGATTGCATCAGGTTATGAATACATCTGCATTGCATTGTATGTCAGGGACACTGTGCATTAGTACACTCTGTATCTTGTCCCTGAGACGGACTTCACCTACATTTAAGACGAAGCTTTGATCCTTTCTTTTTTGTAGAAAAAAAATTAATCCCGTCAGAAAGTACTCAACATCACTGAAGGAAACATCCCCCGACTGGGTAACTGTTCCTGCCTGTGGGCAGAGAAAGACTTACTTTTCATTTTCACAGCAGATTTTATGTCAGTAAAGGCAAGCAATAACATTTTTTCTCCACCATCATAAAGACTACCTTTAAAGGAAACATACGTACTTGCCCTTTGAAACCTCTCTTCTGTCATGCTTATGCTTTCTATCCATTCTCAAAAGTGAGTCACTGTTTTAACATACATACGTGATTATTATTGAATAAGAGAATACAAGAAGTCACCGTTTTCAATGACAATGTGTCATAGCTGCATCCTTCATTGCAAACAGGGCACTCTCGCTGAAGATAGCTGCAGAGAGGAACTCCTTCAAAATTGATTAAAACTTGAGTACTAACAATGCCTTTTCTCCCAATTAGTTAAGTGCTTCTAGTTGGATATTCAGGGTTATTACAAAGATGGCAGTGCGAGATGATCCCAAGAGAAAAAGGGTGTCTTTTGCTCATAGTCATGCCATTTCTGTAGATTATGCTATGTTCTATATCTGAAATTCAGATAGGATCAAGCTCATTTAAGAGATAATAAGACAGCTAAGTATCAGCCAGCCCTACATGTAAAACTGTCAAGATCTCCATGTCAAAAATAGGCAAACATCTGCTCACCTAAGTTACACAAAGAACTCATTTTTGTTCTGGTTAATTCCTAGTTGAGGAATTAAGTGGTAAAGAATTAGAACTTGTTCTGCCAGAACACCTTATAATTATCTATGTAAGTATGAGTAGTTTTAGGTAATGCCTGATATCTGTGGTCTTCATGGTTAAAAGAAGGCTTTTTGTAAGCTGCTTTTTTTTGGTAAGTTTGGCTTTTTAAAAATTTCTCTTCCACAGTGCTCTATTATTTAAAGAAAGAAACACTTTAATAAAGCATGGAGGACTTGTATATATGGGCCTGACTCATACAAAACTCTGCTTAATACATTCCATATAAAACTCAAGATGAAAAGTTCTAGGCAGGTTTATGAGGCACTTAAATGACCATTCACACTCTTGACCTGGACCTATGCATACAAAGGGGATGGAATTTGCAGCAAACAAGAGATTTTATAGTGCAAAGAGCTATCAAAACCTAGTTTATTCCTCCCAGAAAGCCCACCTGCTTGTAAAGTGAGTCTCTTGGCTCTCTATATAAGTAAGTATAAATAAACCTGGTTTTCTGTGTTCTTCACCAGTGTGAAATGGAGCACAGCCCATAAAACCTGTGATGTGTTATGTTCAGAGACAACTCAGCTGACATCCGTATGGTGCACAGTGGTTTTGCACGAGTGGGCAGAAAGAACAGAGCTAAAACAGTGGGAGCACGTAAGAAATAAATTCTGGTGTGGTCTCCTCACACAAAAAGGTAAAACAAGAGGTTAGGGCAGGTCACTGAAGGTACTAACTTCTCTCAGTGGCTTTACATTTCTCACCTGCCAGTTGATAGAAGGCAGGAAACTAGAGGTTTTAGGATATGCCACGTGAAATTGAGAATGCAATTCTTTTCTTTGTAGATAACATCTGCTTCTGAACAGACCTTTCTAATAAGGATAAAAGAACACCATCTATTTGAGAGCACAAGCTAAGGACAAACCCTAACTGTTCATATGCCCGACAAGACATGTCTGGAAAAACAAGACATAAGAAATTTTCCAAGGAAAGGCCACAGGAAGACATGCAATAAAAGTTACCTGTCAGGATTTTAGTGCTTATGCCAATTCTAGAAGGCTTTTAGAGAGCTGTCATGCTCCAAATTGTATGAGTATCCCTTAGTAAGAGTAACTCCTTAGTATCATGGTATCACAGAATAGTTTGGCTTGGAATGGACCTTAAAGATCATCTTGTTCCATGTGTGCTGCCCTAGGCAGGGACACCTTCCACTTGACCTGGTTGCTCAAAGTCCCATCCAACTTGACCTTGGGTTCCCTACCAGGGATGAGGCATCCACAGCTTCTTTGGCCAACCTGTCCCAGTGTCTCAACATCTCAGCAAAGAAGCTCCTCCTAGCATCTAATTAAAATCTCTTTTCTTTTTGCTTTAAATGGTCCCCCCTTTTCTTCTCGCCATCTGCCTGTGTAAAAAGCCACTCTCCCTCTCTTTTGCAAGCCATCTTTAAGTACTGGAAGCCTGTAATGGGGCCTCCCCAGAGCCTTCTTTTCTCCAGACTGAGCAATACCTGCTCTCTTAACTTGTCTTCAAGCCTCAGATAGTGCATCAGCAGTACAAGATGAGCTGGAAAGGGCTGGATGACAGAAAATGAGCAAAAATTGTGTTTCAAAATTAAAGTTTGAAAAATATTGCAGATGCGATAGAGTCCAAACACTCATCATTATCAACATGAAGTATTACGATTTTGGTTCAGTGCTGTGTGCTAACTCATTTTTCACCAAGTGTCCTATCTTTCATTCTAGTTGGGAAACTGCATCTTGTCCAAAGTTCAGGTCTATCTCTTCACAGAGTCATCCAGAAAACACATTGCTGTATGTTCAACTCCAACAGACAAACATTTACCAGAGATTTTGTTACTACATGAACCTTGTTGCTCAGAGCTTTGCACTACCTCCTACTGGACTCTTCCTACTGCCTAATAAAGAGGTGTTTCACTGTTTTTCCTTCTTCATGGCATTTTGTTATCAGTGATGCCTTTTATTTTATTAGCCAGTGTCACAATTTCTGCTATTGCTACTAAACAAAGGCTTACGTTCACATGTGCATGTAGGCATTATTTTCTTAGCTACCTCTTTACTTACAGCACTAAGTGCAAATTAGGCGCATCTGAGGATGTTGTGCTACAAATGCATACCACAATTGGTTTCAGGAGTTCCCAACACTGTATTTCATCTATCTCACAGTCACAGCACTGCTTCAAAACTGAAAAGAAGCATGATGAGTTTCTTTATTTAGCAAATTGTCTATTCTTCTTATGCTGTAAATAGATCCACACGACTTCATATCTTAAATGCTTCCCCCTTTCCCCATCCAAAGGGACTCCTGAAAGCAATGCATAAATACATTTTACTTATCCAAAAGTCAGTTTATACTTCAGACACATGGTCTGTCCAGTTAGAGGCTGTTTTCTCTGACTGCCTGTCATATGACATACATAGGTTGTAAGGGACCTGTGGAGATCTTCAGAGCCCAGGCTCTTACTCAAAGCAAGGGGATCCTCAGAGTTCAGTCAGGCTACTCAGGAATATTGTGACATTGTGTTTTAGGATAGAGTGAACACAAAATAACAGGGATAACAAGTGAGATATAAAGCAGATATTGTGCTCTTGTGCAAGGCTTAGATCACAATGTTTTAGAATTGGCCTGGAATTGAGTAGGGGGAGTTCTCAGATAGAATTGAGAAAACTGAGTATCTGACTTATAAAAAACCTGTAGAATTCCTGGATATGATAGTAAAAAAAACCCCAAACCCCAAAACAAACAAACAAACAAACAACAGCAAAACCAACAAAAAAACCCTCAAACAAACAAACAAAACCCACAAAACACCAAATATGTAAATATATGTTACAATTAAGTCATTTGGGAATTTTATATGAAGTAAGACCATATGAAATGATTTTTCAAAAAAATAGGCCAACTATTATCAAGAAGAAAGAGCTACAAAGGCAAAGGAAATTTTAGGGCCATTTTTTAGAAAGAGATTAGTGATCTCATGACAAGGACAATGTAAAAAGCACCTATGGAGAGAAAATGACTTACCTTTTCTGGGTTACTCCTGTTCTTGCCCTGCAAGAGGTCAACAGCAGCACTTATGAAGGAAAAACAATAGGGTGCTAAAGTGAGAAAAGTTTTTTCATTGTTACACTGGGGAAGCATCATTTGCTCTGAGAAAATCTTGAGGAAAATAAGTTGTAAGTTAGATAAGGTCAGTTCTCTTTGATACCTTCCATGTCTTCATCTCAGTCATGAAAAAAGAAAAAGAAAGATAAAACCAGGAAAGGAGGTGTAAATCACAAACTCAAATTATTCCCAGCAGGATGAGACCCTTACATATCTGTCAGGATCATAAGATTTCTTCTTTAGCATAATGTAACAGAGCTGCTGCTTGCACGTCAAGAATGTTTTGATTTTCATCCATGAGTTAGAGTCAGTTCACCTGCACAGGTACATCACATCTTGCTATTACATACCTGAGCATGTGAAACTGCACTTGACTTTTCAGATGGTCTGAGAACCATTAGCATGTAGAAATAATGAAAATGTGGAAGTAGAGTAGAAGTATCCCATAAAATATTCTTGGTTTGCAGTCTCCTCAAGGTTCCATTCTACTCAGAAACAATCATAAAATCTTTCTAGCATGCACAGACACTTTTATTCAACTACTATGGTGAAACAAGTACATGAATTTACCTGATGTCTTGCACCCAGAGGTTCTGTTCCAAGTGCTTTTATACCCTCTGAAAGGAGCACAAGCATCAGGTGGCCACCTTTAGAAGTCAGAGATATAAGGCTAATAATGTCAGAAAGGAGACTAAAGTGATGAGACAGGCAGTTAGGCAGGTGATGCCTTACTGAGGCAGGTGTGGAAGCTGATGTTACTAAAGGTATTGAAGCTGATGCTGGAAGACAGGGTAGACAGCTCATTTATAACAGATACAAGATTTTTGAAATCATAATGCCTGACTGTTAAAAAATTTAGCAACAAACACACATAAAATGTGGTGTTGCACTGCTTGACCTCAGGCTGGTGTCACTCCACATCCCTTCTGCAAGTCTAAGCTTCATGATCAAAACCAGCAAAATCGACAAAAAAGCCCCAAACCAGATGTGTTGAGATCTTGGGGAATGCTAAGATGTAGGAATCCACTCTCCCAGTTTTTATTCACAGCAACATTCTCCTAAGTGCATGTCTGAACTTATCTGTGCTAAACATGGGAAACAGCATGAGACAGACTTGAAAGTAGCACTGCCACTTGAACATGTCCTTCTTGAACAATAAGCTGAAGAAGTGGTTGCAGAAGTATTACTCATAAACCTGACTGATACAGACTATTAGAAAAACAACTCTATGCCAATTAATTGTGATCAAAAGATATTGTCCAAATAGTCCCAAGGTCAAACCTCCGTAGTTTCAGAAGGCTAAAAGGTTATTATACTTTCCCAGAAGTACAATTCTGCTTATTGCTCAAGTAATTGGAAATAAATGGCTGATATTTTGGGAAGAATAAAGAATTTGCATGTGACACAATAATTGTGAAAAAATGCATGTGAAATCTATTGTGGAGATGGAAAAAAAATAACCCCTGTACTGTTGAACATAGTGGTATCATGAACCTGTTAGGAGGCTACAGTTCCAAAAGAATAGCTCTGATTTTTCTTGCATTGTTCATATCAGCTTGCAAAAACATACAAACCCAGAACCTCTTCTCCAAGCAGAGAAGACTCTTGCTGTTAACTCTCAGTCACACAGCATCCAGCCAGAAATATCCAAATATCTCTTCATGTTCACACTCATCACAACCAAGCAATACACTGTCTGATTAGCAAAGCTTACTGCCCTACAGTGTCTCAGCCTCAGAGTGAAGTTCCTGTGGTGGAAACACAGGGTGTGGTTTTAGATTAGCAAAATTATAAGACAGAGACCATGGTGCAGTGGTTCTTCACTCCCCTTCACACACTGCTACATGACATGGGCTCCTTGCCGTGAGGACATCTGCCTGACAACCTTCTTGGGGATGCCCCAGCCCCAAAACCCTGTCTGTCCTCCTTAGAGAAGCAAGTCCTGGGCCAGTAGTGTCAGCAGAGCTTGGCATCATTACCTTTTCTCAACTGAAGGGACAGGTTGAAGGCAGCTCAAGACTTCTCCTGCCCGCTTTGTTTCTGGCCTAACAAACTGTAATCCCTTCTCTGGCTATCCCCAGAAAGAAAAGAAAAACCAAACCAAACCAAACCGGGAGACAAACAAACAACAAACAAAAACCCAAACAAACAAACAAACAAAAAAGAAGAAGAAGAAGAAAGAAAAAGTAGCAACAAGGTAGGAGAGGTGAGCCAGCCCACCCTGCATTCACCTGAAACTCGTGAATCTAGAGCAATTCTAGTGAAGTAGCTGTTTACAAACGGGACACCATAGGCTATTCACAGCAACAGATAAGTAGCCTGCTCTGTTCTCTTGGGACCACTGTGCATTTTTGAAAATGATTTGCTTTGAATGCCTGATTTGTAAAACTCTGTAGGACTACAGAGTCCCAGCTACAGGCTGAAGAATAAAGCAATGTACAAGGAAACTGCCTGTATGTTGAGAGTGCTCATATTCAAATACTCAGGGCAACCAGCCGTATATGGTACCTGTCTATTCTGGCTATACTTGGAGGCCATCACGGACAATCCTACAGGCTGCAGGAGAGCTTTCCACTGTGCATGAAAAGCATGCCTGGCTGTCATTCAGTCATCTAGGACCACTCAACTTTGTTCTTGTGAAGTACTTTTATGCTTACCATTTCAGCACTTGCCCAGAGCTTAAACATTACAGGACATTTTTTTCTGATGGATATTTTGATAAAGGCATTCTTAACAGGAGAGCTCTTTGATTTTAATAACCATTTCAAAGACTCTCTTTCTGATTAGGAGGCAGAGTATTTTCTTACACAGGCGTTTTCAGCTGAGGCTTTCTGTTTTATTTACTTTCACAAATTCACCTTGTCATACAGCCTCTTCAGGTCTCATTCATTTTATTCAATACTTGCTGACAGTGTCTGGGCTTCCCATTTCAGCATTGCTCTTCAGAAATGCAATTGACTTTAAGTACTACTCTATTCTTCAGGTCATTTAATTGCAGTGCATTGAGCCCTTTTGAAGGTGACAGCTCTGCAAATTCAAAGAGTTCTGATCAGTTCAGAAAAATTGCTTTCAAACGTAACTTTTCCTGACATTACAGAGCCTTCTGTTAAAACTTTTTCAATTTTCCAGACCATCATTTTGTTTCTGAACAGAGATTTCTTTTCTTTGAGTTCCAGCAACAACTTCCAACTTCCCTATTTTTTGCCCAACTTTCCTCATTTTTCAAACTGCTTCTCTAAATTTCATATCATTGCAAGCACACTTTTCTGCCTTCCTCCCTAGTTCAACCCTGTGCAGTTATACGGCCTTTTGTAATTCCTTTTCTGTAGTGCTTTGCACAAAGGAAGGCTCTACCTTTCACCCAAACCTTTAATAAAAATGTGGCATCAGAAATTAGAAGGAGTGCATCCCCGTGTGGTGCAAAGCCTGAGCAGAGCTTGGTCCAGAAGAAGGATCCAGCTCAGAGTCTGCTGCTGCACAGCACCTCAGCTCCCTCCATGCTGGCCACTCACCATCCCTGAAGGGCAGGGATCTCTGAGCAGAGCTGTGGTCTCTCCCTGCTGCAACCCGTGGTGGCTTTGCCCTGCTCAGTGTCTGCCCAACTCCTGCCTCTCTGGCCAGCAGTGAGTGCTCTTCCTGTAGGGAGGCCAGCCAGCAGGCTGCTCCTGAAAGGGGCCATCTGCCCCTCTGTTCTTTCCCCTTTTGTTCTCTGCCTGTGAAAAGATAGGACTGGGAGGCCAGCAATGGCTTCAAGAGTAAGAAATGAAATGGCTTAGCAGTGACTGCTTCTTGTGTGGATGAAAAATCTGGAGAACAGGGCTTTCTTTACAAACGAAAAATTGTGTAAGATTTTTCTTCTATTGTTGCTCCTCTATTATCAATATTCATAATTACAGATTTCCTGCTCCTCTGAGGTCTTCTTGCTAACTCAGGGAAAAAAAAAAAGTGTAGAATACAAGTAAGGACTCACAGCTCTGGCAGCAGATGGAACTTTGCGGTTCCCAGAAGCCCAGGATCTAGCATCTTGAAAGGCACATGCATATGATGTAATGTAATCACAGCAACCGCAGCGTTTTGAAATGGACAATTTCTATTGCTATATCATGTTCTTCCCCATTCCCTTTCTGTACTCTTTCAGATCTAGATTTTTAAGTTTTCAAATTTTTGTTTTTTCCAATATTTACTAACATAGTTTTTGGTGTGTTTTTTCCCCAGTGGTGTTTGCAGTCAGATGGGTAATAGGAAATGTCATGATTAGCAAACCAGTCTGCATTAAACCTGACTTATCTCTTTACATGCAAGATCTCAGCCATACATCAGGAGAGCCTTGGGGAATTGAGATCCAGGCAATATGTTCTTAAAATGCTACTGCCATACAACTGCCAATGAATTAGGAAACTTCCCAGTACATCCAGGGAGTCAAACTGCAAAATCTTTTTTAAAGGAAGATCACCTTCAGTTCTGATTTCTCAAGTCACACTCTGGACTGTTTTTTGCCCTCAAATGTCAATCTCTGCCATTTTGTGTGGCTTTGCACCTTTGACTTTACCTTTACAAAATGCAACCTCAGCTGGTATCTCATTCCTCTCCAGTGCATAGTGAAAAAAATATACTTCACTTTATACCACAACAAAGGCCACAAACTCTTTTTTTTTTTTAACCAGAAAAATTATCAATAATAGAATTAATGTATCTGAAAGGGTTACTGAAACCAATGTGTTTCAGAAGCCCTGAAAAAATTATAAATCAAAGCACAGCACTACTGACTAATTAGCAAAGGTGCTAAGTCAACTTGCTAAGCAATTTTCACTATCAGACACAACTGACATGGGAAGAAATGGAAAGAACACTAATTCGTATTTAAGTAGGGCTGTTTGAATCCAAAATCAGGGGTAACCCTCTGTAGCAGAGCAGGGAAGAGCCAATCTTTTTTTATAGAGATCTTGGTGTTTACTCAGGCAACTAAATCCAAGTTACATAGGAAAAATACAACAGAATTGAAGAGCAATGAAGGCAGTTCTTTGCTCATTTCTGTATTCTTCAATCTGAAATGAATAATAGATGAAACCATTCTATAAAAAAAGGTACCAAGCAGCAGCAAATACCAGAACACAGGTCAGCAGTAACTGTAGCTCCAGGTTCTGGGGATGATTATCAGAGATGCTTCTCACAGCCAGATCCTGTGGATGCTTCACAAACTTCTATGTGCTTGGCATAAGTTAAAGAGAAAAAAATTATGATGTCTTTTTAAATCACAGCCCCTAAAACAATGGTCTCTACAAATATTTGGTTTTGTAAAATAAAATAAAAGCCAGACAAATATAACCCAGTAATTTTTGTTTCTCTCTTGCTACAGTCTCTGGGTTAGAGTAGTCAAGTGAATTAGCAGATATATGAGTGAAAATGTAGAAAGGTATCTTAGAGTTTCAGAGGGGTGTCAGGAATCAGACCAGCTATCCCCTGCTGGCTCGTTTACAAATCTGAGTTTCAGATCTGCAGACGTGGCAGATGTGTGTGCTGAATGCATTGAGCAGGGCATGCAGCTCCTCTGGAGCAGAATCTGCATGGCAACAGTATAATCACAACTTCCTTAAGTACCTTGAGTACAGTGTTACACATTTCAGTGGGGACATGCCAGATATCCCCACTGAACATGGGGAGCAACCTGACCATTTCAGTAACGATAAGAATTGAGGGGACTCTCTCTTTTTTTTTTTTTTTGGTGATTTTCTGCACAGTACATACAGCCTGGAATGTGAACAATGCTAATGTCTAAAACAAAATCTGGGGGCAAACTCTGCACACACACTTGTTTAAATAAATAATATGTAGTGGAGAACTGCCTATTCCCTGAGTTGCATGCATTCATGAAATGAAAGATGACTCATAGAAGAGGTCACTGTAAAGCAACATTATCTCAGCTTTCATTAGAACCTGGTGCTCTAATACTAGACAACAGCATTATTCACAAGGGAATAAAAGTTTATGGGCATATGAATAGGGAGTGTTGTACAATTACAGAAACACCTGTGCTAAATAACCTTGCACTCATCCGCTAGGAAAATCTGTGTGCTCAACAGTCCCGAAATTTCTCTTGTGTATATTAAGTTACAGCATAAAAGCATGGTATGATAACACAGGCTAAAAAAAATGTTCTTCAAGGGCATATATATAAAACCTGTGGGTTTACTTTTTTTTCTATTCCTCCTAAGCACGATCTGCAGTGTAAAGACACATTTTACTTCTGAGACAGCAGAGACCTCCCTCTACATAAAGAAACCCTGCATTTCATCATGCCATGGTGGCAAGGATATCCTTTCTAATTTTTAGCAACTTAGGCTCTAGCCTTCTTATTCTGAAAACCTGTTCAAAGCTTGCCAGAACAATGACAGTCCTTAATACTGCTTTCTTTGGATAAAAAAGGTGTTTCTTCACCTCCTAATTTTTCATGGCCTCCTGCATTTGTGAGCTTCTGGAATACTACCTGCCAGAATGAGTAATACTGCAGAGAGGTTACTGGCAGCCCCCAAGGCAAAAGACTTTTGATTAGGGATCTGACAATCTTTCAGGCACTCATGTGTCATCATACAGACACAGATATTTCAGTCATAGGTGATTCTTAGCATTAGCTATTAGTTCAGCTTGTGCTCACACACAATCAAGTGTGCACATAAAAGACTGTGTTGCAGGTTTCTCTGTAACAGTGCAGACACAACTTGGCTGGATGCCAAATTAAAAGACTGTGTTGCAGGTTTCTCTGTAACAGTGCAGGAACAGCTTGGTTGGATGCCAAATTAAAGCAAGACAGAGCATCCTTCATGGGTCACTGTTTGGCCTAGAGGATGTTATAAATCTCACACTGGCTACAAGTTGCACTATTTAAGCACAGGAGATTGCTATAGGGGTGATCATTTATAAAGGCAGGGCTTCTGTTTCTAAAAACTTCTAATCTGTGTCTGTCCTGTTTCAAACGCAGAATAACTGTTCCTCAAATGTACGGAAAATGAAGAAGGAGATTCACTGTCACTCTGCCACAAATCAGTTTAATTGACTACAGTTACCTGCATTCCCTTTTTTTTACTCCTTCTTCTTCAAACCAAAGAAAAATTAGTCCTTAGAACAGGGTTGGAGGGGTTAGAGAGCAGAAAGATCAGATCAGTAAGTCTACTCAGCTGGCAGGGCAGAGTATAAACTTTTGAAAAATAGAATCACAGACTGATTTCAGTTGGACAGGACCTTAAAGGTCATCTAGATCCAACTCTCTTGCAATGGGAAGGGACACCTTGCACTAGACCAGGTTGCTAAGAGCCCCATCCAGCCTGGACCTGAACACTTATAGGAATGAAGTTTTCACAAATTCTCTAGGCAATATGTTCCAGCATCTTACCACCCTCATCAAAGGTAGGAGAATTTCTTATTTATATCTAATCTAAATCTACCTGATACAGGACTTTATACAGAGTAAAAAGGTAGGAAATTAGGATTTTCCAGCTGATCCATGAACATGGCTACAATACAAGGACTGAATTTGCAGTCAGATCTGTAGTGAGAACCAGTGTTAGAGGGGAATGAACAGTGCTAGTGACATATCCTATACCCAATGACAGCAGAGAGTCTCTTCTGTGTTCTGAAGCGTGAAAGAAAGGGAAAGAATAAGGGAAAGGTGATTGTGAAGCCGTCCCTGTTAAGCTGCTCTGAGGACAAGAAGCGTGCCCTAATTATGACTTGTAGCAGCTTACTCGGTCTTCATCTGCACGCCTTAATTTCTCAACTCTAAATGTCACTACTGTCTGTGCCAGGAGATTTTATGAGTAGGTATGTCCTTTATCAAATTCTGCACTGACATTGCAGTTCTGTGGCCATGCTGTGGATAACGGGCATTGGCAATGCTAACAAGCTAACTGAAAACTTGTTGTTAGACTCTTGGGATGACTACTGGAGCAACATTTCTACTAATTTTACCAAATGAGTTGTGACACAAAGAGCCTGAACTCCCCCTATACATCTTTGAGCAGCTCATGCTAACCCTTACACATTACTTTTCAGGATCCTAGGCTAAAATGCAGTGGTAGTTAAAGGATGAAAAAAGTTTAAATAGCCACCTGTATCAATATTAGATGCTCTTAGAAATTATTCTAAAAATAATTAGAATCCCTGAAGCAAAAACTCAAGCTGAAAAATAAAGCAGGTCTTACCATCAAGTTAATTTTAACAGCAAGTTAGCACTTTACTTAATGTGAACTTTATGGACCCTCCTGGTGTTCAAAGTCAAATCTTCCAGAGGGATATCACCTTCCAGAGGGAATCAGGAGAGAACAGCAATGTAGAGTTTCACTTTGCAATGGGTAAACACCAAGTGAACACTTAGATAGGTTATCTTCTATTACAGCACTTTGGCCTGCCCATACAAAAATGAACCTTGTCAGGGCAGCTTTTTTCCTTTTCCTCTTCCACACTGTAAGTCAAATACCCAGCTTTTGCAAGGAATAGAAAGGCAACATATTTCTGAGGTAACAGGAAATCTATAATGGCTTTGCATTTGCAGAAAACTAAGGGGAGGACAACACAGCTTATCTGGCAGCTTTTCTACCTTCACTTTCATTTAAAAAAAAACGTTTGTAGGAGGAAAAATTTGAAGTGTAGGCACAAATAATCAATCCAGATTCTAGTTGGAAAGGACAGTTAGGGATTTTTTTTGTGTGTGGAAGATTTAAGGGAGAAGAAGCTGCATGTCATATTATTCAAACAAATGTCTTCTTTACTTTGGTACATTAGGAAGCAGAGTCAGAAGGAGGGTTGCAGAAAAAGCGAATACAAGGCAATCTGTGATCACACATTTCCTCAGCTGGGCTTTTAATCTACCTTAAACTTCCATCACCTTTCCTCTCCCATGAGCCAAAGGAAGTGCATAACATGTATATCTCTAAAGCCGCCCCCTGCTCCCTACCCCCACCAAATGATCTACCAAACTGAGTTTGCTCTGAGTCCCTGCTGCACTTACAGCTTGAGGCTTCAGCTCCAGAACGGCTTCCAGCACTAGCGTGAGGCAACAAGCAGGACTACTATGAGGAAGTGTCCTGCCATTCTGTCTGTAATTGTCACTCTCCCCTAAAGTGTCATCTCATGCAGAGCTTCAGAAGGGGTGAGAAAACTACCATTAACTTTATTAAATAAAGGACATAACCTAATAAAAGTTTTTGTTGGTTTTTTTTTTTTTCAGGGGGAGGGAAAATATTCCCTGAATATATTCCTTACTGAATCTTGAGACTGTATGGCCAGGCTTACATAACATTCTGATTAAGGATAAAATGCTGATTCATTTCTATTATCTGTCAGTTTATTATTTCCAGGGAGTGGTTTTTAACACAGTTGGCACCAATACTCCCAATCATATACCACACATCAACACAATGGCTGTATCATTTTGACAGGCCCTTGCTTGAGTCATAGTAATGCTTGCTGGCATTGTCTTGTTACAGGAGGCTTGTGTCAGCAGTTTTGATTCTGTATAAACCCATTTGTTTAGCAGATTATAGCATTGCCATAAACATCTTTCTGGGGTTGAATTATTATTATTATTAGCAGAAGTAATGCTAATAATATCTTAAATTTATATTTTGCCTTCATCCCAAGAATCCCCAGGCACTTGCAGGAACGAAGAGAGTACCATTACTTTAGTAAACCCTCAACATTGGTACTTTTCAGGATAAAACAAAACCTACTGAATTAACATCAGAATTTTTTCATGGGGGAAGAAATGTGTTTAACATTTTCTTATGAGCAAGAAGTCAGGTGCATTTATCTGTACATCCATCTCCCTTACATATGCAATGAGACAAAGATTGCATACAATGCGTTCCAACTCATGAGTGCTTCAACTTTTATATGAATGCTTTTAACAGCATGTGATGCATTAAGGTTTATGATCTTAACAAAAGTTGTAATCCAAATAATTACCATTTTATGGATACGTGAAATTAAACAAGAAATACTTATTTGCCTGCCGAAATGGATAGCCAGGTGAGAAACTGAGTGAGGGAGACTTGTGAAGTGGGCTTAAACAAGTCTGTCTAAATGAGCAGAAGGATTAAGAATCAAAGAAGCATCTACACATCTGCTGTGAACTAAGGAGCCAACTCATATAGCCCCGATACATAAACTACTTTCTCTACACTTGATTTGACTTAAAGCCTTTAGGACAAATTAAGCAATTCCTACAAAACCCCAAAAGACTAAAGTCTCACATTAAAGACTCTCTGCTTAAAATAGCTGTGATCCATTGAATGCATGGAGGAATGTTTGGCATCCATAAATATGTACCATCAGTAAGCTGAGAAGTTAAGACACGACTGGCAATGAAGAAGATTTTAGCAGGGAAGATTGTTGCAGTATGCTGTAGCTGGACTTTTCCTTGAACAAGACAGGTACGGTATTCTCCAGGCATGACAGCCTGCCTCAGATTTACAGTAGAGATCTGGCCCAGGAAACAGAGCTCTAGCAATGAAGGATCAGACTATATTTTAGTCTGCAGGGACCAACTATAATTCCAGTTTTTGCAAAAGTGAGCCTATTAAATCTTGCAACAGTCAGGAAAAGTTCATTTAGCCTATAACAGAATACCATGTGAGAAGTGTAGGTCACTTTTTTCTAGCACATGTTCAATAGTGTCTTGTTTTTGTAGTGCCTAAATGAAGCAGAATGAGTTTGAACATGTGTTGCCACTGGAGATGCAAGACAATGAATCAAAACGTGTGACGGTGACATGACCTCATAAGGCCACAAAATCATAAAATCAGAGTTGGAAGGCACCTTAAAGACCATCAAGTTCCAAACTCCCCTGACCCATGAGCATTTTCTCTGGGAATTCATGAGCTTTTTGGTACTCTGCCTCCTGGAGTATCAGACTTGGTCCAAACTGTCATAGGGAGCACTTCATCCAGATAGTGCTGCTCTGGAATCCAAGAGGACATCCCATTAACAGGATCCTTGAGACAGGTATCCTGTTCCTGAATACTGTCCCCCACAAGGAGATATATACAGATCTGGATTTAAAATGTCCAGACTCATCTGAAATCATATCCATTATGGAAAACTGGATGATAGAAAAATTCTAAAAAAGTTTTCCATTGAAAGAAGATCACTGGGCTAATACTTTCCACTATTAAAATAATGAGAGAAGGTTTAGGAAGTAGGATTGTTAGTCTATCTTGAATCTATAGTCTAGTTTTGCTTCTTGATGCTAAAAAGCTCTGTGCATGATTTCATGGCTGGTGATAGTCAAGAAATTAAACTAGATAACCATAATGAATATTTTTCGTCTTGAGCTGTGTTAGTCAATTTTAAAAGCATATAGGATTCCTCTGACTACAGTGCTGAATTATTCAACGCACATGCACAAATTACTTGCAATCTGGTCAGCACTTGAACCCAATGTTAATATAAAGTTCAAAAAAATTCCTTGCTCCAAAAGTTTGTGTTTTTTTTTATTTTAATTTGAATTATTCTTAGCAAAATGATAAAATGAAAGAAAGGAAGCAAATATATGATAGTGCAGCTGTCCCATTCCCATAACGTCAGTTTTATATACCACTTTTAAATCCACAGATGGGAGGCTTAGCAGCCATGGATATGTGACCATGGAAACTGCTGCCCAAGGCATATAAAAGATCAAACACAGACCGTGGGTAACCCCAGTCTAACAGCAGCCAATACTCTCTTCTAAGGTGTAAAATGTTTAAGACAGTCCACCACACAAATGCAGATTTATATTTCATATCCTTAGTTCAGTTAGTATTAAGTCCAGGATGTATACAAAACAGAAGAAGGAAGTCTAATCCTCAGGAAGGTATGCTCAGTTAGAGCAAGTACGTTATTCAGATCAGCATTGCAGGGTCAGAGTTCAAACACGAGACCATTAGGAGGTCACATTTCAGGGTCTTTAAACACATAAGATATACAGTAACACACCAAATTTCTGCTGAGAGTCCATGGGCCTAATTTTATTATTCCTGAATAAGTAGGAACACTTTAACTCCTTTACTTTTGGCCAAAAAGGAGTACAAGAAGGTGGATCAAATATTGGTAACTATTTACTGTATTTTTCTTCCTTTTGGATTACTAAGAAGGTTGTGTTAGTGTTTGGCCATCTTTTTTACACCCTTTTACACAGTAAATTTACCCAACTTTTGTAATTAGGATGGCTATTTTCTTCAGAATCCGAAATACATGAAGTTTCTTTAAAACAGAAGCTTGTTTGAAATGTTTCAGACTAGAATTTTTATAAATGAAAACTGAATTTTGTGTCTCTTTTCTGATGAATTTCATGAGATAATCCAAAGTCATCAGACAATCAAGAGTTCACTTCGTTGTTCCTATTTCATGCAATAAACTGTTCTGGGTTTCACAACAGGCTCACCTTAAACATCTGTTTCCATGGAATTACCAGCTGTTTGAAGGTAATGCTCAGGATCTCTTACCAACAGAGGGCAACAAAGCTTATTATAAGTTCTTTGACAGACTAAGATATTGGTGTTTTCTCAAGGCACACATCACCATCCCCATGTCAACACCTAACCTCAGTTTCATGCACTGGTCCACTCACTCAGACTGATGAACTTGTCTTGCCAACTATTACAATGCATCAGCACCATATGGCAGGTAGTAAATAAACTAGCTATTATTTGCACATCTGCTAAGTAATATGTTAAAACGTTACATGCGCAATTATGTTCAATTATATTAAGCAAATCTATTTCACGTAATTCTGAATCTCCAGGGCTTGCACATCTTTAGTTCCAGGAAGTTTAGTGCAGGGTAGCAGATGTTGCCGATTTATTAATTGGGTATAATATGTCTAAAATGTCAAGTGCACAACAATAATTTCATAATGGAAGTTCATTTTAGGCAAATAAATAAAAGTCAGAGTTTTTTAAAGACATCAGAGGAGTTGCACAAAATTTATCATGCCAGTATAGAGTCCTCAACACATATGAACAAACAGGACCTTTTTCAGACTGCAGACAAGAAAACAATGTTTACACTTCCACTTTGGAATTTTTCCCAAACTCATTTGCAATATGACTTGAATACCTTCTAATGTTGTTTTAGCTGTTATTGCTTTTTCCTTTGCTTGGAGTCATGGATTTTATCTGTTATTGCTTTTTCCTTTGCTTGGAGACACAGATTTTACCTATGGATTTTCTTTTGCCCTGTCTGTTTAGGGAGGGATATTTATCCACACTACAAATTAACACTGACAGTTGGACTGGGTCAGTTGAACTTTGTGAAATACAAATTTCTTTCCTTTCTTTTTTCTCCCAGTACTCACACCCAACTTGCAAATGCTCTCCTGGCTGGCCACATTGTGTTAAGAGTCTGGCCAACACAATATACAATATTAAACCCAAAAGTTTTCATCAGAAAGAATGTGATATATAGATAATAGCATGCTAGGGCTGACTAAGGGATCTGTAGTTAGTGAATTGTGATATTTCTTTAGGATTTAATCCTACCAGGTATTTCAAAATCATCAGCATTTCATCAGCAGTTGTAGATGCGCAACAGTATATTTTACGATTCAACTTTGTCATACCAGCTCCTAGAAAGTACTGTCACTACCCAGTTCCATGCTTTTATAATCCTTGCCACACCTGTGGGTTTATTTTCTCCTAGCTTTTCTTTCTGAACCACAGATAGGAGTTCATGGCAATACTGAAGCTTTTATTCCAGTCTAGTTTCAAGAAAACCCAGATTGGACTTGTCTATGTCCATATTTCCGTCTTATATTGCACAATGCATTTGTGAATAATATGTATGTATGTATGTATGGAAGGAAAAGTGCTTTTTCAGAAAAATACTGGCTTTTATTAAATATACCCATTTTAGAATACAATGGTCATCTGTGGTCTTCAGTACCTCCAGGACTCAGAAAGCCCAAGTGGGAGGAAAGGTATCCTCTGCAAGACTGCAGGCTCTCTGAAAGTGAAAGAAAAGGTGTCCAAGAAAGACCTCTTTCAGTCCATAAAAGATCAAAAGCCAGATGGAGAAATTAAAAATTAATGCCCTTATCCTTTACCCACCTCAATAAAGCATTGATCCAGTAAATAATAAACACCTGAGTCAAAGGAGATGAGAAATGGTGCCGTCTTGTGCTACAGAAAATTTGTTGGCCAAAACAATACTGAAAGGGCATATTCCAAGGGTTTAGTTTTCTTATTCTGCAGGTGGCAAAGAAAAGATGTTTTCTTTTGAGATTGCCAGTGCAAGGTAGGGCTTTGCAAACTGTAAAATGTCCTTTCTGGATAGTTCCTGTTGCATAACATTTTGCCATATTTCTTGAAAAAACATGAGACAATAAAACATTGTAGGAAATTTTCTGCATGTGAATCTGGCCACTTGAGTAAGCATCTGGCAAATAAACAGAGCTGACAGAAGGATTCTCAACCCTCCCCATCCCCATCTTGCAATTTCTAATAGATTTATTTCAGTTTGCTCCAACTCTGTGATTTACCACAGAAATGCTGAGTTTACTGTTAAGACTGTTTTCTGCTTTCCTGACCTGGAAATGTGCTGAGGGGTGTACTGGCTGGATACCAAAAGACAGCCTTAGCAGGAGAATGCATGAATGTATTGGTATGGAGGGTTAATTGTGGAAATGCCACTGTGATGTGAAAAAATCCCCTGTTCCCATGCTGTTCATGGTCCAGCATCCACCAGACACAGGAAGGGTCATGGCTAAATTCTGTTGAGTCCAGGCCTAAATAATTGTAACCACTCCTTGCGCTAGGTCATGCAAAGGTAGCAAAACACTGACTTGACTTGCCCTCTGACTTGACTTGACTTGACAGGACAGCATACACACCCTTCCCATAAATCTCCTTATGTGTGGCCAGCTGCACTGCTTTTGGGGCTCTGTTGTCCTCCCTGTGTCCCTGCCTGTTGCCCTGCTCCAGACGAGACCCGCCACTGCAAGAGCCGCTCCCCATCTCACCTCCTGCTGCAGAGGTGTGATTCCACCTCATTACTGAGGGGATTTCCAGGGGAAATACTGCTCAGTACAGTGGCTCCCTGTAAAACACTTTTGTCCTTTTATTCACACTAGGTCTTCCTATTTACAAGCCCAACCTATCTCCTGCAACTGCTAAAACAACATACATTCCTTTACTTCTGCATTTAATGAAAAAGGGGCTGTGTCTTATAGGGCTTCTTCCCCCCCCACTCCAAATTGCAATGAGAAAAAACCAACAGTTTGTAGCAGGGATTGAGCCTGTGATTTTCAGTACTGTGAATCGATCTCATCTATCTTTCTCACTTGGAAAGCCAACAAGCAGAAATACACATTTGAGAAAGGAGACCAGCTTTCTCTGTACCTTAGGAACAGTAGCTAGGGAAAAGGAAGACAGACAACTATTGAGGGAGACAATTGACCTAGATTATTTCTAGTGATAAACTGAACTATCTTCCTTCCAAAACTTTACAAGCACCAAATGCATTTTGATGAGGAGGAATTCTACTCATCATCAACAAAATTTTTTTAATTGTAAGTTGGCACCTGGGTCTTAAAGAGCAAGGTTTTAATGCAATATTTTCAGGAGCATAAACAATATTTGAAATCTTGAACTGCTCTTTTTCAATGAGCAACTGACCCCAGGATTCATTAAGAGATTGAAAAGAAAAATTTGTTTTTGTAGTGTAGGAGCACATTTTATTCCTGATCTAGTTCTTTTAGTTGAAAAGTGAGTTTGCAGTAATTTGACTACTGACTAATATCAAAGTATCCTTCATCTCAAAGCCCTGAAGCTACAGAACAGAATTTGGTAAGAGCTCAAGAGCAGTGGCAAGATGAAGATGAAACTCCCAAGTGAGCAATATTCTGATGGAAGTGTCCTGGAAGGACTCATATGGTTGAAAATCTTTACGTGTGGGGCTTTGGTGTCAGGCACTTCATGTTGTTGAGTTGTTATGAATGCAGCATGGAGGATGGGTACTCAGTTTGAGTTGGCACTCATGTAAATGCTGCTGAATTTCAAGGCAAATGCAAACCTTCCCCCTCCCCGGGCTGCCTTAATCCAGCTGAGGCTAGTGCGAGAGAGAGAATTACTAACAGACTGAATGTGATACTGCC
Organism: Picathartes gymnocephalus; assembly: GCA_013390045.1. Taxonomy (NCBI): domain Eukaryota; kingdom Metazoa; phylum Chordata; class Aves; order Passeriformes; family Picathartidae; genus Picathartes; species Picathartes gymnocephalus. The sequence continues at coordinate 8,093 of WEKY01006572.1, read as the reverse complement.
ACTTTGCATCAGATTATAGCAGTATACAACTGGAAAGAACAAGACTTTCTTTATATGTGAGAACAGCACAGATTTCCTTCTGCAAAGGAATGATTCTTTTTAAAGTGGACCATTAGTGGGAAGAAAGCACAATGACAACTAACACTGTGACTAGTTTCTTCACTCCATAATGGCTGATTGTGGAGATATTTACCTTAGGGAAGTAAATATGAAAGCCTTGAGATTCTTCCTTCTTAAATGAGAAACAGTAACAAGCCTCACTGACCTCTTGCTCAAGAAAGCCTGGGGCTTTGTCATAATGAAGATAGAAGGAAGCTGAATAGATTTATGATTTGCAGAACAATGTGGGAAAAAACTGTCATAATAACCCCAAATCATGAACTTCTCTGCTGAAGCAAAATGCCAATATTGTTTAAACTAAATTCTACCAGCTCCACATAAGCATTCTGCAGGGACTGACGATATATGAGTTTTAAACTGTTTTCCTCAGTGATCCGTCATTAATAAGGACAGGTTCATGGGCCAGCCAAAGCCCAAGTATACCTTTCAGCTTTGTGACCTCTTTGTGGATGATCATGGGTCCATCATTCTGTTGTCCTACAAAGTGTTGCAAAAATTAATCACTCGTCTGCATGTAGGACAAGTCTCCACATGTTGGATGAATTTTGAAGGCCACACAGTGTACACAAAAGCCAACCATAGCCATATGCTTTTATGCCCACGGATGATCCCCAGAATGCAAATAAAGCCACTTCCCACCCACAAGTCACACATCAGTCTATACAAACAGACTAAGCCTGAAAAAATACTTTGACCTTACAAAATGCAATCCTTTCTCCATACATCCTTATCTCTGAGGTAGTACTTCAGAAGTACTAGACACTCGATTTTCCTCCCCATTCTTCTGTCTTTGCACAGTGCAATGCACAGCTCACTGGTTCACTGTGGAGATCATGGAACCAAAACCTGGAGTGAAGGTGTAGATCTGACCCTACAGTCTGCCTTTGAAGCACTCAAGAGGAGAGCTCTGAAGAGTGGAAGAGGAAAAATGAAAAAAGTGTGGCAGGAGATATTCACCAGGGGAAGTGTGAAATAAATGGGTCCATAGTATACAAAAGCTTATAACCATCCAAGACTGCAAAAGGTAAGATGGGAAAAAGAAAAATATGTAAAGAGAGAAAATAATAAGACAAAGAGACCTGGCTGTTCTAAAGAGATACTGTAGGTAGGCAAGCACATGAAAAGGGAGTGGAGGCAAGCCTTCATCCCTTCTTCAAAAACTCTTCAAATCATTTTATGTGAGAAGCTAAGCTATGTTTACCCCTTAATGCTGAGCTCTTCCTTCAGCTGTCCAAATCTCAGCCTGCTGCACAATGGCCATGGTTCATATGCCCATAGATGGGCAGGGCTTGCCTCAAAATCTGAAGGGTGTAGGAGGGTCAAAGCTTAGACAAAATCCCTCTTTTTTTTTGGGTAAAAGATGTGCTACTCCTAGGTTGAGGCACCGTAGCTGCAGGAGGTGTTGCCCCGGGGCATTTTGACAGCAGAGGTGATTCTCTTCTGGGAGGCACCAGCCCCTTGTGCAGCAGCACAGAGTGGAGAAACCTGCATTTCAAACACACAATAAAGAGAATCACGCATGCACGTTGATAACTTGAAGGAACAAGTCACTATGTCAGTTAGAAACTCACACTACATGGCAAAATCTTAGCTTGGATGACCTTGACATCCAAGACATATATGACAAGAAAAAAATATTAGACAGAGGAGGATGTAAAAGCTGGGTTTACTGCTGTTTGCATAGGGAAATAACTGGACAAAATGCAGGGACTGAAGACACAAGAGTAAGGCATACTGCAGCTACATATTTTAGCACATAAAAATAATTGGTTTAATATGCTCTAAAGAGCTTGTGAAATCATTCTGAACATTAATTCAGTTTATTGTGCTCTTTTTATACACATGGGAGAAAACATCTTTGCTTCCTCTTCACTCCCCTTTCCCCATGACATTTAAAGTTTCCCAGGGCAGCACTGGTTATTGTACCAGATTAAATAGCAGAGAAAATTATACCCCCATGTTACTGTCATTAGGGTTAAGATGGCAGCAGCATTTCTTTTATATGTTTCTATTCATATAGGCTTTATAAGGCTGACACAGGCATAAAAGTTCACTGTAACATGCTCTACAGGACTATGCCCTGAGACTAAGAGATCACGTTATTGCATTGTCTTCTCTCGGTTATTACTGAAAACTCTCTTGTTTCATTTTTTTAAAAGTCATTGATAGAAAGAAAGATAACTCATGTGTCCCTATTTTTCAGAAAAATGACCACAATACTAGTGTTTTAAAAGATTCATGGACTGAACATATGTTAAGTAACTCTTTCAAAATTAGAAAGTCATAAAACTTTTGAGTGCTTTGTTTTAATGGTACTGCGTGACTATTGGACTAATGGAGTACACAGATAGCTCTTATTGAGCCCAGGGTGTGTGTTTCATCCACTAAAAGAAAGCTTTATGATAGAAATCTCTTTCATAAAAGACTTATTAAGTTCTTTTTAACCAATGTGTTTGCTTGGCTATGGGTCAGAGAAGCAGTTTACTTCATCTTCATACCAGATGAATAATCTGGTTGTGCAATGCTGGAGTGATCAACAATATTGAACTTGCTAGAGTTTCCCAAATGTGATCAGGCCCATATGACAGATACTTTGCCCCCTCCTGATCCTTGAACCTGAACAGTCAGATTAGAGGTGGAAGAAAAACCTTATTGTAGGTTCATGGAGATGGAGAGAAGCCTGGCTGTATGCTGTTGGTGCATTTTTGGCTTGTGCACTAGCAGCACAGTAACAAGGATTCCCCAGGATGAAGTATGACATCTGACAGGCCCAATCCCAAGAAAATCCTCAGGCAAGGGCCATGGGTTGGATTTGAATCTGCCATCAGCTGCTGCAGTTTTTCTTATTTGCATGCCAGTAAAAGCTGAGTGAGGGAGCTTTTGCTGAAGTGCTGACCCATCTTGTGAAGCGATGATAGACAGATCCTCTGCACATGTCTGATGTTTTAAAAACATACTTGGACTTACCTGCCTCTGCTTGCACAGGAGGTGGTTGGTACTTTTCTCCACTGATTTTAATCTGCAAATCCAAGTTCCTTCTGACTCTTTCTTTGCTGTAGTTAAACCAAGTCATATCTCCAGGTCAGACACCACCTTCATCAGCTGTTGAGAGGCTTCTTCTAAAGAATGGCAGGAGTTGGTCTCCCATTGCTTGCTTCAGGATCTGCTGCAAGCATCTCTCTTCCCCGGAACTGTCTTCACAGCTTCTTTCAAAAGCAATGTCTGGGAAAGGCCCACACGGTGATCTAGTTTCATATTTGATGTTGCCTAACGCTGAATCAGTGGGTAGTAAAGAAGTGGATGACTTTCTTTTCCAATCTTTGGAAAACGAGTCTCCAAAAAATATTACATTTTTCTATTTTTGTTTTAATTTCAACAAACATATACACACATACACAAGGACACCCTTCTGACTACGGCCTAAAATTAAGGAGATACATATATCTGAAGGTTATTTGGGTTATACACTGTCTATCTCAGGACTTTAGTGCCACATCCTTCATTTGAATTACCATATGATCAGACTTGCATCTAAGTATACCCATTTTCAAATTTATTTGCATAACTTAAGTTATTTTGGTGTAATCAGGCACTGATAGCCTGCTGGGTACACACCAAACAAAACCAACCTATATAGTAGTCCCGAGGAAGCACTTATGTGGTTTGATTTATGGTAAACAGAGCTCATAATTCATCTTCATGCACTGATACTTAATGGTCCATTTGTTTCTTTTGACCGGGAAAATTAAAAAAACAGAAATGGAGACTTTGTTTCCTGGCACTGATGTCCTTTAAAATAACTGAGTCTTTGTTTGTATTGTTAATGATGTGGGAAAATATTTCTGTTGAGATCCAAGGCAATTATTGCACAAGAAATTAAATTCTGGAGGACAGGCGTCTCCCTCTGTCACAAAGTTCAGATAAGTATCAAAAAGTCTTGCTTAAGACAATGTCTCAAAAAAAAAAAAATTCTGTAACACTGTAGTATAAAAAAACATAGCAATTCTACAACTGAAACCTTTGTGCATATAAGAAGCCTGAAGAGGTGATGCAGGAGGAAAAGGTAGTGGCAAATATCGATAAGTTTCTGTTCTCCTCATCTGGTTATTACACCAGGTGATACCACATCTCATGATAGAAAAGAGAGAGGAAAATGCCCTCAGTGAAAAACTCAATTTGCTTGGAAAAAGTTACAATATATTGTGTTAGAAAAATAGAAGCACATCCCAGTTCTTCTCACAGATCTGTCACAGTCATGGCTCTACAGATTAATGGGAACAGAAGAAAAGGCACTGTGATTCACAGAGCCCTCTCCAGATCAACTTCTTTATTGACAGCTTCTGTTCAACAGGTCAGGATCCTCCCTTTATATGCTACATGCATATATGCTACTTACCTATGAATGGGAAGGAGTGTTAATGTACCAGTTTATGAAGCTTACTGCCTCTCTGACACTTAGGCTAATGGTCGAAAGCATTACATTAAGGTGGAACCCTATATAGAGGTTTTTTGCTCTGGAAATTAGTCCCATTTATTTAATTTCCTAAATTGCTTAAATTGTTCATGCAATGGATTTCTATCATTTTGCAACACGTGAGCATCTCCAGAAAATTAGTGCCTTTAAATTTTTTTTTTCCATAACAAGCCTGCTGTTGACCAGAGCTTCATACCCTGTACAGTCATTGAGTCTTAAAAAAGAAAGCCAGCACCAATGGGACACTTTTGGTTCACAAATACTTCAGAATACAGTACTGCAATACAGTAGTACAGAAACATGTAAAAACTTTCTGCATTCACAGGAAACTGTGTAATAATAGTGTCTGAGGTGCTATATTTCTTGGTACATTTCTAAGTATCCATTGAGCGTGCATTCTGGCGTTCACCACAGCTGTTAAACTGCCAAGAAATAAAGATCTTCTTTAATAAAAACCACTTGGGGTTCATCTTGCAGTTTTTAATCTCAGGTTTTCCATGTACTGAAAGCAAGCAAATTATAAGGTTGCGCTGCTGAGCCATTATATTTTGAGCAGAGTGATGAGTTGCTGGATGCTGTGCCAATAGGCTAAATGCTCATAAACAGGCTGGATGTCAGAAATAAGTTAACGTAAATATGTGGGCATATTAAAGCTAGAGTTGACCTGGCCAAAACACTGACGGTAGTGGCAATGAAGCAGCAGAGAACACCAGAGAATACATGCTGGCTAGCAAACCCTCCAGTGACCCAGCATCAGTAGGCTGCAGTCCTGCATCACTTTGCCTTCATTCTTCTTACATGCTCTTGCCTTCATCCCAAAAGCAAGGCCTCCAGAAATGCAAATTATACAGACATATTGCACTTTCAACAACTTTTATTTCTCCAGTTGCATTCAATGGCATTATGTTTAATGTGCTTTAGTGGTCTCTTTAGCCTTGCAGCGATTCCTGCCTCTAATAAAGCTCTGAGTTGTGCAGGGGTTTTTCTTTTTTTTTTTTTCATTTTTTCATTTCTTTTTCTTAAGGTTTCAGGTAAGAGTTTTATTTGGGTGTAATATCATGATTATTGTACATCAAAACAAAGAATCTGTGAATTACTTACGCATAACATTGCCTTTCTCCATTACAAAAGATTCATAATTTCATTTCTTATTGCAAATGAATAGCTTTTGTTATTTAGAAGCCCATACATGCTTGTGGTTTAATAATACTTGGAATTAAGGCAAATGTAATTATAAAGGCTATGCTGTCCATTAACCTGTTTGTACACCAGACTATGTCCAGTCTTAGCAGTAATGTTATCATAATTTTCCAATGAACTGAAGACAGAGGGAGAAAAGAGCACAGTGACAATTTTAGCCTTAGCTGCAGGAAGGGATTAGCCTTTGTCCTGGTTTGAAGGACAGGTATGTGCTAAGGAAGGCAGGAGCCTCCCTTGGAATGGAGAATGTAAACCCCTTCCCTCTGAATTATTGTCATTTTGAAATTAAGGGGCTCGCAGGAGAGGATATAGGAATAGGAATAACAGTCCTTCACTAGTATTTATAATAAAGCAAACAAACAACAAATAACAAAGTCCTATGGCACTAACAACATACAGAACCAGGAACCCGGTCCCAGCACTCTGGGCCTGCAGGCACTTTCCCCTTGGGTGCAGTGATGGTCACAGCTGGCAGGGGGCGCTGGTGGCGCTGGGTGAGCAGGGCAGGTGCGATGATTCCCCTGTGGCTGCAGGGGGTGCTGTAGCGCGAGCTTCAGCTNGTAGGACATCTCAGTAGGCAGGGTGAGCGGGGGCTGCAGCGCAGTGAAACCCAGAGCAGTGCCAAAGGAGCAGCGGGGGGCAGGGCAGGGGCAGCAGCCCGGCTCCTAGCCCAACAAGGAGAGGTCAGCTCAGGATCCCGGGCCCCCCCCAAGCCGATGGTAAAATAGGTCTCAGGTCAGAGCAGGGTTCACTCACGGCAGAAGAAACAGCTCCACGTGAAGGGTTCAGCAGCAGCAGAGACTCCCCTCTCCCCAAAAAGGCAGAGCAGCACCTCTCCATGTTCCCCTCTGAAGCGCAGCTCCAGCCCCACTGCTGTCCCTGCCCCTGCCTTTTATTAGCCTCTATCCTCCAGGGCTTGGCCACAATCCTTTGTTTTTCTCAAGTACCCAGTACTTAAGAGTTTGTTAGCAACTTAATGGGAAAAAATTCTATATGTTAAAGGGAACAAAAGGAAAGAAGAAACCTAACCCCCAACAGCCTTTAATTCACAAAGATATGCTCCCAGCCCTGCAGTTTGAAGTATTTGGTTTCTCAATGTTCAGACACTCTCTATCACTCAGATGTTGCGGCGGTTTTGTTTGTTAAATGTAATTTGGTTTGTTCCATGTCCCCCTACGTTCGCTGTTGGTTTATTCCCCCTGTCACTCAGTTATGTCCCACCCCTGGTTGAACAAGTTACACTCTCTCTCCCCTGTCAGTTTTCCCTAAGCCCTGCCTATGTCTCTGGAAGGTTCCTTGTTACTCTGTTACCCATTGGTTCATCTTAATGTATCCCCACCTCCCTGTTCCCTTATTCGTCCCTAGGGACATCAATCCTACCCCTTTTGCACCCTTGAACTGTTTTGATTGGTTATGTACTTAATCCCATCCCTGAGACTGTGTGGTATAAAACCTCATGTCACTAGTGCTCCTGAGGCCACCTAGAGCTGATCCTTTGGGTAACACTCTCTGTGGCTAGGTCCCTCAGGTGCAGCCCTCCAATAAATTTTTTACTGGATTAACCGCATCTGTTGGATCCCCTTCATGCTCTTTTATCCTCACCACACACTCTACCTTCCTGCATTCTGTCATCGGTTTGGTGCTGTGGCCATTCAGTGAAGTCTCATCGAAGGGACTTCCCTGGAGAGATGCTCCTCTTTGGCACAGCCTTTGCCTTGCCGGGCAGATGACAGGCAATGTCACTCAGCAGTATCTGTAGGTGACTCCCTCAGTAAGCAAACCTCAGCTCACACATTACAGAAATGGAGGAAAGGGACAGTGATTAAACAGGGGTTAACTAAACCTTTATTTAGTATAAGTAGTATGCATACTACTTCATATTTATTTATGTCATGCACGCTCTCCGACACCACCCCTTCTTCTATATTTACCCTCTGCTTCTGGGACAAGGTCGGCGTAAAGCTCTACGACCTGGCTACGCTGCCTGGCCACAAGCCAGGGCTACGAATGCTTCCTGCTTGGAGGGTGGTTATGGACGCAATTAAAAGAGAGGGAGGGAGCGAGGCAGCCTGCGAGGCTACTGCTGAGACAGCCCTGGCCACCATGCTGGATCGAAACCTGCCTGGGTCCCGCTCCCCATCCCCCATCTGCACTCCCTCCCTGACGAGCACCAGGGTTAGAGCATGGTCACCACATCCAGTCCCACCGCGATACCACCAGCGATCCCAGAGTCGCTGGACGCTTATTGCTTATGTGGCAGGCAGTGACTCTAGCACTGAGGGGGAGCTAGACCCTTTTG
>WEKY01006570.1:2353-19320 GCA_013390045.1 Picathartes gymnocephalus | reverse complement strand
GAAGCACCTCTCCTGTGAGGACATGCTGAGACAGTTGTTGTTGTTTAGCCTGGGGAAGAAAAGGCTTTTTAGAGACATTATAGCACCTTCCAGTGCCTAATGGGCACCTACAAGAAGGCTTCTCAAGAGCACAGGGACACGTGATAGGACAAGGAGGAATGACCTTAAGCTGAAGGATGGTTACTTTATATTAGCCATAGGCAAGGAACTCTTTACTGTGAGGATGCTGAGGCACTGGCACAGGCTGCCCAGAGAAGCTGTGGATGCCCCATCCTTGGAGGTTTTCAAGACCAGGCTGGATGGGACTTTGAGCAACCTGGTCCCATGGGACATGTTCTTGTCTATGGCAACCATGTGATCTTTAAAGTCCGTTCCAACCCAAACCGTTCTAAGATTCTATGGATTTGACAGCTTTCATGTGATAAAAGCCCCTCTATGATCCAGGAGCTTATGAAGTTTCTTCCCTACCTGACTGCTTTTCATATAATAAATATAAGTTTTTGTATAAGCCAAACTAAAGATAATATTGAGCTCTTACTGGGCTTCTTAAATAACTAGTCTGTACATGCCATCTGCCATAACATTATTATAGAAGGCTATTCTATAAACTTAGCCAACCAATTTACATTTTTTCCCTCATGTACCTCTTCCAGACTTTAAACCAATTCCCTGTTTTAGAAACCCCATCTGCCATCTTCTATCCTCTCTTCTTTTAAAACCCTCTTAAAAATGCTGTTACTTAATCAGACCTGAAAATGCCAGTCTGTCCTTTTAAGATATAGCATGGCAATTTATTTTTGTTAAACCTGTAAATTATGTGTCACTGATCTATGCCACAATCTGCAGTTGCTCACGGCCACTTTCTCACATTCTAGTAGACTTCTAATTTTTTTTAATTCTCTCATTTTTCAGCTGGCTTTTATCATGGAATACAATTCTATGAAGTTCAATTATCTGAAAAAGTATTTGCTAGAACCAAACATGCGTTTGCACAAGACCTGAATAAAATATTGTCTTTGTCTGAAAGAACTAATAGAGTAACTCGGATTTTCAAAGACAAATATTTGCAGTACTATGATGTTTAGTCTATAGACAAGCCCACACATTTTTGTACTCTTCCATGAGAGCCATTTGAAATTTGCTCTTGTTTCAGATCTGAAAGGGCCCTGCATGGAAAACAGTTAAGGCATTTTCTCCAATATTACCATCAACCTCCAAAGGATACTTCCTCTTCCAACAGCTCTGCTTTTTACATACCTTTATCACAACACTGCTGCAAGACTACTAGTTTAAGCACAAAAATGCAAAATTTTAAAAACAAATTAGAAAAATATAAGATTAAAATATTACTGCCATAGAAAGTTTAACCACACTGCGTACACATTTTCTGTTCCTTGGTCAAGCTGGCAGCTGAACACATGTGCTGCTCACTGCATACTTTGTAACATGCCTATGCAAACACCACTGCAGCTCTTGACCCTTTAAGGACTTTGTGGCATTTTTATAGATTCCTCTGCATTTACTAACCATAATCCATGTGTAATTAGCTCCTATACAGGCATGCAGCATTTCTCCAGAAAGGGAAACTTCTGTAACAGCCACTCCAAAGAACTGGGGAGAAGGAACATGCCTATAATCTACTCATCTCTGAGCTCCACCTGAGCAGAGCTACTGCGTACTCTAGCTCAGAATAAAAAATTCACTCAACAACTTACAAATACAGCAGTAAATATGCTCATCTCATACTATCAAGGATCCACACAAACCATGTACGTGGCCATGAACCATGTCTAGTCTTACCTAATACACTGGAAATTACACTTTACTGGGAGACTGTTTTCTGGGAGGCTAAACCAGGCAGGATCCAACATGGATAATATTGAGGTGACTCTCTGCCCCAAAACTACACCTTCAACATATACACTTTTCATAATATTGCATGTGTAATGAAAAATGCAAGGGCACACCAGATGTTATTTCCTGCTTTCTTTGTTATAAAAGACACATTTAGGGAGGATTTACACACACATGCCTTCAGGAGATGCTGACGATTTTCATACAGTAGAGATCATTTCTAATAGAGAAATATCACAGAAGAGATAGTTGCAACGATTTTACCCTCATGTACACTTAAAGTTCAAAAGCATTTTCTCATTCGTAAATTTTAACTACCTTCCTTATAAGTCAATGAAGATGTGAGGATTCTGCCCTTGCTCAGGTTTCCATCCAATGCCCAGAATTCATGGCTGCATATTGGACTACTGTTGGCTTTTTTTTGAAAATCCCAGGTTTTACTTTTTTTTTGTTTGAACCGAAGAACACAGAAAGCCAGAAAAACTGCACTCTTACAGGGGTAAAAACTGAAATGCACATGGAGACAGACTCCTCATGCTTCATAGTATGGAAGTGATAATTATTTCTTATTTTACTGAGTCAGAATCCAGTATATGCCGTGTAACAGAGACAAAGTTACATCAAGCAACAATACAACGTAAGGGAAGCTTCATGGCTCAGTAGTATTTTTCCATTGGCTATTTTTATATTGAGAATCACATGTATGCTGCAAACTTATAAACTAGAATATACTAATATATTGCAAAATTGTCTGGTCTAGGCTTGATTCAAAGGTAACACCATTCACACAGCTCACTGCCTCACACAACTGTTATTTTGCCACAGATACCCCAGACCACACAGGAAATACACAAATTCACCATCCAGATCCCCACATGAGTCCTGGTCACTTTGTTGACTTGGGCAGCATTAGGTTAAGCATACAAGAAGTATTCAGCTTTTACCAAGAATCAAAACAAGTTTCCAGGGCTATTATCCCAAATATCTTCACCTGTTAGCTCTGTCGGTTTACTGAGTGTGTTAATACAAAACAAACTCCTCCTCATCAGGGATCATTAATACAAAAGTAATGTATCAATCACCAGACATGATGCAAAGTTTATAAGGTGAGCAACTTTATGGTTTCCCTAGCTTTAATCACAAAATTTGTAAGAGGCATAATGGAAATGAGTAATGAGCTGCCACTAATTATGAGACATCTTGCATGACTGTCTGTGTAAAAAAAGTCTTGAAAGAGGAAGATGAAGAAAAATTATTTGTAAAAGAAAGAACTACAGGAGCAAAACCATACATGCAGAACAGTTTAAAACTTTACAGAATTAGCAAAATCATAACAAATAAAAAATCTACAGACCACAAGGAAGAAAGGATATAATAGTCTCTCTAACATATGAAAAATGCAAGCTATCCAAAATGAAGAGAAAACCATGCAAAGTAGCCGCAGAAAGAAGGGGAGAAGTTTATTGGGAAAATTCACAACACTGACTAAAAGACGTCCTAAGCATTGTAGAAGATGAAAAGAAAATCTTCTCATCCTGAGCCAATACAGATGGAGAGAAAAAGGAACAGATGTGTCTTTTTTGTCTTTAGTACAAAGTTAAATTGTGCAAGATACTGATGAGTGTTTTACATTGCTATTTCTCCTTCTGTAGTTTTACATGTTGAGCTTTTGAAACTAGACAGCAATTATTTTCTCCTTCCATTTTATAATGGAAGATGTGTTAACTGCAAAAATGATTAAAACATTTCTAGAGCTGCAGTCTCACAAACTGCAGTACAGACAAAGAAAATCCACCCTACTCCTTCTGTAGCATCAATGCTGCAAATATCTGAAGAACCTGGTTTTACCAAAAGCTGGTATTCTGATTACACCTAGGATATATACTAGTGAGAGATGAAGCACAGAAAGACACTGAGGAACCAGGTCATGAGGAACATCTTTCAGAGAATGCATGCATTTCCACAGTGCATGCTAACCTCAATGCCACAGCCATGTATGAGAGCTAAATACTTATGATTTATGCAGCAGATTTAAGGCTTTTTACAAGCAAAGTATTTTTAAACTCTATCCTTCCTTCATTAAGCAGATTTAAAATCTGAAATATAAAATTAAAAGTTCAGTATAAAAAGGATTTGGAAAGTTTTTGTGCAGCATTAACTAAACAATGTTTTGTTCCCTCACAGAGGGAAGAAGAGGTCTAAAGCAGCCCATAGCAACCAATCCCTCAATTACAAAGAGCTTTGTCAAAGCTATGCATGTCACAAGGTACCCAAGTACTCAGAGATTATAGGGTAATAGCATCTCAGTCCCATGGTAATGAAAAAATATGCCTGTTCAGAGGAGGTGTTCAGGCATTGTGCCCTCCAGCAGCAGCAGCTGAACAGGCCAATTCAAGACAAAAAAATAGCAGGCCTGATCTTTCTTACCTCATTCCTGTACATCCACCTCACAGCCTGGCTCCCTCTACACACGTGCTTTGGCAACATCCCAGGGAGTCCACTTTAAATATCCCCCCAACTTTCCTTCCTGCTCAATGCAGTGCTTCTCCCAGAAGTTCAGTGTGCTAAAAATAAGAGATTAAAAACCTGTCCAAAAGTTCAGTTTTACAATTTTGAAAGCTCTCCTGGAGATGAGCAGCAAGCCCATTTTGAGGCTATGAGGAATGAGCAAAACTAAGGGAGAGCACTCTCACTAGGAAGCATTCTCACTAGGAAGTGTGAATGAAACAGCCTGGAGACACACTAGATATGTACAAAGGTCCCAAGAGGTGCCAGAGGAATATAAACTATTAACCCATGAATTAAGACTAAGTCAAAGCTGGCAAATGTCATGTGGGACGGATAAAGAACAGACAGAAGAGTTGATTTGCCCCTAAGCAGAGCTCTGGCCCTATGTGTGCTTGTGTATTTGTCAGGTACCTTTCCAGAGAAAGCTGCTATGACAAAGCATCATCCACAGTGTTATCTACAGAAGTCTCCTCCTCATGTCTGCTGAACCTTCCCTCTGTATAATGTAAGGAAGAGAACAGCCCAAATTAAACAAGAAGGCAATTCTCCCTTACCAGTTTGAATAAATGACAGCTCTGCCTGGCAATATCAGAACCCAAATCTATATTAAATTTTTACCAATATATTTTAGAGCAGCAGTTTCATTTACTGAAAAAAAGAGAGGAAATAAAAGAACAAAATTAATTATACAGGCTGTAAGGTTTGCATTCACACTGCAAGGAGCAAAGTACCCCAGCCAAACAGTTGTCAGACAATGCAGAAGAGAGATGGGATATAGTTTGCAGACTAAGAATATGGCAGAGCAGCTGAGGATAAAATAACAACCCAACACCTGCAGACGAGGGGAGCAGTGCTAACTGGCCAGTATAAGCAGTGCAAGGTCAAATGGAAAAGCTTCATCACTTTGTTTTCAGAGCTATCAATTCATTCAGAGACAAGGACAGTATTCCACAAGGAAACAGGACTTGTTTGGGGGATATGGAGGCCAAAAAAAAGAAAATCCTAAGATAAGCTGAAAAGTGTGTTCTTATTTTGCTCCTAGTAATGAAGGACAAGACTCATAACTTGAAAAATTGTCATACTAGATGCAAAACTATGATCCCTGATATTTCACCTGCTTCAACTCCAGCAGATCTACTAGAGCAGAATAGCCAGGCATCTTAGGGTAGGTTTCTACAAACCTTGTAAGATTAGGAAAGTCTGTTCCTATTTCAGTTTTTCACTGACAGTATTAGTAAATTAAATGTAAATAAACTTCTTTGAATGAAATGCAAAATGAATGTTCAATATCTCTGATGAAATAAAATGATCTGTATTGATTTGAAAAAGATTTGTTTGAAAATTTTGAAATCTTTGTTGAAATTATAGATCTATATTGCCCAGTTTGAAATTAAAATTACAAGCGTCTTTAAAGAATGCCCATTTTCATCAGTTCACATCATTTCTTTGCCCACTATATTATGACATAATGATTAGACACTTTTTTTTTTTGGTGGATGTTTGCTATCTGTTTTTAATTTTAAGGTTAATTTCTATAAAGTTTTAAGACACTACAGCAAACAAAGGAGGAACAAAGATCCAAATGAAAAAAGTATATAATTAATAGGTAGCAGCAGCTCTAGGTAACTTTCGCAAGACTGAAATAAGAGCGTGTAATGATTACATGCTAGCACAGCGATAGCATGAAAGAAGGCTCTTATAGGCATAAGATCCTTACAATAATAAAAATTAACACTTTACACAAAATGGAAAATTGAGAAAGCTTCAAAATTTCTTCTTACATTTCAAAATGGTTTTACTTTGAAGTTTTTGGGAATTTCCCAGAAATTCACAAAGCACTACCGTTCAAGTGGTGGAGTTTAAACAAAGTAACATACTTGTCCCAAATCAACCACCCTGTTACCACCTTTGTAAGTAACCTAAGATAATGAAAGAACATCTATATTTCTTCCGTATTTTACTCTCCCTTTGTAAAGCATGCAAAGCAAAGACATTTGAAAGAAAAGCTCACATTATTTCTTTCCATAAAATATTAATCCTAAGCTGTCCAGGGGAAGGGAGAAGAGAAGAAGTTTAATTCATTGCAAAATTTCGTTTCAGAAGTATTTCTAGCTTAGAAAATGCAGCTGCAGTTCTAAACATCAGTCCTATCTGGAAAGTAAGGATGCAAATACATATTCAAGTAGTTCTCACCTTTAATGGGAAGTAATAGACAACATTGAAAGATGTGCTATTCCAGTTATACTGCCTTATCCATATCACTTGAATTTATTACTTCATTCTACTTGAATCTATTTCTCTGACTTTAAAAGCTGAAAATAAGGTTTGTATTTGGAACTCACTTTTAGCAGGGCTTAAAAAAGTGGAAGTAATAGCTATGATCTGTATAAGTAAGAGCAGGACTTGTCCTCAAGTGATAGGATGTGCCAGAATGATCTGTGAGAGGGCATACGAAACCAGGCATCTTGTACTAATTGGAGTTCTTTCCGTTTCACTTCTTGACTAAAACTGCCAGACTCTGCTACCTCTGTCATAGTTTCCTTCTATTCAGCCTGATACCACGAATCTACCTTTCCCCTTACTATTCTTATTATAAGGGAAAATCATGCTTACTTATCTATATGACTTAATTTTATATTAAGTTTAAAAGTCTGGTTTTGTTAGTACATGATGCAACCTCATTGGTGACAAAACTGGATTCTTGTATGTGGTTTTTTCCAGATCACTGTACTGATGACAGATCATCTAATCTTCTCCCTATAATATTTTTAAGATTATTGTGGTAAGTGGACTATTTTTTTTAGTTGGTGACATGATAGAGGATATGACCTTCTGAGAATAACCCTCAGAGAAGCTCTATTTTTCTCCTAGGTTTTGTCTTTCTACATTAAGAATTAGGTAATAGTAAGGTAATTTTTTTAGACTGACCGTTCAGCTACACTTACCTATAAACTTCTATTTCCATTTTACAAGTGAAAATTTGTGATTTTACTTACATCAGAAAAATTTTGCTAAAAATAGATGGCTAAACACCTGCTCAGTTCCAGCTTCTTACTTATGTCTCTAATGACACCTTGACACTGTATTTATCCAGTAAATGGACGTTTTATATGCAAAGCTGTAAAATAATCCTACTCATTCCAAATGAATGATAAAAACAGATTTCCCAAAATGTTTTTTCCATAAATCAAACTGAGAAATTCTTATTGATTACTTCATTCTGTTGTTTTCATCCTCTAGCAGAATAAAAAATTCTGAGAAGACTGAAATTTTAAAAAATGATACTGGAATTCAATTGAAATATAACGTAGTGCATAAAACCATGATAAGGGAAGGATCCTGTTAAAAAAGTAACCATTCATCTTTCCTATCTTTCACAGAGATTGGGATGGGTCTTTTAGCAGCAAGCAAGGAAAACATCGCTAGTTGAAGGGGACCATTTCATCAAAGAGAATTGCAGAAAGGATAAACTGCCCTACCCCACGACACTTGGGCACAGCACACCCTGCTACCCTGCAGCGCTGGCAGTGGTGACTCACACAGCCAGCCTGCTCCACCTGAAGTCCTTTCCCCCAGTCCTCCCATCCACCACACATGCACCTGCTTCCTTACATTCTTTTTCCCTCTACATGCTTCAAAAGTTTTGTCACAGAAACCGTGAGTATGAGTTTTTGAGAAACAGGGTATCTTGGACTCAAATCTCTTGGGGGAAGAAATTAAGTGTTTATTCTAGTTTCTGACAGAAAAGCCACCTAAGCAGGGCCTCAGAGGGGTGGCAACTGAGCTCTCAGTGGCAGGTGCCCCATGAGGCTGGTCTTGCCCGTCACTTGAGATGTCACACCGCAAGGCTGAAGGAAGGTCTCCTCCTTCTCCCTGAAAGTTGCAGCTATTTCCCAGCAGCAACTTGATGCATCGTGGATTCTCGGCTCCACATCCCGAAAAGTTCATTTGGAGAAATGAGGGGTTTGCAAAACAGGCCTGTCACCTACAGAGCTCATCCCTCCTTGGGGATGCCCTGGAAAGGCGCCCCCTATGTTCTGGCTTCTCCCATGGAAGATCAAGGACCCAGATGTCAATCTACTCCAGTTACACTCTCCCCTGTTTACCCTATACGGCCAAGTTCTGAACCCTGTCACCCCACAGGTGTTCGGCCTGTTGGCCGGCTGACCCCCTGTTTATTCCCCAGCCACTCCTTCCCTGTGCTCCCATGGGCCCTCATGCCCTGGCCCCTCCTGTGTGCCCCCCCAGGCTCTCTCTGCCCCTTGTCTTCCTGCTAAAACCCTGGAACTCTTCACCCTCGGGGCTCTCCATCTCTGCGCCTTCCGGTGTGTGGGTAACGAACCCAGCTGGGAACTCATATGGGGAGCCCCTCCTGGCCTCCGCAGCCTTATTTCCACTGGCTGTGCCTGCGAGAGCGGTGGTCTCCTCCACCCCGACCGTGGTGCCTCCCTGTCCTCTGGGAGACGCTTACAGAAGGCTGCAGTGCCGAGCAGCCCGAGCCGGGCCGAAACACCTCCTAGGCAGCCTTGCTGCAATGCATGTGGATAGGTAGCTGGAAGGAGATCTGGGTTGCTCTGGGAGGCCGTGTGCCCTAAACTTCCAATATGTTTCCTTGGTTGCAACAGAAGGGGGCTTTTTGCATTTCTTTGAAATGGCCTAACAGTCACCAATGTAGACATTCAGAATCTGTATTAAGAAACGGAAAGAAAATATGTTTGCCAGTATTCTCTCCAAGTTGCTTGCCTGTTTTTCCCCTACTGCAGAACCACGCCCTATGGTTCCCTCCAGAGTGGGAGTTATCACTCAGTCTCATCAGCCACCTCCAAAGTCTTGCCATTTCAATTTCCTCTCCTGTTTCTTGATATACCCTTGCACACCCACTCACAGCAACTCTGTGTCTGCAGCCTATGTCAGCAGCTGCTGTGTGCAGTGGAGCTCATAAATCTCAGAGCCAGTATATCAGATTAAAAAGGAACACATGCATGCAAGGGAAATTCTTTATTGGGAAGCTGAAGCACTTTCCCTATTCCTCTTAATATCAGAGTGGTGGGTGTTAGCTTTCTTCAGCAGCTAGCAGTGCACATTAGTATTTGAAGACATCACTGGATAGTGACCATAAAAGTCCAAAGGCAGCTGACTAGTCAGACATATCGCTGCACAGCACCAGCAACCTCCACACGTCTGGAAAAACAAGTCACTCTACATGAACATTCTAGTTACTTCTTTCTAGTTTCTTCAGAAACATTAGCTGAAGAAGAAGAGCATCAAACTTGACGGGAGGGAGGAATAGGAATTACATTAAAACCTTCTGTGTAGAATTTACTTTGGTGAAATAAAATTACATGCTTCTCATGCACACCACCTTTTTGTAGTAGCAATTTAGTAAAATAAAGTCTCAAAGATTCACTTGTATTCAATCCAGTAGGCTTGTAAGAATAAGTTTGTAATTTATTATTGCTCCACTAGACCATTCTGTCAGTTTTGCCTTGTAATTAATACTGGGCAATGGATGTTTACACTGTCATTAATGTGTACATGGATGCAGCTTAGACTTACTATTACTAAGTAGTCACAGAATAAATAAACACAACAATGCTTCCTTTCAGCATAATTTTCTTTCCTTGTTTATTGTTTATTGTTTCAAATTTTTTTATTCTCTGCTGGCCCTTTTGCTTTTCATTAGAAAATGAAACTATATTGTTATTCTAATTAAGACATCCTAATTTGTTTTTACTTTAATAACTGCAGTAATTAACTGTGAAAACAATTCCATCTAGAATTACATCCTATGACCATGAAAGATGTTTGGCATATTCTGATTCGTTTACATTCTCAGTAGTTTTCTTGAGTGCTATCCTACAGCCACAGAAATTGACTCCAAAAACACTATATCTCATGTATAATACATGAACGACATTGTGTTGGCTATAGATTTTTCAGTGTTTGTGAAACTGAAATTTTAGCTGAAACTGAGTTTACAAAATGGTATTGCCTTATAGGTAGCTAATTGCTTCTATTGAGCCTGACAACTGCTTCCTATCAGCATTAGCTGTATGTTAATTCCAGTAAGCATACTGTACTCATGAGCATAAGTACTCATGAACAAGCCAAAGCAGTTCAATATCTTGAACTTTCCTAGAAAGGAGAAACACTTATTTTCCTTCTGGAAATCGTAGCTCTCGTGGCTAGCAGGCAGAGGGCCATGTTCCATGCAAACTCTGTTTTTCTTGTGGAGCGCAAAGCATTTACAGGTCTCTATGTAACCTGCCACGTGTTCTGCCACACACCTCTGCAGCAGGACAGCTCAGTGAGTACAGTGCTACACTTGCACTGTCGTGTGCAAGGAGCAGCAAGTCCCTGTGAAACTGCACAAACAAATCTGCTCATTTTCCTTGAAGAAATTTTATTATCCCTGCTGAATGGATTTATTTTTGCTTTTTGTGTATGTGTTTGTTTGTTTGTTGTTGTTTTTTGTTTTGTTTTGGTTTTTGGTTTTTTTAAAATTATTTTGTTTGTCTTGTTTTAGGTTAAATAACAGAATGTGTGTTGAATGTCTGTTAAATGTGTGTTGAAATATCAGAACATCCTCCCTGATCAAGACTGCTTGTGTTATGAACATTAGGGGCTGTGACATCTGCCAACCAAAGTTAAATCTTGCCTAGCTGGCACAGGAATTTTGCTGCTATTTTTTATCCTGATTACACAGCTGATACCTGTTGTGGCCATACTCTGTATCCCACATAAATCCATTACAAATCTAAACCAGAACTTTTGGTTTAAACACAGAAACTCTGCCAGAAACTTTCTTCTAAGATCAATTCAGGCTGAGTTCAATGTAGCAGAAAGCTGCAGTTTGCACTGTATACCAAGAATCAACAGGGAATACAACACAAAAATCCCGAATACCTCTAAAGAGTTTTTTAAAAAGAATAGTCTAATTATACATTTTCTGCAAAGCTGATTCCATTATTGAGAATAACAGATATTGTCTGGCCCTCTTTTTTATACACAAGCACAAATTAACTCTAGTTTAACTGCACTAAATGTAACTGCACACTGAAAACTGATGCACAGTTTTCTGCATCAGTAAAAACATGAGTATGAAGATATTAGTAAAAGAGTTACAAAGAAGTTTACCATAGATTAATCTGATGAGAGCCACAGGAACCTGACTTTTTTCTAAAACCTCTCTACTGATATGTCAAAATGTTGAAAATCTAACATTTATTGAATTGAGAATCACAATAAAACACCTTTCCAGCCAAAAAAGATGGTGAGGGAAACAACATAATAGAAGTAGAAGGATAAATGCTAATCTTGAAAAGGTAAACTGACGCCGCTCGTTGTCAGCCCGGCACGAGCTAGAGCTGCGTCAAAGGAGAGCGCCTCTCAAGGGCCTTGCCCGATGAAGCGCAGTCCCGGTTGCGGGCAGAATGCGAAGGGTGGAAGGTGAGGCGAAAGCAAGAAGTGAAAGGGGGACTCCAGAGATGAAGTTAATCCAATGAAAGGTTTATTGAAGGGTCTTCACCCCTGGAGCCTGGTCACAAGGAGTGCCTCGAGTGAGGACAGCTCGATATGACCTGTGTAATGCTGGTGGCATGAGCTTTTATACTGGCATTCCCAGGGGAGGGGTTTGCATCGAGGACCAATCAAGTTAACACAGAGGAGGAGTTAGCAAACAATGGGCAGTAACTGGGACCAATGGGGAAACAGGAAGGAGGGTCTGCAATAACATGGACCAATGGGGAACCAGAGAACAGGGAACTTTCTGGAAGAGGAGGTAGGGTAACCGGAATGATTGATAGGAGAGAGAGGGAACAACTTGATCGACCAGGGGAGTGTCTAACAGGAAGAAACCATTTATAAACTGGGGTACATGGAACAAACCAAAACTACAGTGAACTCAAAGAAAACCCGCCGCAACAATAAACCATTTAAAGATATGAGACCTTGAAAATGAAGTAAGGCCTAAATTTTCTGAAACTCTAGGCATTAAGAACTTCCACTCCCAGATTACAGTAAAACAACTTAGATCTTCCTGGGAATTCAGGCAGATTTGGACAAAGTTCAGGCAATATCTGTTTCGTACAAAGTCAATTTAAAGTCTTCATTAATATCATAATTAGTACTGGTACTGTAACTATTAAACTCTGGAACTTGGGAATTCTGTTTTAAAGCTGAATCGCTTCAAATGTTATACATTAATACCATGAGATGTAACAATTACCAAGCAATTAACTTCAGTATAACAAGAACACCATTTCCTACAATAAAATTTGCTGCAATTTGATCAAACTAATACCTGTCTTATTTCAGGAACATTTCTGTGAAGTTAATAGTAAGATTTTTTATTTTAAATCACTATCAGTCTTCTTTCAAGGCTGATAAAACCAATCAGTTTACATATTATCATACTATGTTATCATACTATGAAGAAACCACAGACTGTTTCAATTACCACTAAACTCCATTTCACTTTTCAGAATTGGACTCTATTCTCCAATGGGCTTTTATTAAAATCAGCTTCTACTGAAGAACCCCGTTTCCCATCTTCTATCTTGCTCATGTGTATCATCTCAGAGCTAATGGGTACTTTGTGAGTCAGTACAACAATTTGCCTTGTGAACAAGGTGCAGAGACAACTGAAGGCAAATATTTGGTTGTACATCCCAAGTTTTATCGCACAAGGTGCCCCTGGATTCAAGCACAGTTTGCAGTGTCAGAATACTAAGGTCTGCCTGAGCTGTACTGAGAAAAATATAAAAGTAGTCCTTTGCACTCAAGACTGCAGCATCTCTATTAATCTGTCCTTCTGGAAAAGCTGTGCTGAAGCTAACCTTCTGTTAAATTCCATATGATGCACCATCTTATTTTATTTCCATCCTTTAGCCTTGGCAATGATTAGTGCACACCTGCTGTTGATCACAAATTTCTACCCAGATACTTTGGTTCAGGCTGGGTAAGGAGCAACAGGACTCAGGACCTTTGGGGTGACCTGACAAGCTGGAAAGACCCTGGATCACATGCACAGGAATGGAAATGTTTTGAAGCATATTTTGAAAGGTGGTTTTGAAACCCAGAAGTGCAGGATAACCAAAGTGCAGAACAAAACACCAGAGCTAACACGAGGACAACTATCTTGTCTCAACTCTGTAAATACTACCATCTGGATAGGCCGAGTTTGAGCTGTCCCTGAATTGCAGCTGGACTGCACATCAGGTGACTCACCCTTTGAACAACAATACCTCTCAAGGTTAAGATCCCTTACCTGAGACTAAAAGACCTTTGCTCAAGGTGGAGAGATCCGTAATAAGTGACTGATGGCATACTTAATTAATAGTAAAATATTACTGACTCAATGAACCATTCTAACTTGATTTTAACTCAGTTTTCTATTCTACGTTTCTTCCATACAGTAACAAATAAGATGGAAATTGCCATCAAGCTTATTAAATCTTGTCAAACTACTGTTAAAATTTCATAAATTCCATTAAATTTATGAATTCTGTCAAATTATTATTTTACTTTCATGGAACACCTTATTTCTCTCTCTTTTGGGTAAAGTGTATTCTGCTCATCTGTAAAACCAGGAAACATGATGTGCCCTACTTTGAACAGATTATAGTTGAGGCAAAATAACCGTAATGAGTGAAAGGTTGGCCTAGCTGAAATAATTCTGAATTTTGCTCCATTTTTCATTTTATTGAAAATTATAATGGCTGCAATGGTTTTGGAACTCAGCAAATTGCAGAATTAATCACAATTTTTTTCTCCAAAGATATGTACCTGCATTGTCTTCAATTGTGCTGCTCCTCAGACTCAAGCTAATATGCAGATTTCCTTCCCTTGGCTACATTTTCATGACATGCAGTGTATCCTTCAGCTTCACATACCAAGTGCAACCAATACATCTGACAAACATGTACACTCATCCCACAGAATCATACATTTAGCTGAAGTCTGACACTTCCCAAACTGCTTTTGAAGACAGAGGCCTTAACCATCTTTGTTTAGAAATGTATGAAACATGGAAATAGTTATCAACAAACTTATATTTTATTAAATCATAAGATATTTTTATATCATATGATCATGATTATATCATATGATCTATGTATTTTACCAATGCCATGTGATAAAAAGGTCATGACACGATTACTTCATAATTTAAATTGGCTGATTGTGCATGCTTAAAGTCATTTTCACTGTCTACAGCAAAATTTATTATGATATGTTCTATCTATAAATATTCTTGATACACAAAAGAGCTCACAAATACTACCAGGACAGTGGAAAAGTCTAGAATTAATTATGCAAAAATCAAAAAAATTACTAGTGGAAACTCAGTTTCATTATTCCAGCTACAATCTGACTCAGTGAGCAATTTCTAAAACCCTAAAATCCCAAGAGATTATATCAAGTATAAAGAGAAAGTTGAGATTTCATTTGAACTCCACTTTTCCAGTTGTTTTGTTGATTTTCCTGGTTTGAAATTTCAAATCCTAATTTCCAATAATAATTTTCAAAAATGCTGTTCCCAAGTACTTATGCCATATTTCACCTGAGCATGAATGCTGAATCCTCCCAAAAGCACACATCAATAAAGCAGGATAAAACTACAATGGAATCCCAGAATAGAGGGTTTATTTCTTTTTCTAAATTATTAATTAAATTTTGATAGTCACTGTATTTGCTTGTGCACTGTTCATTTTAAAATCTGGGGGTTTTTTAATGCATTACTTGGTGTGCATTACCATGCATGTATCATACAACTAAACTGCCATGGGAAGGTGCCTTGTTATAAATTTTCTCAGATTTTTGGAAGCCTTACCTGAGGTACTTATAAAAAGAATACAAGACACTAATAATTCTCTTGTCATGCCACTGTAACCCCTAGTCTGACATTCAGCTACTGTGACCACTGTGGCACAGCTATTCATCCTTGGTCTAGCATTATTTAAAAAACAATAACTGAGCTGTGACAGAATATAATAAAGCTAATGCCAGGCAATATATGAAACATTAAAAAAAACTCTAAAAAAAAAAAAGAGCTTAAGTCAGTATCTCAAGGAGTAAATAGTAAAATGCAACATAAACAGGATAAAGGAAATATTATGAAGGAAGAAACAAAGCTAATGTGGCTATTAAGCAAGGCTGAGGATCACCATGTTTCAGGATCGATGAAGACTGACACATCCTCACCTGACAATTGTCCAGGATAGCAAAGACCCACTAGGTGACTGCAGGTGGAAACATTTGCTGGCTTTGGTCCCAGCTGGAACCAGTGCTATCTAGATATTATTTTAAATACTGGCACAAGGTCTGTGGGAGAAATGGTGGTTGTGGTTGTTTTCTCTTCCCAGATGATGATTCTCATATCCTTTTCTTTGATTCACCTATAATTATACGCCCAGGGAAAGATCAGACTTGGTGAGCAGCAGCTGAAGCTGCTGGTTGTGGAAGACCTGGTCAATGTGTTGTCTCTACATTTGCTGATGGCAGGTACCCTACACATCAGCACTGTGCAAAGCCCTGAAGTCCTGCTGGATTTCTCCATACATTGGGAGCAGTAGTATCAGTGTCCAAATAGTTGGGGCTTACTTTTCATGATTTCTGTGGTTTTGTCCTCCCTGTTTTAGATGGGGTCTGTGCATTTGCATCTCCACTGGGGGCTGCTGTGACTCTCCACACCTGAGGCTGAACATGAGATTTATGCAGTCATAACATTGGGAATTGAACACATCTGCCTGACTTCCTCATGTTCAAACTCCTGCAGGTCCAATATGCTTGAGGTTTTATTGCTCCCCAGGGACATTCTGATGACATGACAAGCTTTTAACCCTCATTTTCACTGATATTAATGGATGAAATCCCAGCAACATCAAAGTTGCCGTGTGAAACACTGCAGCATCTGCACTTTGACAGGACAATAATGATGAAGTCATGGATAAATCACATTACATTTGAAACAAGCAGAAGTACCTTACTTCATTTCAACTGATAGAGATTGCAAAGAACGTACCTAATATTGCAGTGAAATCTGTCAACAACAAAATCTTTCATCACCAGTTTTCTGAAGATATCACTCCAGATTGAATACGAACTTCTGCAAAGATCTATATACTGTCAATATGGGAAATCAAACCACATGGGTACAATCTTTTCCAGATTTATATGAGCAAGAAAATATTCTCAGTGAGGAGATTAAACTATGGATTACTACTGAAGTTAATTTAAAACTCCATGCATCTTTAGATAATATTGCAAGGAAAGTTTTTCACGAGTCATAACATTCCATCTCCTGTATTCACCCCTTCATTCAAACAGCATGCTAAGTTCTCCAATGAAAGGAAAAGGGCAAATGCAATCCAAATCTATACGAGATTTCTTCACATCTGTTTTTACACAGAAGATACTCTATAGTTACCTACTTTATGTAAGATTAGGCCTACTTTAAAAAATTTTAATGGAGTTATGTTCCACATAACTGTAGTCTACTTAGTCCCATGTTAAGGTTAGAAGACTTGTCGGCACATCTCAAACGTGCCTGCACATTAGTTCACCACAGAATAGGGAATGATTCCATGATCCACACAACACAGACA
>WEKY01006565.1:1233-20106 GCA_013390045.1 Picathartes gymnocephalus | reverse complement strand
TCCAGCTTGCCATTGACCAGGACACTCAGCTGCCTTCCCACAGCACTGCTTTCCAGCCTCTCACTCCCCAGCCTGTCTGTACATCCAGGGTTGCCTCATCCCGGGTGCAGAATTCAATACCTGCCCCTGTTTTACTCTGTACAGTTGGTGATTGCCCAGCCCTTTGAATTGTCAAGGTTTCTCTACAGGGCTTCTCTGCCTCTGAGCAAGATGACAGCTTCTCCCAGTTAAGTATCATTGCCAAATTTAATATACCTTCAAATCCTGGATCGAAGTAATTTATAAAGAGGTTGAAGAGCACTGGGCTGAAGATGAAGCCCTGTGGAACCTCACTAGGGTTGGCAGCCTGATGTCACCCCATTCTCAATAACCCTTTGTGCCTGGTCCATCAGCCCATTGGTCATCCAACAAGTGATGTGTTGTCCATCTATACGCTGGACATTTTGTTGAGAAGAATCCTGGGAGTCACAGTGTTAAAATCCAAAAATATTTATTGAAATCCAAAAATATTACATCAATTGGCTTCCCTTGATCTGATAGTTGGGTTAACTTGTCATAAAAAGAAAACAAGTTTGATGAGTAGGATTTTCTTCTCATGAAGCTAAGATGGCTGTGACCAATGACTGGAGTGTCTTTCAGATGTCTTTCAGTAACTTCCAGAATAACTTGCCCTGTAATTGTACCAGACATGGAAGTGAGACTGACAGGTCTGTAGTTCCCGTGGTCCTCCTCATAGCTGTTTTTGAAAATTGTGGCAGTGTTAGCCAACCTCCAGTAAATGGGACCTTCCTAAGACCTTGGGAATCCTAAGATTTCCAAGGCCATTCAGAAATCATTGAGAGAGGCTCACGATGATATCAGCAGCTCTTTGAGCACTCTCAGATGAATCCCACCAGACCTCATAGCTTTGTAGGGATCCAGCTGGAACAGCAGATCCCTTCAAAAATTCAGGATCAACTGGAAGTTGATCATTTTCACAGTCATGGTCCTCCAGCTCAGAGCCCTGACACCCCCTTGGTCCCTCATCAGTGTTGAAGAGAGAGGCAAAAAAAGCATTAAACACCTCTGCCTTTTCTCCGTCCCTGTTTAGATGACTTTCCTCACCTCATGAGGTGCCTTCTTGTTCCATATCTGAAGATATAATTCAGAATTGGACTCCCGAATTGTTTTATTTTGAGACCTCAGAATTTTTAAAAAGAATCAAGAAAAAAAAATTTAGGTTAGAAAAAAACCTCACTTTGGTAGAAAATTAATCAGGGGGAGAGAAAAGCAAAGTTTTTGATTAAAATAGATCATGAAAAGAAATATCATATGTTTTAATATTTTAAAATAGAAAATTCAAAATACTGAGTTTGGATTCCTCCGTTTTTGGGAAACATTAAGTACAGTTCCAGTGTTCTCACTCTGAAGAACTTGCAGCTTTTGACAGACCTGGGCACGTATTTTGATTGCTGGGTCTCACTGGAAAGAGCATAATACCATATTTCCTGTAGTAATGATGACATAACCAAGAATCAGGATATTTGAATTTTCAGATGTTTCTGCAGTCCTGGAGAAAAGTTACACTCTCTTTCTACAGCTTTTCTTTTCATCATAGGGAGGCTCTTAGGCAAATTATCTGTACTTTAAAAATTTAATCTGCAAGAAAAACTAATGAAAGTTAACTCTGTGATAGAAAAAGACAGGATTTGATTATATAAAACTTTCTTCCTCTTCAGATGTCTTCAGACTGGACAACATCCAGATTCCATTTAATTTTTCTTTAATCTACTTTGTCCACCACTACCAGTGTAACCAAAGTTTACTCTTTTCTCCCCTAATAAAAGGAGCAGAGAGTTTTGATGTTTTATCTTTGGTATGGCCTCTGGTTTCAACTGGTAACTCTGGATAATGAAAAAGACTGTTCTGTGCCTGATTTTTCTTTGAAATTTGAAGAAATTCTTCTGAGCTGCTGCAAGGAAGTGTGACAATGAGTGCTCTAAAGACATTCTTATTTTTTTATATCTATTTATGGCAAGCCAAAAATATTAAAACAAGCATAAGAAAGTATTTGTCTTTAATTTTTCATTTTGCTTAAATATTTTCTTTTATTTCCTGTAATATTATTTTTTAAATAAATATGTATTTATTGTATTTATGGTATATGTCCTTCCAGACAGAGTGAATTCTATGCTTCTATCAGAGCTTTCATCACACTTTTAAAACCCAGATAAAATGCTACAGGCATAAGAGCCTTCTAATTCTACAGACATTTGGTTTCACTTGTCTATTTAAGTTTTGAGTGGAAATCTACTTTAGTGGGATCCTGTGAAATATAAAGATTGATGAAAACATGTTAACTGTATTCTTTGTGCCACAGAAGTTGTCTTGTATTTCTACCTAACTAATCCATAAACACGTAGAAAAAAATAATAAATAATTGTGACTGAACATCTTAGCAATCCAAGTAATTCCAACAAGCACAGAGATTATTTTGAATGGAAGAGTTTTTATAAACAGGAGGAAAACCAGGTTGCCTTATCTTGCATAGAGGTGGCCTAATTAATCAGCAGGGATTACGCTGGCTTGGTCTCTCAGTTATGTTTGTTAATTAAAACACGTTCTAATGAACATTAGCTCAATTTCCCCCATGTGGAAGGTGGGCTGGGAGACGACAGAAATCTAAACCATGATTCTTTCTCACTTGAATACTCAGGGATTCTTTCTCACTTGCAAAATCATAACTGAATTAATAGAGAGAGAAAATAGCATTTTTGTCTGCATATCCTTATGTGCAGGGCCCCCTGGCTATCAGTGTGGGGAAGTATCAATGGAGTGAACATCTATTAGCAGGAGTAATCATCATCACCATGAAGTGCTCATCAGATAGGAAGAAAAAATGCAATTAAGTTGGGTTTACAATCAGGCCAATAATTACTATTCAGATGTCTCAGCTGTATGGAAAGTGCAGGATTCTGAACTGTGACTTTTTTGTTTGAATGTGAAGTTTTTCCTCCCTTGCTTGATCTCTTTTTCCTTGGAACATTTGTAAAATGTCAGTCATGATGTGGCACAGCTGAATAATTGTCATAGAGTCAAATGCTTGCAGATGGTTAATGGAAACAGAGAATTAAATGAACAGCAGTAAAGAAACACATGCAAAATTAAAGAACCTTATTGCAAATTTAAAGGGTCACTTGGTTTCATCAAAAATCAAATAATATGAATATGTTATTCTCTGCATGAAAGACACTGTGTTAAATTGTTTTGAGAGATGAAAAATGAGCAATCAATGATGTACTAATGAAATTTTTGAAAAATCATGCACTATTGAAATATGCAGCAGTTACCAGTTAAAAACTATAGAACAAGCCTGACTATCCACCATTTATTGAAATTATTGAAGTCTAGACGTAAAACACTAAAGGGTTCTACAAAATAAACACAGAAATGAAGATTAAACTAAGTAATCTTTACCATATCCAAATAATGTTTACTGTTTCAAAATAATTTTAAAAGATATTTTTATCACATCCAAGTAAGTCAACCTTTCAGTCGACTTTATAGGACCAAATCAATTTCTCATAGACCTGCAAGGTCTTAGAGCTGCATTATGAGACAAAGCTCTCAGCTGTCTGACATTTTTGAAAGACATGATTGATAAATCCTTTATAAGGAGCACATTTATCTTTCTGGTACAAATCATACACCAGTAAGTATAGTTTGATAACTGAAAATACTTTGAGGTTGGCCCATGCCTGTGAAAGAGGATTTTCTTCCTGTAGTAGGCTAAAAAGGAAATATAAACTAATCATTTGACAAAACGAGAAACAACAACTGCTATCACAAACACCAAGTAAAGGAAAAAACAAAACTTAAAAGCTACTATTAGTAAGACTTGTTTTTCATATACATATACCTGGACAAATTATTGTGCATCTTGTCTTGTGCTAATCATAAAATAAAAGCAAATAAAAATTTTATGTTTTCTCCTTGACATATACACTAAAAATATACCTATGATTTCTTGTCTGCTATAATTTCTGCAAAGTCAGTGAATTGCTTATTAAATGGAAGCAGACATGAAAATATTGATCTTAGTTCCCCATTCTAGTCAGTACAAAGGATCTTCTCTTAAATCTTCCTGAATAACTGCATTACACAGGCTATCTAATAGAGTTTAAAGTGAAAGTTTCTTTCCCTTTCTTATATAGAAAATTTCTTATAAATAGAAAATAGATAGAGTGTGATGAATGTTCCATTGTAAATACATCTTAAATAAGCATTTTGCTCCTCTGGGTTTTACTTAAAGACTTAATGTCATTTCCTGAATGGTATTGGCTCAAATATGAAAGCATCTGTATATTTTTTAGCAGAATTGTTAACATTATTCAATTTTAAAATGACAGATATACAGTGCTTGCCGTGAGAAATCAATCTCTCACTGCAAATAAATGTGGCAGAATAATCCATACAATGCATGTCAGAAATTGTACTTTCGCTGACCTATTATTCTTTATGAATATGCTTTTAAAAACTATTTCTAAGTATGACTGTCATTTTGAAAATCTAAATCTAATTTGTGATGTATTTTTTAATCCTTTTAAGGCAGATGTTTTGTTGGGGGTTTGTTTGTTTGTTTGTTTTGCTTATAAACCATGTTATTTGTCCTCCATGAAATTCTGTAGTTTCATTTATTTTAAAAGTATTTATTCCACTAAAAACAAACCTTTGTGTTTCATGGAAGGGAAATAAAAATGGCTTTTGTTCAGCAAGTTTTACTTCAAAAATTGTGGACCTTCATAAGGAACATATATTCAGCAGTTTCATATGAACTTGCATCTCTTTTCCTGGACCTGATGGGTAAGAGGAAAAATTTTCTTCAGCATTGAACTATTAAGTGCTTTTTTAGGCTGTAGAAGTTCTTCTTTTTTTTCTTCTGAGAAATAACAGTATACCAAGGAGCTAGAAATGTTCAGAGTTAGATAGGAGAACTGATTCAGGGGAGATGCTCCAAGTTTCATAACGGTTATAAAAGAGTACATCATACACTGTGCCTGAAGTATGGTCTCACTGAGCAAGCAATTTGAAAGAATATACATATGTCGACACTGTATTTGTCATGGCCTTTCTTCTTTCTACTAAATACCTCTTTCCAAATCCACTTCTTTCTCGCTCTGTCAGAAAACAGGTGACTTGCTTCCACTGGTGATGGTGGTGGCCTGCATTAACATGACCAGCTCTGCACTCAGCTAAGTTCTTCACCCCACATCTGAGAGACGGAGGGAACTATCTGGATCTGGTGGGAAAACACGTTTTATGATGATAGCATTTTAAAGCACTCTAGTGGCATGAAAGGCAAGGTATTACTGTACCCAAAACCAGGTGGGAAGTACGCAACAGAACTGAAGGGAAGTACTTTCTCACCACAAACTTTCTGAGAATTCACCAAAATAATGCAGCAGCGATGAACCTGCTGGTGAGAAAAAAGGGCTCTTGTGGATCAAAATAAGAACAGGGTAGGGAGATTGCTCATGAACTACCCTCATGGGCAAAACAGTCTTGGCTTGGGAATGAGTACTTAAATTAAGCTAATTAATTTACATTAATTAAATCAATTAATTAGATTAATTAAAAATAGAGTAGGATAGTGAGAAAAAAAAACTAAAATCACCTTCCCACCACCCTTTTTACCAGGCTCAACTCCACTCATGGCTCTTCAACCTGTTTCTCCTCATGTGGATTCTGTGGAATGGGGAACTGGGATTGTCATCAGCTCATAACACTTTATCTTTGCCACTATTTGACTTCCTCACAGTTTCCCTGTTCTGTTGTGGGGTCCCTGCAACACTAAAGAGTCCCTCACGAACTCCTTCAACATGGATCCTCCCTACAGGCTGCAGTGTTCCAACAACTGCCTTTCAAAGAGGAACAGACCATCAGGAGAAGACTACGACAGGCATAAATATAGGAGTCCTCAACTGATCTTTGATGCATGTGCTCAGTGTCACCATATTGCTGCTAGACAGAAGAGAGGCATTCGTTACACAACAACCATTTGAAGTTATATCACCCGCTATTAATGTTGTGATCATGTCTTTGTGCATTTAAAATCCCTGAAGTGAACTCCCAGTTGTATATTTTACTTTTCAATATCTGAAATGATCATTAAAATATACATTCTTCACACAGTCTACAATCTTTGAAATGACACATTACAAAAAGAATTTCACAAGAAAAGTCAAAATAACACCAATAATTATGGGCAATTTACACTGGCTCCACACCTCATCATTTCACCACAATTTTCCCATATTTGAAAAAATAAAATTAAAATTTTAATTGTTTAGTGGAATTGAGTTGCAAGTCTGTAATTTTGGTAAATCTAATACATACTATATAAGAAACATCCAATGTGAAGTAAAGTAATTAAAATTAGGAGTTATTTTCAAAAGCTTATGCTTTCTAGCTGCATGTTGAATGGGGCTGAAACAGGCACTTACAATACAAGAGTCTTTGGGGAATGCCAATGAAATTCCTTACAAAAATCTAGGAGATATTATAGACAATTTTTTCTTAAAATGTGACTATTATAACCAAGGAATTATAACCATTTTATTACCATATTTATTAAAATAGAGCTTTTAATTTGCAACATTTATTTACAATTTCTATCCCTCACAAAATAAACTCCAAACTAACTAACTGACTAAACTTCAAAATCAATTAAAAATTATAAAGAAAAAATGG
Organism: Picathartes gymnocephalus; assembly: GCA_013390045.1. NCBI lineage: Eukaryota > Metazoa > Chordata > Aves > Passeriformes > Picathartidae > Picathartes > Picathartes gymnocephalus. The sequence continues at coordinate 13,377 of WEKY01006565.1, read as the reverse complement.
CTAGGACATGTAAAATACTTAAATAATCACTGAAACTCGCTTATCATTTTTATAATTTCCATACAAACCAAGAACAACACTTTTCAATACTGGAGATAACAGAAAGGAAAAGATGCTGAAAGTGCCTATTACGGTGAAAGTGTGCAAGTGTGCAAGTATGACCAAATTACTGTCTTACTGTTTAAGACAGGTGCCATTGGACACAGAACATATTAGAAGGAACTTTAGCTATATGTTTCTTTCTTGAAACCTCTCTTTAAAGAATTTTAAATCAATGTAACCCACTGATGGACTATCCAATTGTACAAGAAATGTTGTTATGGATTTTTTTTTTCTAAAAATTCACATAAAGAGTTACTACATGGAAAACTACTGTTACATTCCACTGTAATATCCCCAAACTCTTATTTAGGATCATATAATAATGTTCATCGTCATTAAGAAAATAACCAGTAAGAGTTGGATTCGATGATCCTTTCAGATTCTTCAAACTCAAAATATTATGTGATTTTATTAATATCTTCTGGTAACTGGGCACTGAAAGATTTCAAAGTAGTCTAAGAACACTAACTAAAGCTTACAAAGCTCCTATGAGGAAAGTTACAGAATCTCTAGTGCTCTTTTTCCTTTGCTATAATACAGCCATCTCACTCAAGAATACAAGTTTTGAAGAAATGTGTGACATTACAAAACAGTAATAGACACTGAAGGGGAGGATAGTACTGCATTACTTTGAAAATCCCTGGCAAATTTAGATAAATAGACTGTAATTAATCAGAGTTGAAAACCCACTACAATTAATGTTAGTATGTCCACATATCTAAAAAAGTCTGAGACATTAGCAATCACGAGAATTGTTGCACAAAAGCTTTCTCTATTTCTACAAGAAACAACAGTAATTAAATTCCTAATGTTTAAGGCAAACTTACATTGATTCTCCTCATGACAGCAGAGAGATGATAATCCACTGTAGATCTTTATTACAGAAAACAGCTACATCTTATTTCCAATAGCTGCTTATGTCCGTAGGATGCCACCACCTGAGCAGACAGGAATTACTTCATTTAAATATAACAGTCATTGTTAGTCTCTCTAAGACATCTGCCTTTAATAACCTACTATGCTGGTTAGTTATTGAATTGCATTTTTGAATTACTTCCTGTTTGTCCAAGTCAATTAACACTTCTGCAATTGCTGAGACTGTCTCCGAGGGAAATCTGGATTGCTTTTCAAATTAGCCCTCTAGCTTTACACAGCCTGTGTAAATACATAATTCTGCCTTTGAGTTGTCAAATCTCTTCCTATTTGCTGCAGACAGTTATGGCATTCTCTGGAACATCTTTTGACAGAATCACCATTCCAATCTTTTTGATAATAACAAATTGCATGATTGACTAGAACTGTAATAGCCTGAGGCACTTCTAGCCAGGCCTAAAAATTAACTAAATCTATCAGTACGCTGTGTGTCATTAAAACATAATTTCCTGTCATTGTCTGCCCAATGATAGGGTCACCAAGATATTTTTTAAACACTTCTAAGCTCTTCATCCTCCTACTGATATTCCAGGATTTTCTTAACATGCATCTGGTTAAACTTTCCAGAAAAATTTATTAGTTCTTACATCCAAGCTTCCAAATTATAGACTGAATAATTTGCTTAGTTTATTATGAAATCTGAAGCACAAGAGAGAAGAAAAACTGTCCAGAATTGTCCTGTCTCTAATTCTACCCCCAAAAGATGCACATAAGCAATTCCATAGCAGCTATGGAATTAACAATATCAGATGCAAGAGACCTGCTTTATTTCTGGATATCTATGTGTATATATAAGGATGAGGACCTAGGAGCATTCATTTTCATTGCTGAGGTTTTTTTTGGTTTGTGGGGTTTTTTTATTTGGTTAGCTCCTTTGGCTGTTGTTCTTGTTGTTTCTGGGTGGGGTTAAGTATTATAATTTCTTTAAATCTTAAAACTGGGTTTTGTGGAATCAATCCTTTTTCTGAACTTCTCAACTTCGCAGTGCTTTACTGTTCCTCCTTTCATTTTAGAATTTCACCCTCTACTTTCTGTGCCATTGTCTGTGCATTTCATTTGATACATCTGAGGTATTTTTCCCTGGAAGATAGTTTTTGTTAACATCTTTACTGAGAGGCCAGCTTTTAATAGCCGACCATTTTCCAGAAAGATGCCTTTGCTACTTTGTGTCTACTATACAGTTCTAATACAAAGACTACAGCCATAGAGTCGTATTAACTTAATAGTGCTCTTTTCATTGGTGTTATCTCATTTATTACTTAGTTACACTGCCTGCAATCTATCAAACATAAATAACTTCTGACATTTTTTTCTCTAGATTATGTCATGCTTAAGTCTGATAATACTGAAACACAATATATCTTCCCTATATATGTGTGTGTGGTGTGGTGGATTTTTACAGATTCATATGTTCAAGTGGTTCAGTCTGGTTACCCCTACCCCTATGGACTTTTCCATGTCAATTCCCAGTTCTCCTCCCTCAGTCTCTGGTTTCACTCCTTCCCCCACATGTCAATCTCCCTTAGCCCTTTCCCCTTTCTCTAGAAAGTTCCAAGTTACTCAGTCCCTGATTGTGTAATTCAAATGTATGCCCTCCTGCCTAGTTCCTCATATGTTACAGTTCATGCCTATCACCACTGGGTTACTCCCCTAAGTTGTTCCCATTGGATCCACTCCCTGCTCCTCCCGTGAGCTACTGGCCTTTGTTCGGAGCTCTTGAGCATTGATCTCCTGAGCCTGAAGGTGTAGTGGTTGGTGCTCTTGAGTCTTGGCAGCTGTGGGCCCACCCTTCAGCCTGGATTAATGAACCTGGTTGGAACCTGACTCCTGCTGCCTCTCCCTGTCCCTTTGCTTCCACCTGCACTAGCTATACCTGCCTTCTTTGCTGCTGCTGCACTGCCTGTCACTGCCAGACAGTGCCATTGAGGAACTGCTGTCTGCAGCCCTCCTTGGGAAGAATCCACTCTCGACTGTGGGGCTTCGGCACCCGGGCAGCCGAGGCACCGCACAACATCCGTGTATATAAATACATACATACATATATATGCATACACATGTTAGTCTAAATTTCCCATTGTTTCATAGTACTTAACAGCTGCATTTGATTTTTTTATAATTTCCAGAATTTGGACATAAATATTCTAGTGCCTACTTGTTTTCAGTAAAGTCAGGTTGGTTTGATTTTTATTCTCACATTTCTAAGTTTTGTAGTGAGCTGTACTGTAGATCTAGCTTTGTCTCATGACTTCTTAACTGACTTTGTGGTATTATTCATTTCATAACTATAATGTTTTGTAACTATAATACTGGATCAACAATTTCCTTCACCTATTGCAATACAGTATAAACCAAACCATCCTTAACCCTGAGGTGCTTCTCTAAACATCTGTCTTGCCTTTTCATGCTGCTGGTGACTAAAGGCTGCAGTAACCAGCCATATCTAGACTACATATTTTAACATGGAACTTCGAGAAATACTGAAAGCCCATGTTTTCTTCAGCTACTCATTACCAACTTCCAAAGCAGCCACCTCTCTCTAAACTTCGGTCTTTTCTTCAATAATTCTTTTCATGTTTATACTAATGTCTCAGTAATCTCACATATGCATTTCTAATTAGTCTGTTCTGGTTCTTAAGTTATACTTATTCTTCTCAGTTCTACATTTGCTTTATTTAATGTATCCAGTTCGTTCCTCACTATCAGGATAATTCTATGTATAAATAAGCGTAGGTACTATTGTTGCTTTTATATATATCTGGTATTTCTCCGTGGCACTTTATTTTTTTTTCCCAGCAATCAAGCAAAGTCCTATAGATTATCCAGTTTCCATGGTCTTTGTATGTACACAGTAATTTTTCACTCCTGTCTCTACTTCTGGTGCAGTACAGCCTCCTTCTCATTTAGTCACAGTATCTAATCTTATTTAGTTCACTGGTCTACATTCTGCAATATATATATACCCTGACTTTAGGTATCTGGTCCACCTGTTGTGTGGGGCATGCATTCAATGTGAAGATCCAGTGCTCTTAGGAATGATAGTTTGTGATACAGAGAAATTATCTACACCAAAACAATTCTCCTGCCCCGCCCCCCCCCAAAAAAAAAGGTTAGCATATATTAATTTCATTCAAATTTCTCTCCACACTATTTTTTGAATATATGAGTAAGAAAATACTTCCTCTTTGCAAATATACAGCAGTACAATATGCTACTATTACTCTTGAGAGGATTTCAGATGATATTCTCAAACTTCAAGCACTATTCCAATGTTGAGCTGAAAAGTTCTGTAATCCAACTTGTTTCCTAAGTTACTACTTTTTCCTACCAAATTAGGACACTTACTGCCCTAGTTCTCTGGTTAGCTCAGTTGAACTCCCATACCTTACAGATGATTTAGAACATTTGGGATTTTTCTATTTCTTTGACAGAAGGAGAGAAGGCAGTACATTAACACTTCTGTTTTTCCTTTGGTATTGGTGATACGCACACCTCCGAACTACAACAAATCTTTAAATATATTTTATTATTATCTTATAAGAATTTCTTTTTCATGGCTTTAAAGCCAGAGATTGTCTTCTTGGTTTTAATTTAAACTTGTCAGTGAACTTCTGTGTAAACTTTGCTTTCTGCAGCAGAAAAAAATTACCAGGAAAATATACAATGTGGGACAGATAAAAGGAAGACCAGAAAAAATGATTAAAAAAATGTTCTCCCTTGAAACAGAGGCTACAAAATTTCACATCTAGCAAACAACCACCTCCCTTTTAAATTTTCATAAACAATAAAAGTTTAATAAATAATTCCTTTAGCAGAATTATTCTGACTAAATAAAAATTCAGATCTATTATAGGATTGTATTTATATATGTTATATGAAGGTATTTTATAGACTCTATATGCCACAAGCAATTATTGCTCCTACAATATAGAAGTATATCCCAACTCAGATAATTGCCAAAAACCCAACCAAAACCAGTAGTTTTTTTCATTACATTGTTTCTGTGTTTGACTTCTACAGAAATCTAGTGGTACTTCAGCTTATGTGTTGAAGAGGAAATTGGAAAGACACTACATAGTTTTACATTGTATAAAAATGTGAAATATTATTGGTTTTTTGTCCTGCAACATACTTGTGTTATTCTGCAGAAATACTTATTAATATACCTCACTTAATATTTTTCTAATTCTCTTTTTAACTGATGTTTCTTTTTTATTTTTGGCAAAATAATCTGATGAGAAAATAAATGGCTAAGTACATTTAATGATAAATAGAATTTCATAAACTGCACGGGTTACTCATAGATGTATTTGTTAATCAACTGTATCAGATACGGCACAATTCTCACTTGATGGTATCTTCCCAGATCAGTCAAAAGAGTGAACACATAATGATAGTGAATTACAGTTCAATTTAAAAGGAAGGATGTACTTCATCCAGGTCAGTACAGGGAACATTAGCAGAATAATGTCGAGGAGTTCTGTCGGTACTTGACATGCTAAACTTGCCATTTCCACAATAGATTAATGAATTATTTAATAAATAATTATGAATGAAACATCAAACAAATAAAGACATGTATAAGTAGTGATATTTAACTTTCTCTGATTCAGTTCCTAGCCAATTCTTGTCAACTGGGGCTTGGATTTTGATGATCCTTGGGGTCTCCTCTGATTTAGGATGTGCTATGATGTTATTTCACATGCCTTTCAAAATTACTTCTTCAGAATTCCTTCCTTAACATATATGATTTTAAAAAACCATTAGTGATATAGTACTCACAAGCTCTTTTCACATGCTGAAAAACAGGTGCATTAAAACAGCCGATTTGGAAGTGAATTAGGGAAGTTCTGAGTACACACAAATGATAAATTTTCTTTTGGATCTCTGTGTTCTGTTGGCAATTCCAAATACTGGCATTTAAGATTTATGAAACAGGAATGCATAATTCCTAGAAGAAAATAATGTCTGATTTTTTGTTTGCATGTTTTTTACAACAAAATCATTGTTTTAAGTTTGATACTATTTTATGACAATCGGCTAAAACCTAAAAGAACTGTCTGGCTGGACCACACGACATCCTACAAAGTGAGTAACAACTTTCTCAAAATAAGTCATTTGCCTCTGCAAAGGCTTGTAAATTGTAGGCTTTCAAATCTGAGAAGAGCCTGTGGGCCATTCCTTCATTTGTGGTCTCTTAGTGCAACTTATAAATTCTTTGGAACATTATTTTGTTTCTTTAGTAAATTCACTTTCTGAAAAGTAGGTGTATATAATTTACTGAGGTTTATACTTATGCAATTCTGAGCTACTTTTACATTGCTCATACACATTTCTTTAGATCAACTTCAGTGAAGAAATTTGAGAATGGTTGTTCAGAAGCACATCTAAATTGAAGCTCACATGATTTGTCTAGTGTCACAATTAGACAGTTGTGGAAACTAAAAATTATGGATATGCAATCCTTAAATTTTGTATTTTCTGTTAGTATCAAAGAAAAATATTAAGGTTAAAAGTCCAGAGGGGTAAATTATATTGCATAGCTGACTTACTCTGAATTAAAAAAAAAAAAGTTTTACAGGCCTATTCAATCATGCAACTTTGTTTACCTCATTTTCTCTTCTGTGTTTTCTCTGATTGTTCTAGCTCATTTAATCACTCTAATAAAGTATAGATAAATTTGTGAACCAAGTTTCAATCACAGGCCCAATGATGCTTCCAATTTAGATTTCTTCACATAATACTGTTGTAATAAGTTTACAAAATCAGGTTTGAAAATACCCTAAGGCTACTTTTATTTATCCTGAATGGAGAAGGTAATAGAAATAAACTCACCTATTTGTATGGGAACACCAGCATATTAACCTTTAACCATCTGGAAGTGAGTTAGTTATGGAATCATAGTCTCACCTTCCAAATTCCTTAATGCAGAGCCACTCATTGTATTTCCAGAGACATAATTTGTCAAAGCCCACATGAAAAGGAGATTCTACTGAAATACAGTTTTCCAAATAAGACACTTCATAATAAATTATCATTCTTAATACTTTGAGTTTAGCTCTGTTTACAATATTTATCTTCCCTAAATCTAAGGATTTCTGTAACAGCTTCTTATCTTAATTATCTGTTATTTAATGAGATGTTGCAACACAGAACTTCTATTAAACCTAAAAGCATAGAATCATAGAATGGTTGAAGCTGGAAGGGGTCCCTGGAGGTCTTCTAGTCCCAGGCAGTGCTCAAGCAGGGCCACCTCAAGCCTTTTGCCCAGAGCAATGTACAGACATCTTTTGACTATCTCCAGAAACAGATGCGCCATAGTCCCCCTGGGCAACCTGTGGCTGTATTCAGCCACTCTCACTGTGGAGAAAGTGCTTCCAGGTGATCAAATGGAGTCTTCTGTTGCATCTAGTCCTGTCACTGGGCACCCTGTAAAGAACCTGTGAAGCATCCTCTCCTCCAGGCTGAACAGTCCTATCTTTCTTAGCCTTTTCAGTTAAGAGAAATGCTCCAGTCCATCATCTTGGTAGTCCTTTGCATGAGTGTACCCGGTGTATCTGTGTCTCTCTTGTACTGGAGAGACCAGCACTGTATGTAACACTTCATGTGTGGCCTTATAATACTGAACAGAGTTCAGGTAATTTCTCTCAGCCTACTGCCGACACTACTAAAAAGACATGCAGATATGTATTTACAGACTCAAAAGCAGCCTGTGGATAAGTGCAAGGGATTTCCATCTGAGAAAATACAGACAATTGTCTTCATATCAAAAGAGGCAGTGAGCAAGATCTGTATCTCAGTTTTGAGACAAATTTAAGAGGACACTGCAATGAGGAGTCGCCTCTAAAAGATTTCAACAATTCCCTCCATGAATAGAGAATGAATAGTCATAAAGGAAAGAAACAAACAAACAAACAAACCAACCCCCAAATCAATGGCTTATTAACAACTGAATGCCCTCAAGGCAAGAAACAAAAGTAAGTAACTGCTAAACACCAAGCTATCAGAATTCAACACCCACACCCCACCCCCCCAACACACACAAGAACAAAGACCCAGAAATGCCCAGAGAATGGTGGGAATGTTGGAGAAATACCCATTCCTGACAAGTGGTGCAAGATGGTGCCAGCTTTCACTCTGAGGGAAATGGAGTTTCCACGGAGGGAGTTCCAGTAGAAGACAAAACCCTGGTGGCTCTCTTGCATCAAGCCCTTCTCCATAGCAGCCGTGGCAGGCAAAACCCCTGGTCTGGAGCCTCTTGGTGCTTCCTCTCCCTTGGCTCCCCGAGGCTTGGGGCTGCAACGGGGCAGCCCTGCTCCCACCAGTCCCACTCCTCTCTTTTCCGCCCTGCTCCCACCAGTCCCACTCCTCTCTTTTCAGACCTCCAGCTGTTAAGTTCACCTTGAGGCAGATGAGAGGTTTCTGCTGCAGCTTCTCCAAGTCAGGGAAGGGAAAAGCTTTCTGCCTGGGCCAACAAAACCAAGACAGGGAATGCCTGGGCAGTGAGCCTCCGAAAATGCCCTCCAAAAACCCAAAGTTGCACCCTCCCCAGCCCTGCACACACGCAGTCCTGGGCCTTAAAGATACAGCAACCATTCCTGGGCATATAGCATAGGATCATGGAATAGACTATCATCATAAATCACTCCAAGACATTCTAAAAATTCCACTTGTGGACAGTGATGAATAATTTTTGTTAGCAACTCATATTAGGCACCTCCATTCTTCACAGAATTACAGAATCATTTACGTTGGAAATGACCTCTGAGGTCATGGAGTGCAGTCTTTGACTATACATTCATATCAGCTACGCTATGGCCCTAAGTGCCATGTCCAGTCACTTGAACATTTCCAGGTATGGTGACTTAGCCACATCCCTGAGCAGTCCATTCCAAGGCTTAACAAACCTTTCTGAGAAGAAATTCTTCCCCATGTCCTGATACTTCACTGAGTCTGACTCTTTGTACAGACAATTGACAGAGAATCTGCCACAGTTTCTGCTCACATCCAGATGACACGCTGAGCTTTGGAATGTGAGTCCTGAAATGCATAAATACATGCCCAAATTGAGGAGTCAGAGGCTGTGCAAAAAAAAAAAAAAAAGAGTAAATTCAGTCAGAAGTAATAACTGTGTACAAGAACAGAACTCTGAGTCTCCAAACCAGTCTGTGAAATCTGAATCTGCTTTATTGATGAAAATAAAACAAAAAATCTGGTAATGTACTTCAGCATTTTACCTTTGCTTTCAAAGAACCTTAAAGCCTACTGTTTATTAACTATGAAATGAAAAATAGTATGAAAAATAACATTGGACCTGCTATTTTCTAGGATGTTATAGTGGAAAACAAGGTGCTTCAGAACACCTTTTAGAGGCTTGAAGTTGCTTCTGTGTATGGAAAGATGGAAATGATTATGACTTTAATTTGGACACAACAAATTAAGGCAGATATATAGAAGGCTATACAAAGTAATGAACGGCATAAGGAGAATAAACTCAGCATCCCCTTCTACCCTTTCACTTGAGGCAAGATGAGATTTTCAAATAGCGATTAGTTGAAATTACTAATCAAGTGCTTTCCTAAATGTGATTGTTCTTTTGTCTCAGTAATACAATACTCAAAATGCAATACATTACCTTTCCATGGAAACCATTTTTGAGCACTTTGTAACCTTAATAACAGAACTGGAGATAAACAGTAAGAGAAGCAAAAATAAAATAATGGTTGAGGAAGAACAGAGGTTTCTCCTGCCGGGATTTGAAATGAACTGATGAGGCAAAGTAACCAAGTTACATTACAAAACAGGTTCACATCACATTAATTATACAGTACGTTCACAGAAAGCCCTTATACTATACAAGCTGATACAAGAAAATATAATTTTTTTGCTTAAACACAGACAGGGAGAGAAACAAGAAAAGACAGGTTGTTGAAAATACAGTGAGCTGAAAGAGAGTTTCAAACAAATAGGATTTCACCTCAGAATAAACAAAAAGCTAAGCAGGGAAGGCTCGGCTACAAAGGTTTGGACGGGAGATAGCATTCATCAGTGAGGAATACCTGGATCACTCAAGCGTTATGGGATTCTGATGTTTTAAGTGCCTATATATTCTTTTTACATCACAGTTTTTTTACAGATTCACCTGGCAGATATTAGTTTTAATAGCCTGCTGTGGTGGGTTGACATTGGCTAGCCACAAGGTGCTCTATCACTGTCCTTGTGGACATGGAAAAGGAAATACGACAAAATGTTCACAAAGGCAGGACAGGGAGAGATCACTGACCCATTACTGTCATGGGCAAAACAGTCAACCTGGGGAAATTTATTTAATTAATTGCCAGTCAAAAGTCAGGGCAGAAAAATGAGAAGTAAAACATCACAAAGCATTTTCCTCCCACTCCTCCTTTTTTCTCATGCTTAACTTCACTCACAATTTTCTTTACCTCCTTCCCATCGAGCAGCACAGGGGGACAGGGTATGGGGTTCCTGGTCAGTTCATTAAATGTTGTCTCTGCTGCTTCTTCCTCCTAATACTCTTCCCTTGCCCTAACACCAAGTCTCTCCCATGGGAGACAGTCCTTGCGAATTGCTCCAAGATTAATCCTTGCCACTAACTGCAGTCCTCCATGAACTTCATGCCCACATTATCTACCTGGTTCCTGCCAGAAACCTGCTCCATCATGGGCAACGTACCACGTAAAACCAGTATACCTTCTGTTCTTAAAAATGCAAAGTGATGAGACGGGACAGCAGGAAACTGTTATGGTATATTGTACAGTTCCTATATTTCTGCAGAAATAGAAATAATTAATATTACAAATCTTATGAATTAAATTTTCACTCTTCTTTTCTTTTCTCTCTTAAACTTTCTAAAGTCTGTCTGCTGAATCTACCAGTACTCTGGCTTTTTCTTTTAACATATTCAAAGAAGAAGAGGTTGTGGGGTTTTTTTCCTGCTTGTTTCATTATTTATATCCTCCTGTATTCTCTTCACTTTTTACATCACTAGCTTCAAGGTAGTAAATGAAGATACATCAGTGGGGTAGGTTGGGCTGAAAGCCAAGCACCCACAGTGACAGTCAATAACTTGCCCTTCCCCTTCAAGAGGAGGAGAGGAGAATTTAGGAAGAGCAGGAGTACGAAAGCCTGTGTATGTAGGTGCACAGAGAAATGGTTTACCAATTACTGTCACAGACAAAACTGACTCAGCTCAGGGAATGTAACTTTCATTATTACCTATTAAATATGCATATTTGAGTATTGATTCAGATATTGGAAAACAAATCAAAAAGAGGGAAATATTTGCACATCTGTAGAAAATATCTTCCTCCCCCTTCTCCCCATCTCTTTCCCAGGGTCAGCTCCTCTTCTTCATTCCAGACTCCTCCACTGTCCTGTTAAAAGTGACCGTCTGCTACATGGAGTCCCTTCAGGGTGGTGGGGAACAGCTGGTGGCCTCACAAACATGACCTTGAGGTTCCTCTTCGTTGCTCCTTCTCATGTTCTCCTCTGTCACAGGTCCTCCATGGGTTGCCATGCCTGATAGGAATCTGTGCTTAACCTTCGATCACATCCTCCCTCTCCTTCTCTGACCTTGGTGTTCAAAGGCTATTTCTTATACTTTTTTTGCCTCACTCATCACTGCCAGGCATAATTTTTGTACCTTCTTAGATAGCATTTTTCATTAAAGTGCCTCTCAGACAAGTTAAGCCCTCACCTCAGCCTTAGCTCTGTCCTGCAATGTGTCCATTGGAGACAGCTGGAACTGGCTTTGTCTGGCATGAGAGAAGTGAAATTTTGTAGAAAAGTGGCACAACTAAGCTCCTCTCTGTTTCAATATCAAGTTCAGCTTGGATTATGATGGTCAGCTACATATTTTACCTTCAGTCATGGCATACCATTGTGAATGTGTTCCTCTGTAATTGTTAAAGCTTTGATAAAAAAAGAAAGGTCTTTTGTGAAACAGTGTGAAGAAAGGTCTGAGTTGACTTTTGTCTAAATGACAATAATTCTTTTCAAAGGAAGAAAAGATTGTAGAAATATTTTGTATGTACAGTACATAGATATTTTTTATGCCAGTAAAAACTGAGATTCAAAGTCCTCTTTCTTTTT
>WEKY01006563.1:0-11330 GCA_013390045.1 Picathartes gymnocephalus | reverse complement strand
TTGCTGAGAGCTTTCCAGCTTTTCCTTGGACACTGCAAATTGTGCCATGTGTGCCTCCTAAAACCAAATTACATACTTCTGTGACACCCTTTATCTCTTTCTTTCTGTTGGCTTAAGTTTCTGAGAAGCAGAACAGGTTTCTGTGTAGCCAAGAAGAAATCTCTTTTCTCTTCCTTCTGCCCAGCGCATAAAATCAGTTATAGGTCATCACATAAAATTCAAACACTCTCTACAGCTCCAGGAAACCTTCTACCACCTGATAACCAAAGATCAGATAATGCAATAACGACCTTTGTCTAATAAAAACAAAAAAAACAAAACTTAAAAAAAAGAGAGAAAAGAAAAGTCTCCCCTTACACTTGGAATCATGTAGTGAGAGCTCCCCTTCCTGGTTAAATCTTCTTGAAATACCAAATCTGAGTGGGAACTTCTTTTTTTTTCTTTTTTCTTTTTTTTTTTTTTCCTTTTCTTTTCTTTTTTTTTCTTAGCGAAACACTGCTCAAAGACATGTTTGAAAAGGATTAGCATTTGGACAAAGCTCTTACATGTTAGCTACACTGTGGGGTTTTTTCTCTTCTCTTTGAAACATGGCTCTAGCTGCTATGGTTGCTTAGAAAAATTTCACAAGCGTGAAATGAATGTAACCTATGCTGAGTTAACAGCGTGCAGTGCCAAGAGAAGTGTTAGGAGAAGCTCTGAGCAAATCATTCAAGGACTGATGTGGGATTCAAATCCAACTGCAGATGCCTTATAAACAGTCAAGGATTTTGCCCAGCTATATGCTGAAGCAGCTGCCTGAGTGCAATAAGAACTTTAATGTGTTCTAACTTCATGTAGTTAAATAATTATAAATATAACTCTGATGGGAATAGTATTGAGCAGATTTTAAAATTTAAACAGCCTTTTTTATCACATCAAAGAAGAATGAGTGATTCTGACCAATTTTGGCTGTTTGCATGACAGATTAATTCAAAGTCAACAAAGGCTATGAGGGGCAGAGTGAGCCGTAGAAAAGCACTGTTCAACCTAAATATGTCACCTTTAGGCTCTGCAAAGGTCACAGCAAGATCTTCATTCTATATTTGATAAGTGCAACAAGTATATCCTCATGATAATTGATGTGTAACCTTTCAACAGTTTGGTGAACAGGAGAAATGGCATAGAGCCAAAAATGCAAACTAATCAATAAATCTACAGAGGGGTAAATTAAGTCAACTGAGAGAGGAAAGAGAAATAGCCCAAACCAGAAGTCCAAGCAAAAGGAAAGAGTGTCCCTGACCTCTATTTGGTAGTCATGAGCAGTGTTTGGTCACAGAGATTCAAGAACTGGGAGGGTCAAGAGGGATGAAATTTGGGCACAGCAGGCATAGGATGAGCCCTGGAATAATCATCTTTTTTTTTTTTTTTTACAAAGGGTTGGAGGTAAAGAAATAAATATAAATTACTCATATAATGAGTGTTTTTAGATACTTGCATGTTTACCATGAAGCTTCATTTAATATCAAAGTGATCTCTGGCTGACCCAGTCATGCTGAATATTTCGTTCTTTTAGGAGTCCCAAATCATTAAACAAAATTAACAGGCACCTTTCACCCCACAGTACTGTAAGAGATGTGCTTTACACAGTGATGTACGGATTGGGTGGGAGAGTAGTGATTCTAAAAGCTACATCAATGAAAATCAATTTCCTTTATGAGAATAACAAGCAGTATCCTTTTGCAAGCAGCATGAACTGCATTGAATGGCTCTTTTCTCAGAGAAAACCTATTACACTTCACCAACCTAAGACAAGAAATGTTACAGTAATGGGTAAGAAAGGCAGCTTCCTGAGGCCTGTCACCTTTCTCTAGAGGGGACATTCCAATGCACTGTACCACATGTCCAGTGGTGCAAATGTCATTCAACAAATTCTTCTTTTACACCAAAGAGCTGAGCAGTGAATACACTTCAATATCACATTCAAGGGCAAGAGAAGGCATCTTAGTCAGGCCTCTGAAGTGCACTATCAAAGACATTCAAGTACATCATTTAATGCCTTTGGGTTAGAACAAAAATTTCTACTTTCAATTAATAAAAAACTTCTTAAAAAACCACTTTGAGAAAATTTGGGATCCATTCGTAAAATAATATCAATAAAACTAAAGAGAAGCCATTCAGTGGCAGAACTCTGATGATTCTGACTAGAAAATGCTGCTTGCTTATCTGCAGCTTCAAAGTGTGTGCATGTATGTGACCACTTTTTCCTTACGGAGTAGTAAAGAACAAAGAGAGATGTCCAGTCAATGTACCACTGTACCAATTTGACTTTCAGCATTTTGAGAAACTGAGTAAGTGAGATGCTTGAGAAGTGCCAACCCCTCTCTAACCCTATTTATATAAATCTATACTTTTATATGTTTTGTTTTTCATCAGACATCAACAAAAGAAACTGGGAACAGGAGAACATCCAGGAGTACCAGGACTCCCCAGTTCAACCAGCATTATCCCATGTTACATGGGGAATCTGTGAAACTGAAAGTGATTTTTTATACGGGGAAGTGGAGAATCGATTAGATTTACTTCAAGAACAACTCAACAGGTAAAAATAAAGAGAAAAAAACTTATGTGTGAAAGAGGACATAATATAACTGATATTGATAATGCTACAGGAGGAATGAGTTTGTGCAGAAAGTTTCCAAAAGCATTCAGATCTTCAGAAGCTCAAAAGTACAAAAATATGCCTGATGGGAATATCACTTTTTTGTCTGTATGTATTCTGAGGAGCCTATATATCACCTAAGTTAGGCTTTCCAGAATCTTGGAAAAACCAATTCTGGGAAATATGGGTACACAATTTTTAATACATTGCAGAATACTCATGTCTTTTACCTCTAGGTATGCACATTAGCTACTCTGAATGGCTTTGCAGTAGAGCCTTTTTCCTCAGCTGACAGTTTTAATCCATATCTGTAACCAAGAAGTTGTACTGAGGCACCTCAAATTGTTACATTTAAATCTCATCTTATCAAGAGTGCTGCTCCTAGATCATAGAACCATCAAACAGTTTGGGTTGGAAGGGACAGTAAAGATCATCTAGTTCCAAAACCCTGCCATGGGCAGGGACACAAAATGGCAATTTTCAGTATCTTCAAGATCTGAAGTACTTTTTCTTTCCTGGAGACTCAAAGTACACCAGCTGCCTGCTTTTTAAAATGTACTGCAGATGAATTCCCTTTTTGATGCATTAACTTTTTTTGCAACTCTATAATAAGTAACACATGGGAGTATGCAAAGGCACAATATTTATACCTGTAACAACAGAAAAATGATGCTTTCTTTATCAGAGTCCAATATCACCTTTGCTTAATACTGATACACTACTCTTTATTGGCAGTTAAGCAGCATAGCTTAGAGCATCTTAAAAATATGGTTACACAATTTTGATCCATCTGCACTGTAATTTACCATGTAACTACACTTAATTTTAAATTGCCCTATGCTCAGGAACCACGGCTTTTTTCATTATTTTCACTCTGTAATTCCATTACGTTCAATATTTTTCCATGACAAATACTACGACACACACTCAGTCCTAATTATACTTCAGTAGTTATTCACTGGCATCCTGTGCTGTATATTTTAGCAATCAGTCTAAAGCCAGGTTAACTGCATATTGATTCCTTCATCTACTAGAAGCCAATCAAACAAGAGTATTTTTCATTTCTGAATATGACATAATGCATTAAAAAGACATTTTTAACACTTAACCCTAAACTGCTGTAATTTCGAATTGCAGTTAAGTCAAGTAATCTAAGTAACTGTAAATGCCACATAACTAAATGCCTGCAGGATCCCCATCAACAGTATGTAGTCTTTTGGTAACATTTCATTTCCTGAAACCTTAAGCTCTTGAAACTGAAGTTATACCTCAAAGTTACTTGTAGTTTTATCATGCAAGTTCTCAGTATTTTCTTCTGTCAGACAATATAATTTTTGCTGATAAACTAAGAATTAAAATGTTATGTATGTTATTAAATCACTTTATTCTTTAACTCTTTCATATTTTTAAAGCTTTTCATGCTTTTGGGATTTGGGGCCTTGATGGGTTTTCTATGAATATAACAGGCAATATCCTTTCCTGCCTTTGTCAGATCTGACCTGCTGGCTTAAAAAGCATGGTCACGTCTTCCTGAATTTTTCCATGCCAAGTTAGAAGCTTGGCTTAACACTCAATTATTAAAAAGACATAGAGGGCTGGAAAGCCACTGTAAAAGGACTATGTCCCTAGAGTTATCTGTTTCTCTTCTTAAAGCAATTGGAATTTCATGGAGACTATGGGCCAAGCATTTAAGGTTCTTCTGGTTTTTTGGGTAGCATGCATTTGTTTTAAATTTTGGAGAATGGAAAGCGAACCTTTATATGCAATGACGATGAATAAACACTACCAGAGACACTTTCATTTGAAGCATGAGGAAACTTTCAAGTACTAACAAAGTCAGAGGGGAGCAATTTTAGAGTTAATTCAGAGCCAAAAATAATCTTGAATGCACATCCTCCAATGCTACCTTTTATTCACTGAGGTGTTAAGGCCCAGGTTTAGCAGATGGAAGTTGTCTGGATGGTGGCATGCTGCTGTTCCTGCAGCATTTCCCCCTGTGGCATCAGCACCGTGCTTGTGTGAGAACAGCACATTTGCAAGTAGCAAAGAGCCCGAGGAACTGACCAAAAGGGCAAGTAGGGCACATCTGACTCTAACAGTTGTCTGCGTTTGGGCCTTTTATTCTGAGAGCAGATGCCACAAAACCAGTTTCTCCTGATAAAGGAAGAAACAGCATCCCAAATACACTTTGGGCATACCTTTTGGATTAATTTTACAGATGCTTTTATAAGTAAATGATACAGCCAATGGACAACTCCAGCAGGATAAACAGCACGTGGTAAAAGCAAAAATCTGAAAGCATGGGATCACTTCTGCTACTGTAGGGAGCCCAAGTAGTAACGCTAACAACATTAGAGGCTGCTGACAAAGATTTGTTTACTCTGTCAGAAGCTCAGTTGCTGTACAGAAGGCTGTGCATCTGCATTACCGTCTGTCAGCATGTGCTGTAGCCTTCCAGCAGCTGGGAGGGCACAATAGGCATTACCTTTTGCTGAGTTTGTCACAGATTTTGGCAAGACCATTTAAAAATCATTTCAGTGCTATGGAATTGTAAGTATGAACAACATAATCAGCTCAAGTGTTTCAGAAGTCATGTAAAAATTTATGAAAAGGCAAAAGAAAATTCAAAGGTACAAAATTTGAACATCAGAAATACTGACATTAATTCTGAGGCCTGCATAAGTTTGAATAAATTTTCACAGTAATGAGAATAGGGCAGTTGGATTTTTAATGATTTTGGAAGCATCTTTCTTTTTCTAACTGTGGAAAAACACTAATGTGTTTTCTGCTTAGTTCAGTGCATTGTATTAGCATGTCAGGATTCATTGTCAGATGCATCAAAATAATGTCCCATGCTCAGCCAGCACAAATCAATTTAGTTACAACAAAGAGAATACATTTATTCCAGTTATTTTCAACCACATACCCAGTCCCCCACGTTGCTACTTGTTGCAAACCTAAGGCATCGTGATGAACTCCTTCTCGGTGTAGCAAAAAACAGAAAATTCGCAGGTATGTTCTGCAAAGGAAAGGGAGAGACAGCAGCTTTGGAAGGGCTCCGTACTCCCTCTACTGTTCTCCCCTATTCAAGACATGGTCATACCACAACAAGCAAAGGTTTTACCAGTAAACTGCAGGTCCCACTTGAAGGCCTCTGTAATCGCTGTGTAAAATACACCTGTTCCTGGCCATGAGCTAACTGATTTCATGTTCCTTCTCTAGGCTTGAATCCCAAATGACTGCTGATATCCAAACCATCCTGCAGCTTCTGCAAAGGCAGTCAGCACTCATTCCACCTGCCTATAGCATGGTGACATCAAGTGCAGAGTATCAGCAGCCAGCAATCCGAGTCAAACAAAAGCTTCAGCCTGCGGCATCAATTAAAACAGACAGAAGTTTCAGTCCTTCATCTCAGGTAAGTACATGTCCAATAAGATCAAAAGAGTTTACCTAGTCTTTCTATCTTATGAGGAAGAAATGCATACCAGTCTAGGTGCTGGTTCACTAGTTTAAGGAATATGAAATTATTATTTTGACCTAGCATCTCCACAGTGGTCTTAGACACCACAGTTTCAGAGGCCACATTTTCTATAAGGGGTGTAAAGATTCATGCAACGATCTTATAATCAGACAGATTTACTTTATTGTCATGTTTTTGACAGAAGTTAGGAGAAGGAATCCAAGTGGTTAGAATGTTCAGAATTACACAGTTCTGGAGTTATGCTCTAAAACAGAACTTCATATTCAAGAATGTTGATATCCATACCCTTAGATTGGGTCTCAAGAGTAATCAGTCCTTTAGAAAGGGCTGCTTATATGGGTATCTTGATGTCATATTAACAGGCCTGAGGGGAGGAAAAGATATCAAGGCTTCTACAATTAATCAGCAGAATTGCTTTCAATTACATTAAATCAAATGCAGTACCATGTAAAAAATATTTCAGTACACTGTTTAATTTTCAAAAATGGTTTTCCATCAACCATCTGAATGTGCTAATTTTGAACAGAACAAGAGCCTGGAAAAGACCAATTTAATTATTACCATCTTGTTTCTTCTCATCCCTTACAGTGTCCTGAAATTTCAGATGCTGAAAAATCGAAACTTAAATCCAAAGAATCCTTCTCAAGTGGACTGCATTTGAACACAGCCTCAGAAGACAACCTGACTTCTTTTTTAGACCAAGAATGTGACCAGTCTGTAGAGCCTCCCCCACAGCCTTGTAAAACTTGTCTCCCGCCAGTTAGGCACCCTTCCTTGCCAGAATCTTCACTAAGCACTGTAGGAGTCTTGAGTCTTCATAGGCATGTGTCTGATCCTGGTCTTCCTGGGAAATAGTACTTTTATACTATTACTTCACATAAAAATGTAAGTGCTTTTAATGGCTGTTTCTCCCTTTTTTTTTTTTNTTTTTTTTTTTTGGTATTTAAATCCTCTATACTTGACTCAGGGGCTACAAGGAATATACCATTATATGCAAAAGTACTGTATATTTTCCTAAATCTGAAGCTTGTAAGGTAAAGTTGAGCAGTTCTGATGTAAATATATATATACACACACTAACTGTATGTTCCAAATGTAAAACTGCCAGCATTCTCAAGGCACCTTATATTTTTATTTTTTTTAAATAACATGCATGTTCTGAAATAACAGTTTACGTTGCATGGAGATTACCATTTACTGCTGTCATGGAAATAGTATTTTATTGTGGATATGTCTTCAGAGCAAATAGGAGACCAATAACAATAATTCATATAGAAAAACTCCTACCTGACCAAGCTAAAATTCAAGAAAAATGCTCTTCTAGCTCACTTTTGAAAATTGATTTTTCTTTCCTGTAGTGAACTTTTTATAATAAATCACAATGAGTCTGAATCTAAAGAAAGAGAATAAGGTAACCAAGTCTTCTGGGCTTGAAACAATTAGGACAGAGAAAACATCCTCCTTCCAAACTGTTGAAGTAGGGCAGTATTTTAACAGAGAGAAAAACTGCCATATGGTGGAAAGTATCACCGTAAGTCACATCCACAAAACTGCATTAAATTGAATCATTTGTTTCCACCACATTTTGGTTTTGGGTTTTTGTATTGTTATTTTTTTTAATTGCATCATAGAATTCAGCTGTGATGAGCAGATAGGTACTCTTCATCTGTCACAGAAACATAATCAAATGCAATAAACCTAATTTCTATGTAATGCAGAAGACTGTGTTCCTTTTGTTCAATACAAATTATTAACAATCTGTTTTAATTTAAAAATATTTTACACATTTTTGTTTTATAATTATTAGGGTGGCTGTTTGCAGTTACCTCTTTGTACTGACCAGCCCCTCTACAATGCTCATACACACACACCTCGCACGTGTTCCTGGACGTGTGCATGTGTGTGTTTTATATATGTACATAGGTGTGTATGTATGTGTATGTGTATATATATTTATATACACACATACACACAAGTGTGTGTATATACCTACATTTACATGTAGGAGTATCGATATAGAGCTATATATATATATATATATATATATATACGCACANTATATATGTATATATGTAAAATCACTTTCAGGAACAATTGTAAACTTTCTTATTACAAAATGAGTAAGCTTAGCTTGTGTCCAAAGCTGACTACATTAGAATAAAATGATATAAGCTCTGTAGGCTTTAAATACAGTATGTACTGTATGTGCATAATGCTTTGTGAATACTTAGATTTAATTTTATTAAAATATTATTCTGCTTCAAATGTTGTGGTTTTTTTTAGAAGGAAATGACCTTTTTATTACTACTTTCAAATATTTTTAAGTGTTCATATGATTTTCTAATCTTATAGCTTTAATGTGAAATTCCTCTAGAATGAGAACTGATTACAGAAAAGCATGTAATCCAGTTAGAGGGGGAGCACTTAAATTTTACCTAAAACCAAACTAAACCCTCTGTCCTAAATCAGTGCTAGAGAGAGATGCAATAGTGGCTGTCCCTCACATAGATACATTCATTGTATGTTGGGGTCAGAATGAAACATGGCACTTTAGTCATACACAGCCCATAAACAAAGGTGGGTGAATTTTTCCTCATTTTAAATGAGTGTGAGTGTTGAGCTACTGAGCACGGCTCTGCTTTACCTTTGCTTTTAAGGATACCAAAATTAATTATCAATACCTTTGTCACCGAAAGGTTAAACCAACCCTTCCCATACAAGATCAAATTTTGTACTGCCTTATGCTACTGTTGATTGTTGAAATGTCCAAATGCTACAACAGGCTGACTGCTCTTCTACCACGATGACAGGAGGGCTGCACTGCTCAATGCCTCGCAGGATTAGATCCTAGTGTCAGCAAAATTAATCCACAAACGCAGAGGTATATGTCCAAAAAGGAGACAGAGGAGTCCTGCAACTTTATTCGAATAAAGGGGGAGAGTCCACCAGGGCACATGCCCACGGGGTTTTCTCTCTCGAGCTTTCGCAGGGCGCAGCCTCCTTTTATCCTGAACTCCCAGCCACACGTTGCCCTCTTCCTTTCCCCGTTAGCTGAGGCACTAGGAAGGTACAGCCTTCCTGAACCACCCACCACATATTCCCTCCTTGAACCCGTTATTTTACCCCAAAGTTCAGAAACTTGGGCTTGTGCAGACCCTTGCCTGTTTCAGGAGCAAACCTGTCTGGGCTCTGCAACAAAGCTGCTGCTTGAAGTTGGTAGATCCATTTCATTAAGATCCATTAAGATCCATTTCAAAGACGTTAACACCCACACCTCACCCATGGAATTGTTTGTAAAGACATTAGTACACATATTTCCTCTTACTAGGGACCAGTCAGAATCTCTGCCTGCATATACTCCATTGAAATAGAAGTGCTGAATAGCAAATACCTTCTGGGGGGTTTTGTTGTTTAACAACATCTGTTCTATCTCAGCCTAGTAACTAACATTCATGTGTTACAAGAAACAAGTTAGCACATTTTCTAAAAAGGTATTTGTGATTATGCTACATTCTAAAAAGTTTGGTATAAATTAAAAATAAAATTAATGAAGAAAGTATAATGCATGAGCATTGTTTTACAAAAGGCCTTTTGTCCAATTTAATCACTTAGTATTTCTCATTACTGCAAATAGACTGAATAAAACAGATGACCTGGGGAAGGAGCACTGGGGAAGAGTGACAACTACTGCAGTCAGTCAAAGTTTTAATTTGCTTAGAATGTGAGCTTTGTGGTACCTGAAGTTCCTTCCCTTGTCCTGCTACCAAGAAGAAAAATCTCAAATGGGCACAAATAAGGGAGGCTTTATGATGATTCTAAGCTCCCTGCCTAGGAATGCAGAAACAAAAAATGAAGTTTGGTTGCAACACTCTAGCTGCCCCTTCCTGGCGACAAAAAAATCTGCTTTCTCGAATAACTTCTTTTCTTGGTGAGGTTCAATGAAGTACGTGAAGACCCACTACTTCAAGCTTTGTTCTTCCAGAAACAGGTACAAACCATCGGGTTTGGAAATGTGTAAATTTTCTAAACAGCAGAAGTTGCCCCTTTTATTTGCAGATGATTTTGTTGGAAGCTTTTGTGGGGTTTATTTGAAGGGGCAGGTCTCCCTATAAGTGCAGTCTGGTTTTCACTTGATAAAAACAGGTCTATGTTATCCAAATCAAACTGGGAATAATATTGAGGGTTGTATACCCACACAGTTGTAAGATATCCACAGAAGCTTTCAGAACTTTAGGAGGCACTTTTTGGGTTTGCTTGAACTCAGGAATACTTAGTAAGGTACATTAAAAACCTGTGGCTAAAAATATATAGAAATTATAAGCTGTAGATACAGAAAAGTCTCCTGGAAATTCAGGAATAGCTAAAGTAGCTGAAGTACAAGAGCAATGTGGACAATCACTTCAAATGTGAGAGGTGAGACTGTACAGATCAGCATAGCTCTTAAAGAAGTTCATTGGCTCCTACCAGTTACGGGTGTAGTTCAAATTTAAAGCAAAGGAAAGGTTGAGATGCTTTTTGATAGTTAAGCTGTGCAGCAACCTGAACTATTTGGATGTGCACATTCATCTACAGGCACAGACTGACAGTAATACACAGTAGTCATGTGTCTTGACTGGCCCACCTGCTGTTTCCTGGAAGCAGATGCTCAACTGCATGTCTGTTTCCTTCCATGTTCCCATGCTGTTCACTTTGCAAAAGCATTTTCTGGTCTCCCACCTCACTGCTGGCTGCCCGCAGATGAATCTCTCTTCCCTTTTCCTGCTGCAGATTGTGTCCTAGCAATTTCATCTCTCTGGTGAGCACTCATCAAAGCTCCCATCTCATTCACCAGCATCATAAGTAACATACAAAAACTTGAAAAGCACTGCTTGGCATGGTCTCTGGCTGCCTGCTGAGGTGAAGCAACTGGAGTCTTGCCCACTGATAAATTGTATGTCCTCTCATTGGGGCTGCTGAACTCTAAAATGCTGGACACAAACAGAATCGCAGGAGACTGCAATA
Organism: Picathartes gymnocephalus; assembly: GCA_013390045.1. NCBI lineage: Eukaryota > Metazoa > Chordata > Aves > Passeriformes > Picathartidae > Picathartes > Picathartes gymnocephalus. The sequence continues at coordinate 210 of WEKY01006563.1, read as the reverse complement.
CCAGCACAGCAGAAAGCACAATTCCTCCCATGACAGGTGTACTTAATAGCACACCTGCAGATCAGCACCCCTGATCTTTCTATCCTGTTAAATATTCTTACACTGTGAACACTGTGTAAGAGTGTACACTGCATGGTGCGGTGCTGTGCGGTGCAGCGGGATGTGGTGGGCTGTGCTGTGCAGTGCGGTGCAGTGCTGTGCGGTGCTGTG
>WEKY01006556.1:0-14999 GCA_013390045.1 Picathartes gymnocephalus | reverse complement strand
GGGCCCCTCCGAGGGCTGTAGTCCTTCAGGAACAGGCTGCTCCAGCATGGGCCCCTCTGAGGGGTGCAGTCCTTCAGGAACAGGCTGCTCCAGGATGGGCCCCTCTGGGGGGTGCAGTCCTTCAGGAACAGGCTGCTCCAGCATGGCTTCCCTAGGAGGTCACAAGTCCTGCCAGCAAAATTAGTCCAGCATGGGATCCTCTCTCTATGGGTCCAGAGGTCGTTCCCAGGAGCCAGCTCCAGTGCAGGTCTCCCCTGGGGTCTGAGCCTCCTTTGGGCACCCACCTGCTCCTCTGTGGGTTTCAGGGGCACAGTTGCCTCCAATGGCCTTCACCAAGGGCTGCAGGGGAATCTCAGCTCCTGGAGCATTTTCTCCCCCTCCTTCTTCACGGACTTTGAGGCTGGTTCCTCTCCCATATCCTCAGTCCCCTCTCCAGCTACAGTTTATACTGCACAGTTTTGTGGTCCCCTTCTTAAATACGTCATTCCAGAGGTGCTAGACTGTCACTGACGTCTTTGGCCCTGGCTAGTGGCAGGTCCATTTTGGAGTCTCCTGGCATTGGCTCCATCAGACATAAGGGAAGCTTCTGGCAGATTCTCACAGAAGCCACCCCTGGAGCCCACCCATCACCAAAACCTCACCATGCAAAAATACAACATTTTTACTCAGTTCCACACAGGGATTAATTTCAGAATGTAATGAAGATTCTTCTGCTTTGTATAGTATGATGTATAGGTTTTCCACAGCCATCATTTAAAAATATATAGAAGCATTTCAGTTAGTTAGAAGTGTTGGAACAATAAAATGTGTGCAACGAAAATACACAAAATGGTACTCACCATCCATGTGGAAGAGGACTGTGCACATTACTTATAGTTGAAGTAGCTAACCATCAAATCTTCAAAAAAGAACATTCATCCTATTAAACCTTATTCCACATTTCAGCTGAATTTTTGATAATTCACAATTTGTGTATTAATTTAAGTAACTTGCAAAGAACCTTCATGGATAGGACCCAGGCAATGTGTTCAGTGGAATTTGGGTGTAACAGTTCTCTCTTTTTAGCTGGTGGCAAGATAGAAAAGAAAACTCTCGTGGTGCAATTCCAGGGGATGTATGTAATCAAGACCTTCCAATTCTGCCACACAAAAAATTTACTTCATAATATACAATTCTATTTGAGACCCCTGGCTGTGAAAGCACTGTTTGTCTACACAGACAATGTTAAATTGATTACTTTGGAAAGTATCTGGGTTAGGGTGTCACTCCTGAAATAACGCTCACTTCTTTCAACTCTAAAAGGACATTATCTCTAAAGAAATGCCAAGAAAGAAATAGGTGAACTTGCCATGAAATCAAGTATATATCTATTACTGTCAACTTTAGGAATTCCAACAATTCTATAATGTAATGCATCAGATATACTGTGTTGAAATATTTTCCTTTGTAAGGACCAGAACACTTTTGGTTTTTCAACAGGTTCTTATTCATAGAGCATTTATAAAGACTGCAATATCTTTTTCAACGGAATAAGATTTTTTTAATAGAGTAAGCACAATTTTCAAAAAAATCCATAAGTCACTTTGTCCCAAGTTCCCCCAGCTGGATTTTAATTATTTTTTAGCCAACTTCGTTATAATCGAGAAAAAAAAAATTATGTCAAATAAGCACATGGAAGTATGGCTTTTTAAGGGTTTCATTGCTTCCTGCTGCAAGTCAAACACTGCTAGTTCAGCAGGTGTGAAATTCCAGTTTAAGTACAAGCTACTCTAATTTCACAGTTGAATCACAGAGCTGCCACAGAGTCCCCATTGAGCAAATTCTACATTTGCATGCATTCAAGGTCATTATTGAGGGTGATCTAAATGAGACTCGACATCTCCATTTATTTATTGTCAGAGAATGGGTCTGAAATTTGCACTGGCTCTAATCATTCTGATTCCAAGGCTATTGCAGTCTCATCTTGTCTTGTCAAAGAATTTCCACCTCTAAAACACTAGCTTTCAATAACTCCCATCTTTGATCAGATTTCAAGCTCAATAATTCAGACATGGATACTGCACAATCTGCTTGTACATTGTTTCATCAACTCATATTTTTACCTCTCATTGGATTAAACCAGCATTTTTTCTTTCCTTTACTATATTCCTGAACACTTCATTCAATGAGGCACCTCAGCATCTTAAATAACACAGAAGAGAGTTTAAAATAGGTGTATATTTGTGTCTGTGTTTAACAAGACAGTCCCTTTTTTGAATAAATATATTTACACATATAGGTATATGGTACATATATATTCATAAAAATGCAAACATGCATCCAGAGAGACTCATAACAAGAGAATTTAGGCTTTACACCCAGACAGAAAAGAAACAATATGTGATGATGACTAACAGCAATTTGAATCATAGTTACAGTAGAAACTCTCTCACGAGAATGAAAATCACCCAAATATTGAAGAGTACTGAAAACCTTACTAATTATTTAAAAGGAAAAATAATCATGCCCAATAACCCTTTTTGAAAGTGAAGTCCTGAACTTCTGAAAAATATGCTAATAACCCAGCATATTTAGTCTCAGTTTGATTAGCCTTAAAATAAGAAAATTTCAAAGGTCTATGAGGAGTTCATATGAATGGGACTGTTTTACCTCCACTACATAGATGGAAAAATTTATGCACAGTACTTGTGTATACATTACACTACTGTACAAAATGACACATTAATCCAGAAGTGTTGAGAAGTCACCACAGACTATTCAATTCGTTACTCTAAAAATTATATAATTGTAATCATGTACTATTCCTTTCAGAGTTTGGTCAAGCCCCAGGAATCATTAATTTCCTTTCTGCTCTAGCATTCTGATGCAGCTCCTGAAGTTTACAGGTTGGTTGGTTTGCTTTAATGGCATATTTTTCAGGCTTTGAACTTGAACTTGGAGCATGCTTAAGTTCATCTATGATTGATCATATGTAGTTAATATGAAATGAATTTATTATGTCAGACTAATTCATGAAGTCAAACCACCCTAATTTGAAAGGTCCAGCTATATTTTCTTGGATTAACTTCCATGGCTAGATAATCTCTAAACAGACTGGAGAGGCAACTGCTATCAATTGATTTCCTTTCACGCATTAAAAAGCTTTCTGTTGAGCTGAAAAATAAGCAGTGAATTGATAAGTGTGAAATCAATTCCTTTTTACTCTTTGCAGGCCAAAGATAAATACTGGTAATAGACTTGGAAGTTACAGCATGCAGCTAACTTTTGATCCCTGTGCTTCCTCTACTGCACTATATGCCAGAGTTATCAATCAGAGTTTGTCTGATTCACAGATCCATTTCTCTTCCCTAAAAGAATAAATTACTATGTCACAATAAGGAAGAACATCAATAAATAGTTAATTTGGTCACTACATTCGTATAAACTGGTCTTCTACTGGGAATTTTGCTGAGCTTATGCAGAAATAGGTAATGACTTTAGTATCAGACTTTTTCAGGTAGTGCTGTGTTTATTCTGATATATACCTATCATTCAGGAGTATTATTATATAACTTTACAGAGTAACAGAAAATAACATAGGAGTATTAAAAGAACTTCATTTAGTTGCACAAGTAGGCTACATAAAGGCCAAGGAAAGAATACTCAGCACCGAGTGCTTTACCCATGAACATTTACTAACACTTCCTCTGGGAGACGTTATCTATCCATCAAGGGAGGGTTCAGTACTAGTCCCAAGTAATCAGGAAACATTCCTTCAGTACAAAAGGATTTTTAAACTTGTTTCTAAATAAATATTTTATTGCTGTTTAATTAGTCATTCCACTTTTGAAAAATTTAAAATAATGACAATAAAATAAATTTAGATATAGATCTTTTCTGGCTTCAGTCCGTTCAAAAGGAAAGATCAGACTTCTTAGTCTTGTTCTAACTATTCTAAGAAAAACTATTTCTCCTGACAGTAGAGCTGCAGAAACAAATCTTATGCAGAAAGGGAATTCTGGCTATAAAAGGGCAGAGAAACACCCAAACTATCCTCTGGTCCCTCTCTAGCTGCCTTTTAGTCATACCTCTTCCACACTTTAAGAGATTCCATAGCTAAAATTAACACTGATCTCTAAAAGGTGCTATCAGGTTTCTTGATGAACTTTAGGTATTTCTGAGATTCAGATTTCTTCTTTTAAGAAACAGATAACTATGAAAGTGTTTATAAAGTCATTCAAGGACTTGTGATTTTTGTGTGCCTACGACAGTGAATTAAACTCCACTGAGGTCCTTCCACATGGTGCAAGTTCTGTCTGTGCTACCAAATTGTTTCAGTCTGCAGGGGATGGAAAACTCCAGGGACTGTTCTCTGGACAATGTTAATGTCCAGTCATGATTCTTTTTCAGGATATCTGGTTTGTAAAACCCTAAAATAAGCTTTGACTTTCAGGAACTCAGCATATTCTCCCATTGATATATAATGTACTAAATGATTTCTCAAATTATAACTCTAGAATTCTCTTATCAGCCTTGAATATAATTCTTGAAACTATTTTGCAGTTAGTAGCATATGCTAATAATAAGCTAAGAGTTGTAGGGGGTGTCTGCAATTTTATGTTAAATCGGCAAGGCCCTTAAATTTCTATTTTAAAAGATGCTTAATACTACAAAAAGTCCAAACACTCAACAGGTTACACCAACTTAAAAAGACTTTGGATAGCAACTGCCAGGTGATTATTAGATTATATTAATATCTGATAGAAGTGCAACTAAGTAAGATATTTTGTCTTTTTCTATAATGCAAAATCTTAAAAAAAAAAAAAAAAATTAAAGAAAATACAAGCCACACAAAGTCCTAAAATGTGCTCATGTTTTAAAATTGCTTTGCATGAACAACCAGCAGAGAACTTGCTTCTGAATGATGTTTGTCATTCTGAATGACACTATATCCCTATTTAAAAAGACATAAAATTGTGGGTCACAAACAGTACTCTTCTTTCTAAAATACACTGCTGATAATGACAAACTAATTCTTGAAGTCCTGACAACTTATTTTCTGAGCCTAAAATTGATTTGTGTTCCTCGCCCATTGATTTTATGTCAGAAAGGTGAGAAATGTATGTGGGATGCATTGATATTTAATTATTTGAAGGAAAATATAGCTTTTGAATACAAACCTCAAATTTTATCCTGCCTACCTGTTGCTCCAAGGGGCTTTGACTACATTGCTTTTGAAAAAGGGACATTTTTACCTTGAGTTCTAGGCTACATTTTTGAAAAATAAAAATCCAGCATACAGAAGTCTATGGAGGAAAAGTTTCTTAAAAAATATGCACAAAACATTTCTAGCTGTCTCAGCAAGCCAGCAAGCAAATAGTACCTTTACAACTGGACATAGAGAAATCTGCCTTGTTTACAGACTCATTTTCTGGCAGACATATAAAGCCAGTGCTTTTTGTCTTTCCTTCTTGGCCTTGAAGAAGATGCTTCCCAGATTTTCCCCTAAAACCGCTTTAGGGTAATGTAGAGCAGCCATAGCCCAGGATAAGCACTGTGCCTCAAGTTTCTCCCTCCTGCTTTATGTATTTATCTTCACAGCACGCCTGTCAGGACATATTGCACAGTTCTATCTTTCTGATACAAAAGTCAGTCAAATGTATGGCCCAGTAAAAAAAACAAACAAACAAACAAACAAAACCCCCAAAAAACCCCCCAAAAAAACCCAGAAAACTTAGGGTCATATACTCTGTAGAACTGAGGTGACTGAAATTTGTTTTTCTTGTCTTCCAAGAAGGGAAGAAATGAAGCTGTTTATGTATTTGGCTGTGAAGTTCCTCTGGAGTCTGGAACCACACTTCTAAGAACATCCAGAGCAGCCTCTCATCCAGAAGCCCATGAAGATCAGTTCAACTCACTGACACTGCTCAGCCACGATCAAGTCAACGTGGATTTGTTTCATGACAGAATATTTCCTATTCAGAGACCAGTACTCTTCCAACCAGTGTGAGAAACTTTCCTGCAAGCGCTTAAGCATCTCACCTGGACAGGAACCACCACTGACTGTGATTTCAGCCCACCCAGAGAGGATTCAATACACAAATATCTTTCAAGAAAAGAGTAATGTTAAAAGATGTACATTGATATCTTCATTGTAAGAGTGAAACAGCTACAAGAGACTTCATGCTGCATTACATTTGTAAGGGGCTCTTCTTCAGGTACATCCTGACCAGCTGCAGTGAGTGTGCTCATGCTGCTTCCGGGCCGTGCCAGGGACCTCAGCAGAAATGGTTTAGTCCTGTGTGACCAGAATGGATATCTTGGACAGGGAAAAGGGCCCTTACTAGGTATCTTTCAGGTGTCAGAAAGTCTGTACATGAGTTATAAAGATATCAGTTCATGTTATTGCTCACATTTCCCCGCTTGTTTAGCTTGTGCGGTATGAAGAGAACAAAATATATTTCTGTCACGCTGCAATCTCCTGGACAATTTTTTGGTTCATCTGCTTCCAACTTCACTATTGTTTTCCCATAAAAATGACACTACACTCTAACACATACATTTACTTGTCAAACGTTTACATACACTGTAAAATCATTAAGGCACAGACATACTAAAAGCACATTGCTTGCCAGTTAAAGAGTGAATTATTGAAAAAATATGCAGGACCCTTTCCTTAATATCTTTCGCTGATATTCAGCAATTACCAGGTCATGGACTTTTAGTGCTAAAAGTAGCCTTCACTATGAAAGGGTTTTTTTAATCCAATAATTGTTCCAGTTAATTTCTGACATATATTGTGAAAAGAAGTCCCTCAAGCTGACTAAATGTTACATAAAAGAAGAACAAGGTAATTTGCTGTTCTTTTTTGTTATGGGTTTTTTTTTTTTGATCAATAAGTCTTGCTTAAAACAAATTAAGTACAATTAAAAACAGAAAGGAAGAAATATTTAGTATAACAAGTTTCCATTTCTTTTGTTGTTTTTAAGTTTTGGGCAGGGAGAAATACATGTGAAAAAAAAAAAATGTACTGGCTTTATAATTGTGCTCTTAGCAGTCTGTCCTAGCTCAGAAAACTCCTTCAACTATTAAGTTTCAAATTACAGAGTTGCAGGTCCCACATTAGCAATCACAGCCTATGTGGGACGTGAAGGAAATGGTTAATTCATTTGTGTTTGTTGCTTGTGGCTCGTTTCTGCTTTGACTGAAGTCAAAAGTGAAATATCCATTGACTTCAGTTAAACTGAATCAAATTGAAGCGCATGTGTTAATATAAATGCAAAATAGGACTAGTAAAGAAAGGGGTTGTATGCACACAAGGAAGGGAAAACTCAAAGAAATCTGTTGAATGAGCCCTGGAAAGGTAGAATTTTCTAACGTCATGAGCAAATCTGAACAGCCTGAAATATTCAAGAATATTGTGTTTCAAAAGAGCAACAAAATTATTTTGGTGCCTTGGTTATTATAAGAGCTTCTGATAATGTTTTAATAATCTTATTTTTCTTTTTTAACTTTAAATTTTTCAGCGAAAAAGAGGGAAAATCCAGGTAACCAGTTACTATATACCACCAGCAAAGGCAGACTCAGCAATCTGCATAACTGCTGTTTTAGATATAATTTTAATACACAGTCTTTGACAAATTTTATACATATTAGTTCCTGGCATCAGAAAAGCAAAAATAATTGTTATAACAAAACTGGCACTTTTTAAAGTCTAAGCCCAGAACTTTACATTTAGCTCTGCAGCCAGTGGAAGAAATAATTGTAACAAATGAATAGGGAGCTGGTTTTATACAGGTCTTGCCTAAAATCCCATTTTATATAAGAACAGCTCACCAAGGTCTCAGCTCCTGCTTCCAACAGCTGACAGTGATCAATACCCATCAAAGCACATCTCTGGGCAAAGGAAGAGTGCTCCCTCCTTAATCTGCTTTCCTTATGTTCAACAATAATCAGGTCACGGGCTTCCACTGCTAAAAGTAGTGTTTGGTATGGAAGAGCACTCTCTCTTCCCTTTATTTTTCCAGTCAATTTTTGACATGGCATCTTTTGGTACTGAGTCCTGCAGGCTGACTAAATGTTACATTAAAGAAGAACAAGGTGACTTGTTCGTGGAGGTTTTATTGTTATTTTTCCCACAAATTTTTCTCCTATAAATATTACTGACTGTTTCCAGATCTTGAAGAAAATCTAATGGGCAATTACTCCAAACTCAGTTACTCTGTTACAACCGTATTATCTAAATCTCTATCCTTTCTGCCTTTAATTGTCTCTCTCAAGGGCTGAATAGTCTTAAACTGCTAAGTCAGTCTTTCTATTCAGTCATACTCACTGTTTTTCTCCATTTTCCAGCTCCACTACAGACTTTAGAGATGGCAGGACTAGAATCAACTTCAGAACGTATTCAAAATTTTAGCACACTAGAGATTTTTATATCTGCGTATCAAGTTTTTTGCCTTATGCTAGATTCCTTTCCTAATAACCTTGGCCTTTTTCTTGACTGTTACAGAGCTGTGAACTGATATTTTCATAGAACTATCAATCATAACGCCGAAATCTCATTTGCTCATTTCCATGTGATAATAGTCATCTAGGAATCCATCATTACATGTATAAAGTTGGAATTGTTTATTTCCCATGTGCACTTTTTATTTTTGTCTTCTCATTCCTGACGGACTTGACTCTGCCTGGAGACTACAATTCTTTCTTTTTCAGCTTTTTCCTTTACCCCTGTTTTCATTCTTTTGCTAAAATCTCTTTATATCATCCTATAATATTCTACACTGGTGTCCAGATGCCGCCTTCAACAAAACCAACAGCTGAAATAGGTAACTTCTGGATAGAAGGGCTGGTACTGCTCACACAGTAACAATATCTAACAAACCTACCCCTTATTGAGTGTATTTTTTGATAGTTTTTATGGGGGTAAGCAACAAAAAACCCATATATAAATCCCCAAAAAATTTTATGACCATCAGATACATACAAATGACATCTCCATGTCGGAAGTAATGAGCCTGAAATGACTGGTGCAAACTGCAATCCATCACCACGTTAAAGAACTGGGGTAATTCCTCAGTGAAGAGCCACATGTTGTGTCACTTATTTTTCCTCTTTTAAGGCCTTGCCAATTTCTTTAGAAGAGTTGCACTCCTTGTGAATCGTAGCTCATCTGTATCCCTTTAGAATGTAGGCAACTCCAGTTTCAATATCTGGCTCTTAAAAACAGTTTCGTTCATTCTGCAGCAGTTTTCAAGAGTATGTAAATACTTATATATAATATGACTGACCCTTTCATTATAATACACTGACAATATTAATCTGCAACAAAATAGATTTCCCGCTCTTTGGCTTTTATTTGGATATCTATGAGACTTTTAAATGATATCTATTTACAGGAAGTACTGGGATTAAAATGGAGATACTTTTTTTTTGCTATTTCCCTGCTGAGGCTGATTTTAACACCAAATAAAGGTACCTGGAGCTTCACAGCCAATAGTTGCTACCTTCAAGCAGGTGCAGGGGTAGTAAGGAAGGTTTGCTTCATGGCAAAGTGGTCCATTTAATTAGCTCATATGTATTGCAGGTATTAAATTGCTTCACGTGTAGATGTAAAGTTCTGTACTGCTACTCCCACCTTCATGCTTTTCTTGTTTTGCTGCCCATCCTTCTCAACTCTCTTGCAGGAAGAATCAGAATAAAAAGTACACTTTATCTGCAGTGTTACTGCCTTTTTCACCTCTGAGATCAGTGAAGGTCTAGACCTGTACAATGTACCCTACTTTCCACATTTCTTAACTCTCACACCAGTACATGGTGTACCCTACACTGACATAAATAAGCCTTAGCCAGGATGGCACAAATTTCCATGTTCAGTGACTTAAAGAAAACACCACACCAAAAAAACCTCATCACCATCTGAAAGTGAGAATATTATTGTTCATGTATTTTTAAGAAACGTAATAGGTACTTTCAAAATGCATTGAATCCATTGTTGGTTTTTTTTCACCTCATTGAGAACTTGAGGTTTTTAGTTATCATAGGCAATTTTGTATGTATATGAGGAGTCTTTGAATGTCATTTGTGAAATACTTTCTATATTGTTTTCCTTATTCCACTATTTGAGTCTTCTTTTCTTGCTATTCAAAACTCATTAAAATCAGAAAGAACTGAACTAACTTGCATTTGACAGTTCATTTAAAATAATTTAGTATGACATCCTATATCACATCTCACATTTGTGGAGAAAAACACAAATTATGCATCCCAGCAATTTTATGAATTTTCCCGGGTGATTTATCCACACCAGTAATTTTGTACACCTGAATGCATCCCCAAAAGAATATGTAAAACCATTTCAGTTTCTCAGCTCCTTTCTTGCTAATCTTTTAAATAGATTTTGCTAGCACTCCTTCATTGCTCCTTAAATGTACAGGCATAAAGTTGGAGTCTGAATCACTACACACACTGAGGACAGATAATGCAGATATTAAATACAAATATTCAAATGGAGATCTAATCTATTCTCTGTTCATAAACTTTCACAGGAAATAGAACCACTAGCAACATAATATGTATTAAACATAGCCATATGGAATCTCAAACAATTACTTAAAGTTTAATTTTTTAAAAAGTTACTACAATTAAATTATCAACGGAGTACAAGCACCTGACATGGCAGTAAAAGAAATTTCCTTTTCTAATCACAGACACAGCCTCAATCCTGAGAGGAAGTACAATTCATCTTTCACTTGAAATCTGCTTTTAAGTCTAGAATTAAAAGACACAGATAAGAGTCTATCCCATCAACATTTTCCCCCTCTGTACATTAGATAGGCCACAGTAGGTAAACTGAAAGAGGTAGTATTTCACCCAATTAATTTCACAGCATGAATATTATAAAGTGAGTCAGAGTAGCTGAGTAGTAATTTTGCATTCTCTTAATTTTAATGAAAAAATAACAAAAATCGACATAGTTCAGTACTTCTCAATATGACCAGCCTCTAAGCATATTGTACAGGTCTTTCATTAAATAGATGGGTTAATTGCTAACAAAGTATCACTATCTTTCTGCTATATGACAGTCCCACATTGAAAAGATTGTGTGTGACCACTAAGTATATGTTGGTAAGCCATGTTAGAACCTTCTGTTAAAATATTATAAGGAATTATCAATAAAGGTATTAAATTGATTCTTCTTGCTACTGTAAAAGTTACAGAACATTTTTTTCTGACATTACTGGAGAACCCACATTACGGTGTTGGTGCACTTAAACAGTCAGGATTCATAAGGAGGGAAGCACTTTGCAGTGACGGGAAAATGGAAGATAACAGACACAAACTGAAGAGGAAGAGGTTTGGACTGGATACAAGAAAAAGCTTTCCCCCATGAAGACAGTCAGACTTTGGAGAAGGTTGTGCAAACTGAGTCTGGACATTTGGGAGAAGTGACTGGAAGGCTTGTCTGACCTGGTGGCTGACCCCGTTTTGAACAGTGACCTCCCAAGGCAGTTCCATGCTGAACTATCCCACATTCCTGTGACTGTCCACTGTGTCTACAAGCAGGTGGTCTCATCAGGCTCCCACCTGGAGCATAATCTTGGTTCCTTACCAAAAACAACGCAGCTCCTGGGTGCCCAGAGGTGCTGGCACACCTCTGTGTGTGTGTACACCAACACACGCACAACCCGCATGCTCTGCTTTAACAGTGCCTGACGCAACCGGCATTTCCTAAAAAACCTGGTGGTACTGGGTACCGTGTTCTGATTTATGTTACACATTATTAAAGTACCTAGGATTTAACTTGAATAGAAGGACTGTCTGTAAACGTCTTGTCATTTGACTGTGCTTTGATATCTTTTAGGGTGGGGGGGGGGAACTTAAATATTAATATAATATGAAAAATGCAATTTATTTCAGAAATATTTCCTTTCATAGGGTGACTTCACACTGTAATCTTTCTGTAATGAAAGATTACAAGGATAAGACTTTTAACCTGTATGATGGAACACTTTAAACTATGCCAAATCTCCCCCCACCTTTACCCAAATTAATTAGGTTTCTTAATCTGCAGACTGGAATCATTTAGCCAACTGTGAAAAATGTGTGTCAGCATAGTATTAATTAAGAGGAATCATGATGAAACTCACTCTGGATCGGCAGATTGGCAATAAAAGACATTTTAAAAACTACAAAAGAATATGTACTAGTGACAATTTTAGAAATAGATATATAAAACTAATTTATGGTCTGTTGTCACATTGTCCACAGCTCTCTTTCCCATATCCAAGTCTTCCCTGCTTTTGGCTTGAGTGATCAAGGTTACTTTGTTACTACCTGGCACTTCACTGCTACCTTTTCTGAATCTTTATTTTTATACCCTTCCACTACATTGTGTTTCCTCTCAGATAAAAGAACTTTGTTGCTTCCCCGCCCTTCTTTATCCCTCACTGTGTTTACAAGGATAGAAAGCACTTTCTCCATTAATACTTTCAATTACCTCTGGCAACTCCCCAGTCTGAACTGATTTAATTTCCTCACCGTACCCTATAAAAACAAAAAGCATTCATCCCATAGTCCAGTATCTTTTAGAATGAGCTCTTAGCTGACGTTTCCTCTTGGTTTCAGAGCCTATCAGGTAATTTCAGCTTATAAAGTTGTGGTTTATATGAAAAGCTCAGGAATCTTCTCAAATACAACTTCTCTAAAAGTGTCTAGCTGAGTCATGCTGTAAAATCTGGGCTATCCTGGAAGTCAATCTTGGTATAAACTGATGGAAACTTGTCTGGGCATAAAGGAATCTCGTGTTTAGTGAGGCTTTTCATTCCAGACAGTGGATTTCAACGTGCATAGCTGTGTAATGAAAGAGCTGAACTTATGTTGGATTATTATTTTACTCATTTTCTGATCCACAGGTCTTCCTCATTGCTGACTCTACACTTTAAAAAATATAGCCAGGTGAAGGTTAGGAGAATATTTGTCATGTAGCACAAATTAAATCACATTAGCTTGTTTATGAATTTTCAACAATTCCCTGCCATATTGCCGATTTTCAGAAGATAAACCCAGCATGAAATTTATTTTCGTTCCAACATAATTCAATTTCTAGATGTGGAAAATACTACAACACATCTATCACCCTGTGATTCTTTCAGTGCCCTGAGAAGAGTGCCTCAGTATCAGCAGAGTGAATCTGTGCATCTCTGAACAGTGCACTTAACTCATTTTGTATTAATTCTGAGACCAGCATTAAGAAGTGATGGATACTTTTCTCCGTGCTCTCTGTTGAAAGTGATTTTTATGTGGTTAAAAGAGGACAACTTTTAGTATAGTCATCATGAGGTTTTTCTATTCCTATATCTTGTGTAAATTTTTAAATATTTAGTCTAGGTAAAGATCTTCTCAAAGAACTATAAATGCATAAATAAAAAAAAAGGATCATAAAAGTACTATCACTGCATGTGAAAGAAAATTCACAACATGAAAAAAATAGTATTTTGAAATTATATCTGACTTTCTTGCAACCAACCAGTTTATCTTTGTTCTAAGTAATAATCCCTTGATTATGGGATAAGTTTCTCTATCCCAGACCTTGGCACAAAACTGATAGGTCTTCTTTTGCATGATAAAATATAATAATATCCATTTGTCATCTCACTTTGCCTCAAGCTGGCCTTATGTTACAGCTTCAACAGTAAAAATACTAACCCCCAGATTTTAAAATATTTTTCAAAAACTTCTCAACTCCTTGTTACTGCAATAATTGAGACAGTACACAGTTTTTTTTTCTGAATTCATATAAACCCAGATAAACTCACTAATAAAATCATTTTCTGAGAAATCCGTTTAAAAGCACATTTCTTGCACACTTGCCTGAAAGCACAGTAGTTGCCTGAGTTACTGATATGTTTTGATAGAGAAGTATTAAAAGATAGAGTGACTGTAGTGACTTCTGAGAAAGACTCAGTGGCTGTCTGACATGTTTGAATTGCACTGTGAGTGCTAAAAAATCTCCCTGAGTGGCACATGGGAGGTTAATTCATGTCACCACACAGAGCTGAATCCTTTAGTCAAATGTTCTTTTTACTTGGCTTTTCTCTTAGACAGTAAATGTATTATTCCTGGGGCTCCTTTCTCCTTTTCTCTCGCCTTTGGGCTACAGCTCTAATTGTGATGTTGGTTCTCGAGTTCTCAGGCTGCTCGCTCTAACAGCCAGTGAGCATGTGCCTCAAATATTGCTGTAAGGATGCAACTTGTAGGACTTCTACCTTTAATTCTCTCTCCTCTCTGTTACTGCATTTCTACAGTTTCACAGATGTATTCAGTAAAAGCCTCTCAGCTATTTATCTAGCAATTTCCCTCATCCTTAACAAGTAATCTCCCAAATGCATTATTTTCTCTGCTCATTGTCCTCTAAGTTCAGAGAGTAGGGCTCCACAGTAAAAGGAATGTGCTCTTCCTTTCAGTGCATGCTAAGTCAAAGACTTGAGCACAGCAAGAGCAGAGACTCTTCTCTCTCAAAATTTACTCAGCTCATAATAAAAATTAAATATTACTTGATGGATTTTATGCAGCTGTAAAAATTTCACTCTTACAAGGCTATTAATAATAGCTCAGAAAAAGCAGCATTCAGTACCCCAAAAACACTGCTCAAACCCCAAAAGCATTAGAGAAAAATACCAGTTGAGTGATAAAAAAAAAGGCAGGTTGTCTGTAGTGAAAACCATCCATCTCCTTTTCATTATCAGCATGTAAACTGGAATCACTGCTCTATTATTCACATAAGAGTTTAAAATTTGATGGTTCGCTTGTTCAATATAACTTTCAGAAATCAGTAAGCAGTTTGGCATTTCTTATCATTAGGTAAGGATGCTCATTGCTACAGCAAACAACTACACTGAATTATAGCCCTAACATGGAAATTACATCTGAACCATGCTGGGGCAATGACTTCTCTATGTGCAAATTAAAGAGGCTTTTAATAATAGAGAAATAAAATCTTTCATGCAGAAGTCTGTGTA
>WEKY01006551.1:0-35616 GCA_013390045.1 Picathartes gymnocephalus | reverse complement strand
TTTTTTTTTTTTTTTTCACAGTAAATGTGATGTCTTTTCCTTCGTGGTGAAAAATCCCCCTTGAGCTGAACGCTCCAGGCCAAAGAATAATAATTATAATAAAAAAAAAAAAACAAAAAACCCCACCTTGCAATGATTGTTTTCCAGCTGAGAGACCTAAAGAAGGAAAATGGGCAAGGAGGACAAATAAATGGTGAAAGAAGAGGGTGTCAGCACGCTGTGAGCCGTGGATGGAATAAAAAAAAAAAGTGGGAAGAGCAGGAAAATTGCAAATTGCAGGGATTGCTGGGCGGGCAGCACCCCCACGGCTTCAGGACACCCAACATCTACATAAATTAGCACCACAAACGTTCAGCCACTGAGGACAATCTGCTCTGCTTCCCACTGGGAAAAGGCGTGGATATCCTTGGGAAAACCAAAAAATAAGAATGGAAAAAAAATTTGTAAAGGACGTTGAATGCTTTTTTCTACGCGGGCCCAGCCAAGGAAGGAGAGGAGCAGGATTTGGACAGAAGAGATAAAGAAGGTGCCATGCATTTATCAGCAGCCAAAATCTGCCTGAAAGTGCCTAAAAAGCCAAGTGGGAGATTGGCCAGTGGCAGGGTATCCCCAGTGTTGTGTTAAAGTTATCAGATAGCACCACAGAGATATGTAAAAATAACTATAAAAAGCACCTTTTCTTTTTTTCTTCATTTTTTTTTTTTTACACTTGATATTCAGAGAGGACAAATGGATTTCCCCTGTCACTGGAATCTGCCACTGGGAATGGATTCAGGTTTAATTATTATTATCATTTGAAAGGAATGCTGAAGGAAAAAAAAAGAAGAATTAATTTAAAACACGCGCGTTCAGCAAGTGGATGAAAAGGCAGAGACTCAACGCAGATCCTGCTTTTAGATCAGGGGGATTTGCAGGAAATTTGTTAAAAAGTAGCTTTGATTTCCTCATTTCGAAAGGGATCATTCCAGAAGGCTCAGGGGGCTGGTTTGCACCTCATCCTGGGGGTAATTCCAAGGCCTCCAGATCCCAGTGTGGGGCTGGGAAGAGGCAGAAGTGGGGACAGGAGCTGCCTTCATTCCCAGCTGGAAGCTGGGCTGGGGTGGCTTTAATACAGACAAGGTCACTCGCATGGTTTGGAGGCAGAAACGTTCCAACATTTCAAATAAAATACGACACAAATATTTACTCACAAACACACAAAAATAGAAGCACCTTTAAGACACGGCAAAGAGATGCCCAGTGTGACCTTGAGTCAGCACTTTGGAAAACGTGGAATGAGGCAAACTCCGCGGAGGAGACACGGAAAATTCTGGAATTGGAATCCAAACCTCACGGAAGGCAACAAAACCCCTCTGAGGAGCTCTGGATCCAGGGCTGCCGGGACTCCAACGTCGAGCTGGACACGAGGAATTTCAAGTTTTTTCCATTTTTTTTTTTTTTTTTTCCTTAGGAACAAGCAAACGCTTCCTGGTAAAGAAGAGGAGGAGAAGGAGGAGGAAGAAGGAGGAGTTTGCTGGAGGTGGGCTCAGCTCGGTGGCCGCGGGGCAGCAGCAGCAGCGGTGGCAGCAGGGACAGGGCCAGGTCTCCGCGTGTGGCTGTCGGTCATGAGATTCCATATCCATCCTGGGAATGGCTGAGGGGGCACAGAGGGGCTGGGGCAAAACCAGGGACACAACAAAATAGGTGTGGGGGGTGGGGAGGGAAAAAAAAAATAATAACCCATCGCTGTCCAGTTTCAGACCGTGCACGTGGCGAGGAATTCTTTTTTTTCTCCTTTTCCTTTTCTTTTTTCTCTTTTTTTGTTTTTAATTAAATGGCGCAATGAGGTTACGAGGTTGCTCATTTGGAGACTAGGTTCAGGTGGCTCTTTTAGCCCAGGAAGCAAGCTGGTCCCACCTCGAATCCAAATTTCTGTGCCGCTTCTCCGAAGTCATTGAACATGATGTCGACTATGGGCACCTGCTCCACTTTGGGCGTGTTGATTTCCAGGATGGTTTTCTGGTAGCCCTTCCTTGCCTGGAGTGAGGGAAAGAGGAGCACTGAGGATGCCTCCAAGGCAATATCAGCACAACTGAGTAACCACCGCTCTGCTGGGAATACGGTGTTGATTTTTCCCGGGAATTTTTGGGCCCAAATCCGAGTCACCACCACCCAAACACATTTATTTGTGTGTTTAGCAGACGTGCCCTCAGGTAACCACTGGAAAACCCCTGGGAGATGCCCAGAGCTTGGAGCAGAAGCAGATCATGGCACTCCAACTCTCCTCCAGCACTTTTCCAAGCTGGGATGGGAGCCCGGAAAAATTGTTGTGGTTGAGGAATGGTTGTTTTCCCTCCCCCGGGACACGCCTGGCTTGTTGAGCAAATGGGAGTGATTTAATTTGAATATATTAGTGAAAAGATCACGTTTAAAGTTTGATAAAATTCACAAGGTGCTGCTGCCTTTTTATCATGCCTGGTGGCCACGGAGCTCTTTCCAAAATATAAATAATTATTAGAGGAGCAGAAGTGCCCCCTGAGGGCGTGCAAAGCTGCACAAACAAGAGGATTTATGGAGCAGCTTTGGGCTCTAGCTCTCCCTGTGATTTGTGTGCCTCGGAAGAACAGGCTGGAGCACAGCTATGAGAAAGGGCTGGAAGCTCAGGAAATTCAAATTACGGGATGAACATCAGCCCTGGAGCTCCTCTGGCTTCAGCAGCTTCCCCAGTAGAAGCAGGACCTCTGTGGCAACACTGTGTGGGGCAGCCCAACCTCATCTCCACAGGGTAGGGCTCAATTCTGGAATCATTTCAGATGGAAAAGACCTTTAGGATCATCGAGTCCAACCATTAACCCAGCACAGCACGTGGATGGGTTGTAGCACTCACTCCCAAAAAAGATGTAAAAGCACCTCTAAACTCCTGGTGGAGTTCTCTGAATTTCTCATGGCCTTTTTATGGGTCTAAGGGTCGTATTAAAATCACCTTTAATGTGGAGAATCTGTAGGAAACCCCAAACTCCTCTCAATAAATAAATAAATCAATCATCTCAAATATCCTGCCTGCACTTTGGGCAGCACCATCAGCCAGGGCAGCAGATTAATCCAATTTATCTGCCTGAAATGTAGAGGTTTTCAGGAGCTTCATCCACCTTAAAATGTGCAACACGTGGTCCTTCAGCAGCCCTGAGGTTCAGGAGGGGAAGGCCCTTTTCCCCAAGGATGTTCTGTCAGCAGGAGACACGAAGAACTGCAGGATAAACTTCTCCTGAGCATTTCCAGACTGGGGCTGGATGCCCTTTCCCTCTCCAGGAATATGTTAAAAGTTCTAATCTGATTTTCCTCATTGTAAAAAAATCTGTTTGTGCCAGAACAGAGGCATTTCAATCTCAAATTACGTGGGGAGCTTTTTCTGTCAAACATCTCAATCTTTCTGTCCCGTGGGCTCCAAGTGCTGCAGTTCCAGAGGGTGGGAATTACTCATGTTTTTACACCAGCAAGCTGGGGCTCAAAATAAATGCAGGCAGCACCTGCTTTGCCAAATTTTGATCTCCCGAGGGCAGATTTTTCAGAGTTTAAACCAAAATCAAGCATCTAAGAGGAATGAGAAGGAAAGGGAGGATTTGAGGCGTCTTTGGAAATTGTGGCTGTGCTCCCCATGAGCAGCACAGCCCAGAGCCTTCCTGGGGCTGCACGGACAAAAATTCCAACCAAACCCTTCCTGCTTTGCCTCCAAGATATCCTGGAAGCAGTAAAAGAGGTTATTATCAAATCCTGCAAATTTCCTACCCAGCTGGGTGCCACTGCTCGCCTCTCCTGCTGTGAGGAACTGGATAAAACCAAAGGCACGGGGAGACTTCTAAAAGCAAGCAGCGTTTTTAGGCAGGTTAATTGGATTAATCAGATTAATTTGACTCCTGGAAGTGCTGCAGCTTCCCCTGACTTCCAGCAGGATTCCCATGGAATCACTTCTTTCCAGCTGAGGGAAGAGCACGTTGATGTCTCCCATGTTAAGAACAACTGCATCAACCACAGGAGATTTGGGGGTGATCTGCTCTGGGGACGACGGTGCTGAACGAGCAGGGGAGGGGACAGAGGTGTCCCCAAGGTGTCCCCAAGGTGTCCCCAAGGTGTCCCCAGGGCCAGCAGCCCCCACGTACCGCGCAGCCGTCGAGGGCAGCTCGGATGTAGGGGTTGTTGTCGTAGGACATCTCCTCGTCGTTGGAGCCCAGGAAGCGGATGGCCTTGTCGTAGCTGTTGGTGGTGGCATCGTGCCAGGCCACCGACTGGTAGCAGTTGTAGGTGATGTTCTGGTGGGCAGAGGCGCTCAGGAGACGCAGGAAGGTCATCTGCACCACCCCGATGGGGTTCCCGTCCGAGTCCACATAGGAGAGCTGGGAGAGGGGGAGAAGGGACAGCGCTGGGCAGGGAGGGACAGTGACACACAGCCAGGGGCTCTGGGGACACCAGTGTCACCAGCACACACTGCCCCTGAACT
Source organism: Picathartes gymnocephalus (assembly GCA_013390045.1). Classification (NCBI taxonomy): domain Eukaryota; kingdom Metazoa; phylum Chordata; class Aves; order Passeriformes; family Picathartidae; genus Picathartes; species Picathartes gymnocephalus. The sequence goes on along the minus strand of WEKY01006551.1, from coordinate 31,142 downwards.
GGGGGCTCTGGGGACACCAGTGTCACCAGCACACACTGCTCCTGCCACACTTGGTCATGGAGCTGCTCTGCTCCCCCAGGATCTTTCTGTTCTTCTGCTGGATGGGGTCAGGGTNCTGGGGGCTCTGGGGACACCAGTGTCACCAGCAGAGATGGATCCTGAACTGGGGGCTCTGGGGACACCAGTGTCACCAGCAGAGATGGATCCTGAACTGGGGGCTCTGGGGACACCAGTGTCACCAGCAGAGATGGATCCTGAACTGGGGGCTCTGGGGACACCAGTGTCACCAGCAGAGATGGATCCTGAACTGGGGGCTCTGGGGACACCAGTGTCACCAGCACACACTGCCCCTGAACTGGGGGCTCTGGGGGACACCAGTGTCACCAGCAGAGATGGATCCTGAACTGGGGGCTCTGGGGGACACCAGTGTCACCAGCAGAGGTGGATCCTGAACTGGGAGCTCTGGGGGACACCAGTGTCACCAGCAGAGATGGATCCTGAGCTGGGGGCTCTGGGGACACCAGTGTCACCAGCACACACTGCCCCTGAACTGGGGGCTCTGGGGACACCAGTGTCACCAGCACACACTGCCCCTGAACTGGGGGCTCTGGGGACACCAGTGTCACCAGCACACACTGCTCCTGCCACACTTGGTCATGGAGCTGCTCTGCTCCCCCAGGATCTTTCTGTTCTTCTGCTGGATGGGGTCAGGGTGTGAGCAAAGAAATTAAATCTAAGGAGGGCAGGGAAAAAAAATGCAAGGCAATTTCAGGCCTGGTTGTAAGAGGGTGGAAATTTGGGGATTTTTGGAAGTTTAAGCCAATATTGAGAATGTTCATCCAACTTTTGAAGAGGAGAGAAAAGGAATTCCTGTGAGGGTTCAGGGCTTTATTTTCCTGTCCTGTCTGACAGGAATTTCTGACTGCTGGGGGTGTTTTCTGCAGACTCTGGGGTGTCCCCTATTCATTTTTCCTGGGCACCAAACCCTGGGTTTGAAGCAATCTTTGCTCTGCATCTGCAGCAACCCTGGCCCTGCTGACGAGGACTGGGGGCTGCCCTGGTTGGAAAACCTATGCTCAGGTAAAGGGAAAACAGATTTGCTGCCCTGTTGTGAACAGAGATTGTGAATCCCAGTCTTGCACGCTGGGATTTGCTCCATTCTGCCCACCAGGCTCCTTTTTCTCCCACGCAGGAGAATTTATTCCTACAAAAGAGAATTTACTGAAACCCAACCCCAGCACTTGGGGGACTCAGGGCTTTGTTGGACTTTCGTGGCCCACAAAATGAGTTTTCGCAGGTATGAACTGGCTGTGCTTGAGGTGGCAGCTCCAAACTACTGCCCTGGATGGACTGAGGCTTTCTTTAGAAACAACCAGGAGAAAAACACAGGCACCCAAGCAGCGGGGATTTCCTCCAGGTACCACAAACCCCCGAGCTGTGGTGCAGGCTGTGAACGGTAGAAGACACTCATAACCACAATGAAACACTGAATTAAGAAGAGAGAGTCCAAATAAATAAAGATACCAACCGGTTGTCAGGATGCTGCTGCACTGTCCTCCTGAGAGTTAAATGTGACTGACCAGGAGAGAGCCACGCATGCCAGGAGGAGCTACCAGAAAGCCACCAGCACGTGGAAGGAAGGGGACAAAAAAATGCCAAGAACTTGTCACACACCCAGTGTGGCCCCAGTGATCTGCAGGACCTTCTCTTGCTTGGTTTTATCTCAAACCAGTGCTTACTTTGCAGCCTGGCTGCTTCTTAAGGGGTGTTTTCTTGTTCAGCCTGTGCAGATTTTGCGAAGCCCTGGCCCAGCTTTGCAGCTGGAGCCACTGGGAGCTGGGTTTGTGCACAGTGTTTGCTCAAGTTTTGGAAAATTCAGTCCTTTCCTCTTTTCTCTGTGCTGGGAGGTGCCATAAGGCTGGGAGGGATAAGGGATGGGATGGGATGGGATGGGATGGGATGGGATGGGATGGGATGGGATGGGAGGCAGGCCTCGTTGGAGCTGCTGGGAATTGTGTGTAACACACACAGAAGGGAAGCAGAGAAAACATCTGCAAGCCTCTTATCCCTCTGAACACAGCTCAGCTGCGTCCTGAGGAAAGGTAAGGAATTGTTTCCAAGTGCTCTGTGGCATTGATTAATGATGGGGTGGGAGCATCAAAGCCAGCTGGTTTGGTTGCATTTCACTTTTACTGCTTCCTTCTTATTTCAGGTGTCTCCAGAAGAAAGGCAGCATCTGCCCAGCTGTGCAATCCCAGGATTTACACGGAGGCCCTGGCAGCACTGGAAATCTTCCCCTCAACTTTGGGGTTCCTGAAGGGCTCAGCTTCTCAAAACACCAAGACTTTCTCCATGGAGTAACAGGAGCAGAATTGCACCCAGAGGGGAATCCAAACTCCTTTTCATTCTGCTCATCCACACTCAAATTTCAGCTGATATTGGATGCACCAGGCAAATGTCTCCTTAATTTACCAATCTCACAGTTCCCAGTGCTGACTGAGGCAAAATCAGAGCTAATCTTAAAATGAATAATTAAAACTTCTGTGGCTTGTTTGTTTAACTGTTTTGTGGTTTGCTTCGGTAGCTCTTCCACATACTGGTGGCTTTTTATTTTTCCAAATAGAAAAAGCAGGACAGGTAAAAAAAAAAAAAAAAAAGAAAAGAAAAGAAAAAAGGCAAGAAAACGACAACAAAAAAAGCTGGAACAAAGAGCTCCAAGTAGCACCAGAGAAGAAATATATTTTTTTATCTAAAAAAGAATAAGCCCTAAGCTCTAGGCTGGCAACTGAGCCTCTAACAGAGCTGGGGAAAAGAGAAGCAGGGGAGATGGAGAAGTGGAGGTACTTGGAACAGGAACTGATGAAATGCTCTGTAATTAAGCTGTGAGTAGCTGCCCTCCAAGGAGCCACGAGGCTGAAGCCTTGGCTTTGCAGCCTGATTTGATGATGCAGAGAAGCCCCAGAAGCCGTGTCCTCCTCGAGGGCAGAACGGGAGAGAAACGTGTTTTAGTGGCGATGGAATGCGGCAAAGGTGGGAAACAACGCAGGGCTTGGGTTGTTTGCCCTTTAAGGTGGAAGTTGGGGTGGAACGCCCTGCCCTGGGGAGGGGACAACTCCGTGGGACACAGCAGAGCAGCCCCTGCCCCTGGGCAGCTTGGTTTTATCCCTGGAATGTTTGCCTGCTCCCTAATTGTGGTCGGACTGAGCTCGTCATGTGCATCCCGCTAATTCTACAGGACTTGATGCACCAGGGGGAATTTTCTGTGGTTTAAGACACAAATGTGACACCCCTGCCCAGGACTGGGTCTCTGGGAGTGATCTCCTCCCAGCGTGGATGTCCTGTCACAGGACAAGAAAGCAGAGCTTTTCCTGGTTTGTGTCTTGCTGACATCAAACAGGGTTTGACCTTAAAACAGCTCTTCCCCCGTGAAAAAATCCTTAATTGTGACTCAGTCAAATTCCTTTCCACTCGGCTTGGCTGGAAATCTTCCTTTAAATAAATGACTTTGTGTCTCCCAAGCTCTGGGGTCAGCATGGGAGGCCCCAGAGTCGTTCCTCTCCACACAGGAAACAAAATCCATCCTCTGGGTAAAACCTGTTCTGGGGAGACCAGAGATGTGCAGATCCAGCCCCTGGGTGAGAGCACCGTGCCCAGCTCCAGGCTGGAGCATCATTTGAGGGATCTCTGAGCTCCTGGGGTAAAGCTGCACTGCTGGGGGACAGCAACGAGGGGGGACACCCAAAATGGCGACTGATGAGGGGACGGCAACAGCTCTCCCTGTGGGATGGAGCACTCCCTGTGGGATGGAGCATTCCCTGTGGGATGCAGAATTCCCTGTGGGATGCAGAATTCCCTGTGGGATGCAGAACTCCCTGTGGGGTGGAGCATTCCCTGTGGGATGGAGCTCTCCCTGTGGGATGTAGAATTCCCTGTGGGATGCAGAACTCCCTGTGGGATGTAGAATTCCCTGTGGGATGGAGCACTCCCTGTGGGATGCAGCACTCCCTGTGGGATGGAACATTCCCTGTGGGATGCAGCACTCCCTGTGGGATGCAGCACTCCCTGTGGGGTGGAACATTCCCTGTGGGATGCCGCACTCCCTGTGGGGTGGAACATTCCCTGTGGGATGCAGCACTCCCTGTGGGATGGAGCATTCCCTGTGGGATGGAGCACTCCCTATGGGATGCAGAATTCCCTGTGAGATGGAGCACTCCCTGTGGGATGGAGCATTCCCTGTGGGATGCAGAATTCCCTGTGGGGTGGAGCACTCCCTGTGGGATGGAGCACTCCCTGTGGGATGGAGCATTCCCTGTGGGATGCAGAATTCCCTGTGAGATGGAGCACTCCCTGTGGGATGGAGCACTCCCTGTGGGATGCAGAACTCCCTGTGGGATGGAGCATTCCCTGTGGGATGCAGAATTCCCTGTGGGGTGGAGCACTCCCTGTGGGATGGAGCACTCCCTGTGGGATGCAGCATTCCCTGTGGGATGCAGAACTCCCTGTGGGATGCAGAACTCCTGCAGGGCTCTGTGAAGACAAAGCTGCCCCAGAGCCCCCCAGGACATCCCTGTGTCCCCTTTGAACACCGGGCACAGCTCAGCCCCTGTGCTCCCAGCCAGGCAGACTGGAGCAGAGCCCCTCCAGTGGGTTTGGGGTGTCTCTGAGCATTCCACCTTAAACATCTCCGTGTGCTGGGAGGGGGGTTAGTCCGGCATGCAGAGGGCAGCAGTGTGGCCATACCAAAGCAGCTGACAAGCTCTGATCCAGGGCCAGGGTTAGCCACTTACCAAGGACCCCCGCTTGTATTGACTATACCATGTGGAAGGCTGTTCTTTGGGCCAACGAGCCATTTTACTCTGTAAAATATGACAGGGGGTTAAAGGAAACAGAAAGCACCAGGAGGCATCTTACCAGTTTACCGCGCTTGAATTCACTGAACCACGAGCCTGGGTTTTCCTTGGGCCAGGAAGTAATTCTAGCCTAGTTTTGTGGATGGCAAGGAGGGAAGAGAGAAAGAAAAAAAAAAAAAAAAGAAAAATCAAAATTAAAAAGGTTACATTCATTCCAGAGTCTGCATGTTTTATTGAAATCTTCCAACTTGCTTTAAAATGGTTTTTTAAAAAAACTTTATACATCAGTCGTGTGAGCAGAAGGTGGCTGAGAAGCAGAGGAGATGCAGAGGTGCTGCTCTGGCACCGACCCCCTTTTCTAAGGGCTATCTCTGCCTCCTAGAAACTCGGGATGCAAATCCAGCAGTGGCAGGAAAATTCAAAGGAAAGACAGAGAGGGGAAAAAGGAAGCCTGGATGGGAAAAGGCGCATTGATCTTCGCGTGGAGGGCAGTGCTGCTGCTGGAGAAGCCTGGTGCCTCTCTAATGCCAAATCCAGGTGCTGTGGGGCTGGGAAAGGCAAAGGATGTGATTCAGGAAAAGCCTCTGCCTGCCTGCTGTGCTTGAAGAGCAGCACAGACAGTGCTGACACCGGGATGGAGCTGCAGGTGCCCAGAGTGACACAGGGGGTGACCTGGATGAGGAATCAGCCATCAGAGCATCCTCAAGGCAGACCCAGCTCAGCAGCTGAAGCAGCTTTTTTTGAGTCAGAGCACAAGGAAGGAGCGTGGCTGCTCCCTCAGCCTCCCACAACCCCTCATTTGTGCTGGAAATCTCTCCAAAGAACAGCAGCCCAGCTACAGGTGCCTGGGGATTGTCCTTCCCTTTGCAGGATGTGACCTGCAGAGCAAATTCCACTGTTTGTGCTGGGGAGGGATGAACTTGATGCCTTAAGCTTTAAGTTTTTTCTCTGTTCTGCTTTAGCTGCAGATTAAGTGTTACTAAGATCTCTTCATAGGATAGTCAGACACAACAATTCTCTCCAGCTCAACATTCAAGGACAATCGTTCCCAATCTCAGGCCCAAAAGCATCAACAAGGTAAAAAAGAGGAGGCCGAGCAAGGAGGATGGAACTTCATCATTCCAAGTGATTCATTGGGCAGTTCAGCTCAAGATGCAAATGGAGCAGAACTTCTCCAAGTGTGAAACCCCGTGCCCAGGCCCCTTTTCTGTGCCCATCTCGAGGCCCATCCTGGCAGGGCTGCAGCCGGGCTCTGGCATTGCCAGGCTGTGCCCTTGGAAGGCCTTGCAATAAATCCAAACTTTATTCCTTTAATTTTGTCCGGCCTCTGTTCCAGCTCAAACTGATCAGGGATCAAACTGAGAGGAGCCAGGGCTGAAACTCTGCTGTACCTCATCACAAACCCACTGAGCCCCCAGGCAGGGCTGGGGTGGTGGGTGTCTGCATCCCTCTGGATGGGAGAAGCTTTTTCTTATGGATCTCAGCATGGAAATTTTATTTGAGCTCCACAGAGCCCCTCACTGAACCAGCACAGCAGGAGCCTCTGAGATCATGGTCAGACTCCGATTTTTGAGCTGTCAAATGTTGAGGAGAAACACAGCACACTGATGCAAAGGAAGAGGAAATCCATCTCCTCTTTAAACAGCCCCAAGAAAAACTCAGGGAGGATTTATGTCGCCTGTGATTTGTCCTGTGCTGACACACATTTCTGGTGGATGAAATTCAAGCAGGAGAACAGCTCAGCTTTGTCACAGCTGGAGCACAACTGTGACACTGGCACAGCTCCCCCAGGCTGAATTGTTGTGTTTTTGCTTGGCCAGTGCCACAGCTGGTCCCCAGGCAGCAGCAAGAGCAGCTCTGCAAAACAGAGTGCAGGCATCCAGGACAAAAATGATGGCTATGGCTGAGCTGAGAGCATCATTACACAAATAACTCCATCAACCTCGTGCAGCGGTGCCAGGGAGAGCTCTGAGCCTGCTTGCAATCATTTAGGATCATTTACCCACAAGGAACAGCAGGAAAAATGACAGGAGGTGAACATTTATCTGCTCTGCCACGAGGCACAGGGAGGGGAGGGGAATCAGTGGTGCTCGGGCATGCAGGCAGTGCAGCAGGGCTGTGGGAGGGAGTGAGTTAAACTGAGCTCCCAATTCCTGCACCAACACACACCCCTGCCTTGGACTGCAAAGTTCAAAAAATTAAGGTTTTAGCATTTATGATGCCTGGGAAATCATCAGAGGTTTGTCCCAAATCACCGTTTAAATCTGACTTTCTCTGTCAACACATTCCATGTTATTTTAAAAGGTAATGGTGTGTAACAAAGGAATGTTCTGGATCTTTGATCCTTCCTTGCTGCTGTTCAATCCTCCTGAAACTGGCTGACTATGAATATTCATACCAGGAGACCATCTATCACCAGGATAGGGGGGAAAGCAAAGGCTGAGTGGACTTACTCCTTCAGATTTCTTATCAGGGAAGATGCAGGTCTCTCCACCAGCTGTGAAATTACAGTAAACTTTGAAAGAGTCCCTGGAGCACCCTTGGTTGGGATCAACCCAGTATTCACCTGGATGAGGGAAGAGAAGGGAAGAAAGGATCAGGACAGAGGGCACTCAGCAATCTGGGATGTTACATTTCTCATGGGTTATTATTTATGTGGAGTTTTTAAAAACTGGTTGTGGTCTGGTGCCAGCCAAAGAAGATTTTTCATCCCATATCCCCATTTTCAGAACAGAACATTTCAGCTGGAAGGGCTGCCCAATGATATCCAGCCCAACTCTACATTTTCCTTCTCCACCAGCCACATTCCCCAAACTCCTTCTCTTCCTGCCCTCACTTCTGTGTGGAGCTGGAAAACCCCCAGAGTTCCCCACATTCCCTCAATCCCAGGACACACCATCTGGGAAATCAGGGTGGCAGAGCTGCAGGTCCTTGCAGGTCCTTGCAGGGTTGTGCTGAGTGCCCAAGGGATGCTTCATCTGCTCGATTTCCAGTTTCAAGGAATTCAGGGAGCCGAAAATCTCCTCCATGCCGTCGGCATAGTCCATGTAGTTGTCAGCATTCCCATCATCCAGCAGCTGGCTGGCATCGATGTTCCTCCTGGTCCTCTTGGAAGCCTGGATGGGCAGGGGCTGGATGACTTCTCCAGGAGGACCCTGATTTGTGGGGGGGGGAAAAAAAAGGACACAACTTCTCATTCCATTGGGAAAAGGATGTGAGAGATGGATAAAGCAGCAGCATCCCAAAATACACAGTGGACATGGAAAAGATCCATGGATGGTGCTGATCACACCCCTGGATTCAATATTTTCCACCCTCCAATGTCCTCTTCCCATTAATAACTCCTCCCTTCCCATCCTGCTTTCTCCCCCAGTGTCTCCCAGAGATTCCAATCCATTGCTAGGATTGGCAAGGAACCTTTGTCCAGGGATTTTTCTGCTTCCCAGATTCCAGCACCCATCAAGTCTGAACCTCGTTTCATGCTTCACCTTATGGGTTCTACTTACAGGAGGCCCTGGGGGTCCAGGAAGACCTGATTCACCCTTTGGACCTGTGGGACCCTGGGTGGAAAAAGAAGGGAAAATCAGGAGTCAGCCAGGAGAATTCACCTGGTGCTTTTATCACATCCCAAACGTTATTTTAACTGTGGCTAAAATTTCATTTTTGTCCCTTCAGGCACACAAGAGGAGTCTCCCTGTACCCACCTCCCAGGATAATGGTATTTTTTGTTTTTTCTGGTGTTCAGGTAAGGGAAAAGATCAAACACCTGGAGTTACAGTCAGATTTTTCATATGCTTCCTACAGAATGCATAAAATCTTTAACTCTCCAAACCAATCCAACCGTTTTGCAAGTCAAATAAAATCTCCAAATTAATAAAACATCGAATTCTGGATGGCAAAAAAACCACTGAGAAGTTGCCCAAAAGAGGAATTTTTAGCTGCCTGCACAGCAGGTCTGCACCACGAAGCTCCAGAGCCTCATTTCTCACCGAGTCCTTCACTTTCCAGCTCCCCACCTCCCGTTTTTCACGGGCTATTTTTAATCCCCTCCACTCTCCAGCAGCAGCTTTTCTCCTCAGGACTAAGCACTGGATTGCTCCTTGTGATGTCTCTGCTGCTCTGCTCTTCAGGGAAGTGCAGTGGTGGCAAAGAAACCTTCCCCAGTTATCACTGCTGGCTTTAGGCAGCCCGCAAAGGCAGCGTTTGCTAAGTCCTCTCTGCTAATTGCATTAATTTCACTGATGAGGGGAGTCCCAGCATGTCCCACACTCGATAAAAACCCCTCAGCCTCCTGCTTTAGCTGTGTCCATACTCACTGATGAGCCTTTAGCACCTTTGGGACCAGGTGGGCCCTGTGGAGAGACAAATACACAGAGTCAGTTCATTTCCAAGCAGAGAATTCAGGCTTTCCTCAAACAACAAGGGAATTTTTAAAAAATTTACTCCCTTTCCATTTTCCCCACCCACTTGAGCTGGGCATTGGTTTTATTTGCCAACAGACAAAAAGGATTTGTGGCAGAGCTCCACACTCCTGCTCCAGTGGGGACTGGGAAAGCTGCTGGAATGAGGGGCTGATCCCAGCTCCGTGCTCAGGACACCCAGCTGGGCACCCCAGGCTGCAGCCCGAGGCCTTTGGGCATCCAAAAAAGTGATAAAAATCAGTAAAAAGGGCAAGAAATGGGCTTGTAGGTATTCCAAAAGAAAGGAGGAGGGAAACAGGGTGGGATGATTTCCCCGGGCCCATCTCCCACATCACTTCCAGCACTCCTGGAACTCATCCAAGTGTTTTTCAAGGGCTCAGCTGGGAAAAAAAAAAAAAACCATTGTGACCAACTTTCTCCTACAGCCAGGGCTGTGCTGGGCATTCCTGGGAGCACCAAAGTGGTTCCTGAGGGCCTGTGCAGCTCCCAAGGAATTCCAAGATCATTCCTTGTCACCTACCGGTAATCCTGGGGGCCCCGGAGGTCCGATGGGTCCAGAAGGACCTGTGATACCCTAAAAGATAACAGAAAATAATATGGATTTGCAATTCTGGCCTAAAACTACACATCCAACCCCTGCTCACAGGTGACCACTCAGTTCTGGAGGATTCCAGTCCAATCTGGAGCTTTAACTGGTTTTTAGAGCATGGACAAGGAATCTCCGATCTCATTTAGGCTGCCACTTTTAAAAATCAGCCCTTTAGATGAATATTTAATGGCACCATCCCTCCAAGCCTATTCAACTCTTTCATACGACCCTTGAGAATCTGCTTCCCACTAAAATGGGTCATTTTGGAGCAGATCCACATTTCCCACGTAGAATAAATCACATTAACACAGAAAATATTCCTCAAAAACTGGCAAGGATCTCCTGCCAGGGTTGCCCATCTCTGCTGTGCTGCACCTCCTCGAGGGTGCAATGCTCCAAAACTCATTCCAGGAAGGTTTTATGGAATATTTACCTGTTCTCCTTTGGGTCCTGCTGAGCCCTGGGGGCCTGGGAGACCTCTGTCACCCTTTTCTCCCTGCTCTCCTGGCGGTCCAATTAGACCAATTAAACCTGGGTGACCCTGGGGGAAAACAGCAGCTATTAATGAGGATTTCTGACTTGGAGAGAGCAAAGACATTTCTAGATCCAAGCCCAAAACATCTGAGCGAGGTGAGAGGAGTTTGTAGCAATCCCTGACACGTGGAAGTGGCAGAGCAGAGCAAACCAGGAGACTTTTCCAGCAGAAAATACTACAAATATAGAAAGAACCTCTGCACTGGAGCAGCTGCTCAGTCCCTGGGGTTATATAAATATATATATATATATGGCAGAAATGTTTATAGGGTGGAGAATCACCCCAAAAATGGGCCAGGGCTGTGCAGCTCCACACTCACCCCCAGCACAGCTCCTTGGGGCACACTCAGAGTGCTCCCAGCTGGCACTGGGGCTGGTGACACTGCCCAGCCCTGTCCTGCCAGCTGCAGGACCCCTCTGCAGTGGCATCTGTCCCCGTCCCCCCCCCACATCCCACCAGGGATCCTGGGTGGATTCTCACCTTCTCCCCTTTAGGACCAGAGTCTCCTTTCAGACCAGGCAAACCAGGAGGGCCCTTTGGGAGACAGGGGGAAAACAAAAGAGGCAATGAATTCATGTCACACTCATTCATGCAGTCCAAAAACTCCTGGAACTGGGTGCTCTGGACATACCATTGGGCCTGGAGGACCATCTGGGCCAGGGGATCCAGGGAGACCTTGTTCACCCTGTGAAAAAAAGCAATTCCCTCATTCCCACTGACAGCAGCGCTCCCAGCTGGGAATATTCTGATTATTCACCTGTGCCAGGGAATGTTTGCCCTGGCTTTTCACAGATGGGCAAGGCAGAAGGATTTATGTTCCTTCCATGCTCAAATCTCTGCTGGAAAAGGGATTGTGTGGGTCGTGGAAAATCACTCCTGGGGAGTGGCTGAAGACCCAAGACTCAAACGAAACACGAGGGAGATGACATTCACCATTCCATTACTCCCATGAAATATGTTTTGTCTGCTGTCAGGCATTCCAGCACAGACAGAACACTGGGAAAAGGCATCTCCCAAGCAGGTGGGACACAGGAACAAACCTGAGCTGTCTCAGACTGGGAATACTCACAACTGGACCAGGAATCCCACGAAGGCCGTCGGGGCCGGGCTTCCCTGGAGCACCTTGGGGACCAATGGGCCCAGTTTTCCCAGGAGGCCCTTCCAAACCAGCTTCCCCCTGGATGAAGAGGCAGGATGCTGAATTTGTGTTGGGATAGCAGGTGGTTTTGTGATGTCATGGAAGAGATGCAGACCCATGCAAAGCACACAAAACTTTCTGCTCCTTGATTTTCCTGCTGCTGCCTCCACCTCGGGCACTCTCCAAACTCCTTCAGTTTCCAGCCTTGCCTGAATTCCAGCAGGAGCCACCCTTTGGCTCTGAGCTCTCCTGGGTTCAGGGACACCCATCCATCTTCCCTCCCCTGTGCTGCCATGACAGGATCTGTAATTTCCAATCCCATCTCCATTTCCCCAGCATTCCCACCCAGACCTGGCCCATTAATGCTGCGTTTGCCCTGGGAAAGGACACGGGGCCCTGCACACCCCATTATTTACAGCACATTAAATTGCCAAATATAGCGCTTGGATGTTTCAAACTGAGGAAAACATTCCCATGACCTTACCAAGCCCTAATTATCTCCACAGAGCTTGTTAAGGGCTGAAACGTAAGCTCAGATTTGAGGCCAGTGGCTCCAAATTCAGGTTAATTTGTTGTAACACGCAGCAAAATCAACTCCCTGCCTTGGCAGAGGGAGATTCTCTTGGAATATCAAGCACACAGCAGAAGTGGAATCCCATTCAGCTCTTACCTTGGCTCCTTTCTCTCCTTGCCTTCCTTCAGGACCAGCTGGACCAGGAGGGCCCTAAAGAAAGCCCAGAATAGATGGAAAACACAATTAGATCCCGCTGATCTGCAACGGTCCATTGGAATTAGCAAAATGATGCTCCAGCCCCAGGGAAGGAGACAAAATGGAGACAAATATCTCTGAAAAGCTTTTTAAATTAGCTCCTTGCTAAATGAATCCCTGGGTTCTGCCAGCAAGGCAGGAAGAGCAGGAGCACCTCATCCTTGGATTTTCTTTGGGCTGTTAACATCATAAAAAAAAATCCATGGGATTCGCCTGGCAGCTTCCCATCAATTTCCAACAGCTGTGGATGGTGCATCATTTTAATTTTTTTTTTTAATTATTACACGTTTTACACAGTATTTACACAGCTTTTATTGTAGGCTTACCAACAACACGAGTTTTAGAAGGTTAATAGAAACGCATTTGGAAAAATGCTCCTGAAGAACCAACTCACCCTTTTTCCAGGGGGTCCAGAGGGGCCTGGCTCTCCTGTGGGCCCAGGGGAACCCTGCAGGGAGAGAGGGGAGGGGAACAAGCCATGAGTGCCCCATGGATGTGGGAAAGAGCAGCCAGGCCTGATACAGGTTCTCGAGCCAGGAGAATTCCCAGCCAACACCTCCGCGGGGTGCAGGTGGGATCCTGTTTTACCCTTCCCACCATGGAAGCCCAGAAGGAAGGGAAAAGCTAAAGTCAAAGGCTTGGATGCTGTTTTTCCAGGAGATAATTGATGCTTTTGGGATGTGGTGCTNAGGGATGGATGGAGGGATGGATGACACAGACAGGAGGGAATGAGATCCTCAGTGGGCAATTCCCACTGGGAAGTTCTGGTGGGAATGAGAGGCTCCCTGGAGCTGACACAGAGCCACGGGCACTGTGGGGAACAGCTCCCATCTCCCCAGGTACTCACAGTCTGTCCAGGTTCACCATCATCACCTTTGTCACCTGGGGGACCGTCTTGACCCTAAAAAGGAGGAAGAAAAAGGAACAAGGAGGTGTTTTTAGGGTGTGAATGGAGTGGAGCCAGGGAAATGCCAGGGGAGCTGCTGGGAATGAGCAGCACAGTTGAGTTTCACCACACCAGGAGGAGGAAGCTCTGTGAGACCAACACTTACAGCTGGGCCAGGCTCTCCAGGAGGACCAGGGTCACCAGGGAAACCAACAGGACCCTGCAAGGAGAGGAGAATATTCCTAAGTCAGAGATGTTGCACCTGGAGAGCACTGGTGACAACCTGGGGGCTCACCCTAGGGAGTAAAACCCCAGTTGCTATGAACACAACCCCACAGCACATCCCATCTTTGCAGCTGCAGGGTTTTCACCCCGTCCCAGCCCGTCCAGATCTGCATCCTGACTCCCAGAGCTCCAAAGGCAACACAGGCACTTCCATCCCAGTTTTTCAGAAATCCACTGGCTGGGTGACAGCAGAATCCTCCCAGCTTTGGGAATGTGCAGGCTGGAAGGCTTTGCTTTTGCAAATGTGTGACATTTTGCACAGGAGGAGCCTCTCAGAGCATTTAATGACTGAAACACTTCACCATTCTTCCCCGTACAATGTCTGTCGGGTGCTTCACATGATTCCAGGAGCAGCCTGCAGCCCACCACAGATATCCCAAATCCCATCTGTTAGGAGGGATGACTAAACCCCCCTGCCTCCTCTGCTGCTTTGTGCCATCCTGCCTCATCTCATCACAAATTTCAGAGGCATCAGAGGAGCCTGCAAGATAAACCCTGTGCCACTGTGCCCTGGTGTGAATCAGCAGAGCTCCACTGGCTTCACCAGAGCTGTAGAAATTAGCAGCAGCAGAGAGCTGGGTGTAAAGGTGCAGCTCCCAAATCCAATAAATCTCCTTGATCCTCTTTTGGAAGCTCTGCTCTGGTGCAGGAGACCTTGGAAAGCCATAACCACAAAGTGACCCTACTGCAGCTCCTCTCCATGGGCTGAGGTTCCTGACAGCCTGCAAAAAGCACTCATAATTCCAGTATTTCTGGGAAATATGGTACAGTGGGGTCCTTCCCCCATCAGCACCCTAAAGAATGGGGCTGAGATCATGGATCACCAGAGGAGCAATTCCATCGTAAGGGAACGATTTCAGATTTCCGCAGATATCTCTGGCAAACATTTTTTAATGCAGAAACCTCTGCTGGGCAAGGTAGGGAAAGACGGGGGGGTACTTACAGGGCTGCCTTTGGGGCCATCATCACCTGGTGGGCCTTTGGGGCCAGGTGGACCAGCAGCACCAGAAGGACCTGCTTCCCCCTTTTCACCTCTTTCACCTTTAGGGCCCTGTAAAGGGAAAAAAGCTTTGATTATCCAGGGGAAAAAAAAACCACGTTCCTGATCGCTAATTATCCTTCAATCAATTCCGAGCAAGAAGCTCTATTTGTGTCTCCAAACACACGGACATGATTTAACAGTCCCTTCCCACAGGGACTGAGTGGTGCTCATGGTGTTCAGTCGTGGGTAGCCCAGATTTGGTGACTAAACGTGATCCTATAAATACCCAGGAACGTGGCAATGTGTCATCAATACCCAAATCCAGGACAGGGCTGGTTCAGTCCCTGCTCTCCCACCCACATCCACACCTTTCCAACATTCCATGCCTCTCCCAGGGGGCACTTACCGGGAGGCCAACCTCGCCAGGGAGACCAGGCTCACCAGATTCCCCAGGTTCACCCTGCACGGGGGGAAAAAAGAGGATGAAAATATTCACATTTCTGCAGGGGGATGAGTTTTCTGCTGGCACAGCAAAGCCACTGCACGAGTGCTGCAGCAAAGCCCTGCTTCAGGCTTGTCCAGGTGCTTTACCTTCTCTCCTACTGCACCAGGATTTCCTATTCCCCCAGGAGGACCCTGTGGACCATCTGCTCCTGGTGGCCCAGATGGACCTCTGGGTCCTGGGGGGCCTGGTGGACCCTGAGAGAAAAGGAAGACAGATTTCAGGTGGGTTTCTCAGAGCAACGTCAGCCAGGACAAAAGGAATACGGAAGCCCCTTACCATCTGGCCAACATCCCCTGTTTCTCCCTTCTCCCCAGGCGGTCCAGGCAGGCCCTGTGGAGGTGCAGAGGATGAGCTGTAGCTCTGAACATCTCAGCTGAGCTCCTCAGGTGAGCCCTCCCTGGATGCTGCAGATTACCTGCAAGCCCACGGGGCCGGGGGGACCAGGGAAACCTCGGGGTCCTTCGTCACCTTTCTGACCAAAGAGGCCCTGCTGTCCCCGGGGCCCGGGCTCTCCGTCGGCTCCCTGCAAGGAAAGGGTCTGATCAGCCCAGGACACACCTGGGCTCACACAAACCCCACCCCACCACCCCCTGCTCGTGTTGGGCAGCAGCAGTGCCAGGTAGGAATCATTGCAGTGCTTCCCAGGAGGTTTTTTTTTGGGGGGACAAAAAGAGATTTCTGCTGATAGGGGGCAATACTCACAGCTGGGCCAGGCTGACCAATTGGACCCTGGGGACCGGTGGGGCCTGGGGGACCCTGTCACAAAAAAAGGAATGTCAGTGTTAGGAGCAGAGTGACCTGGAAAAGGTGAATTCCTTCAAGACAGTCTCCATTAAAGCTGCATTAATTCCCAAAAGAGAGAGGGAGAACAGGGTCAGGTGTCCCTGGACAGCCCAGAATTCCTCAGCCCTGGTGCCAGTGGAGAGCAAACACATTTTCGCTGCAGCAAAGCCATGTCAGCACTCAGCTCTAACCAGATGCTCATGGGTAACTCATGTTCCTCAGGCTCTGGGCAGCACATAAAGGGTGTAGAACTGGAATTACCACAGAATTACAGGATGGCTTGGGTTGGAAAGGACCTTTAAAGATCTCCTGCTCCAACCCCTCTGTCACAAAAAGGGACATCTTCAACTAAATCAGAACTTCAGCCAAAGACCCAACTTTGATGGCAACACTGCTCATGTTTCACAGATATTTCCATGCTAAGTGGGTGATGTGGAAATATCTCAGTGTTCCTGGGAGCTGGAGGCTCTCACTCTTTTTTTACATCATGTGGGTATTTGATGAAGCAGAGAAGATGAATCAACATTAGAAAGAAATTAAATTTATATCATTTTCTATTTCCAGCCAGTCACACAACGAGCCACACTCAAGAGAAGCAGCTCCAGCAGAGTGCCCTCCACTCACCTGCTCCCCTTTGTCACCTTTGCTGCCCTTCTGCCCAGGCTCCCCGATCTCACCCTGCCAGGAACAAAGGGACAACGTTAATTCCCCACCACTTCCACATCTCAACATCCCAGCAATATTCCTGGGTCTGCATCCTCATCCCAAATCCCACAGGGACACCCCAGAGTGTGCTGAATAATGCCAGAGATTTGGCCACTCCCGGTGCAACCAAACCCTTTTCCATCCCATGATTCCTCGTCTGCATTTTGCAGAGCCTTTGAGCAGCCAGGAGGGATTTGTCCCAGCTGAGGTTTCCTGGGAATCCTCCACTCCAGAGGGGCTTAATGAGAGAGTGGGCAATTTGGAGAGGCTGGGTATCCATGAGCAGGCACCTGCTACAGGTTTGGGGGAGGCAAACTGGATTTCAGGGAATGGTGAGCTCCAGAAAAATCCTCCAGCAGCACATCCCAGCCCACTGTGGGATGCACCACGATGGAAATACGGCCCAGCTCCTTGCCAGAGTGACCCCACGCAGCAGGAGCTGTCCCCACCTTGTCTCCATCCTCTCCAGGAGGTCCAACAGGACCTGCAGGGCCCGGCAGTCCCACGGGGCCCTGGATGCCATCCCGGCCAGCCGGTCCTTGGGGACCCTTCTCCCCCTGGAAGCAGAAAAACAGGCAGGTCACTCCCAGAGTTCTCCACCCGAGCCATTACAGCCCATTAAGGTTTTATTCAGCTGCTGATGACTCCTGGCTGGATGGGCAGAACAGCAAAGCTGCTTCCAGCTGCTGTTTCATCCCTGCTCCTTGTCTGAAAGGAGACAAAACTTCTGTCTTGAGGGACAATGAAAAGAACAAACAAATGTAAACAGTGAATACCCAGATCACAGCTGCAATTTCACTGCTACAGCAACATAATCTGATTTACTCTGAACCCTCTGCCACCTCTGTCTGGATGACAAACAAGACCCCAACTAATTTTTACTCCCACGAGTCAGTTCTTGCTGATCCTGGTCCTGGCTGCCCCAGCACTCACTACTCCCTCTCTGGCTGACCCCAACTAGGGGGGGTTCTCAGGAGGCCCCTCCTGAGCTTCTGGACAAACAAAACCACCTGAAATGAATAAAACAATCTCTGCTTCAACATCTACTGGTACTCCTTTGAGCAGGAGCTTTCAATCAAATTTGTTTGTTTACAGGAACTGAACAGTGAATATTTTCCAGTTTCCTCGTCCATAATTGAATTGCATTCGAATCCTGGGTGCTCTCCTCCAAATAAATTAGATGTCACATCAATTGCCTGTTCATCCCTGCCCTGAGTGACACATCGTGTAGGTACTCAGCAGGACAGCTGTTCCTAAAGCTGACTCACCAGGGAATCCCCACCTCTGGATTAGCTGCTGGAGCTTCCAACAAACCAGAAACGTGGCTGATAAACACTTCTTGTTATCAACCAACCTCCACCAGAGCAGCCTGACATCACCAAAGCCACCTCTGGCTGGTTTTGCTGATAGGGCTGGCTCGGTTCCGTGCCCACAGGGCTGGCCCTTGGCTGTTTGTCACCAGGAGGTGACACAGGCTGTGTGTCACCTGTTCAGCCCCCAGCCCTTCTCGTTGCCTGAGGACACGTCGGTCCCTGGGGTCACAGCCATGCTTGATAGCAGGGTTGTCACCAACAGGGCACTTGAGCAGCTGACATTCCGTGGTTTGATGTGCTCAGGATGAGAAAATTCCTTCCTAATTGAATTCCTTCCTAACTGAATTCCTTATTTTTTAAATTTAAATCCTTCATGCACCTCCACAAGGGCTGGTCCCTGCTGGACCCATCTCCAGCTGTCCCACTACTGTTCATCTTTGTGCTGGTACTTACTGGAGCTCCCTTTTCACCTGCAGGTCCTGGAGGTCCCTGAGGGCCAGGTCTCCCTGGCAGACCTATAGGGCCAGCTGACCCTGCAGGACCACGCTCCCCAGGAGAGCCCTGTTGGGGAAAGGAGGAAAGGAACATTAACTGCAGGATCAAGCTTCACCCATGCCCAGACAGAGAGAAATCCACTCCTCATCCGTGTTTGTGCACATTTGATGGGATAACTGCCACGTGAAGAGTTGGTACCACCAGCCTAAGGGGCTCTGCAGATTGTTTGTTTTTTTTTTTAATTAAAATCCCTGGAAGGGCTGGATTCTCCTCTGGCTGGTGCAGAGAGCTCGGCTCCTGGGGACACATTAACAGCCTGGAACAAGAGCAGGAGCCACTTCACAGCCAGCAGGGAGGGTTGGATGATGAATGTTTTCTTCCAGGAAGACGGCCCTGAGCTGACATCTCAAGCAGAGACAACTTCCAGAGGGAAAGCAGGTGGATTAGAAGCAAAATCCTGGATGTCCTGAAGCCCTGCAGTTCCCTCAGCCCGTCACGTACATGCACAGCTGACCCCACCAAATTACTGACTTGTTCCACGCGTGGCTTGTAAAATAAAGGAACATGCAGGGAGTCCTCAGGAAAATCAGGATAAAGCCTGGAGCTGTGACTAAGCCTGGCCTGGCCCTGCCAAGCTTGTAAATGGAGGTGCCTGCAAGGACAGGGATACTCACGGCTGGGCCTGGAGGGCCTGGGGGACCTTCGTTGCCTTTCAGCCCTGGAGAACCCTGGAGAGAGGAAAACAAAGTCATTTGGGGAGGTGGACAAGCGGAGCAGCTGGGAATTCTCCAGCTGGAGGGAGCCAGCAGCCTCTACTCACGATGGGGCCGGGGAGGCCTCGCTCTCCAGGGAATCCTCTCAGCCCAGGGGGACCGTCCTTGCCTGGGAGGCCGGCGGGACCGGGATCCCCCTGCAAGCACAGGGACAAAGAGCTGAGGAGCTGCAGACTCTTCATTTCTTTTCTGAATCATCCTCCCCATCTCCAGGGAGGCCCGGGCAGCAAGGAGGGTGAATTCCAGTCCCTACCTTGGTGCCTTCTTTCCCAGTCAGGCCAGGAAGGCCTTGCTCCCCCGGGGGACCTGGAGGGCCTGGGTGTCCCCGCTCACCCATGGGCCCAGTCTCACCAGTTGGACCCTGGAAAAAAAAGTCAGGGAGAAGGTGGTGAGTATTGCCAGAACAACTGAGGGTATCAGTTTAGCCCTTTGGGTTGCAATGGGATGAAGAGGAGCCCTTTCAGTGCCACCAGCAATCAATCCCTGGAGAGATTCCCCCTCTGGCATCTCCAGCCGTCTTGTCCTGGAAGTGGCCAGCATCACCCTGGGCAGGCTGGGGGCACTGGGAACCTCTGGAGCGAGAGCAAATTTCACCCAAACGAGATGTTAACAACTATTACGCTTAGCTTTTCCTTTCTAATTGGAAACTTCCCAAGCACTCTCCAACACTGCTCGGATGGGGCATAAATAATGCACGAGGCTCGCACTCCGCGGCAATTACCGGCTGCCTCTGTGCCCTGCGAGGGCACTCGGGGTGACAAGTGCCACACACAGGGCTCCCCAAAGGCTCGTTTTTAGGAGGACAAAAGCCACGTGCACAAAGGCACGCGGTGTCCCTGCCCGCTGGTGGCTTTGGGGACAGGGCTGTAACTCACGTCCTGCTGCAGGGCGGCCACTTAGAGCACGCAGAGCTCACGGGGCAGCCACAGATCACAGCAACTACGCCCAGCAGAGCCCCTGGAAACTGCCACAGAGCCCAGTTTGCACTTGAGAAGACAGACACAGCCTTCAGGGAATTGCCCCTAATCAGGGAATTTACAAATCAGGGACTTTATGCTGTCGTTAAAGAGGACAAATTAATTGCTTTCTAATTAAAGAGCTGCTCCCCAGCCGTTCAGGGAGGAAGGCTCGACCCGCAGCCAGTCCTGCTCAGTGCAGGCTCGCTGGAAGTTGTGCTCCTTCCCACATTGCACAGAGCTCCTGGTGACTGGAAGGAAACCAGCCCAGCCCCTGGACACAACCTGGCAGCACTTCGGGTGAAAGAGGGCATGATTTTCCTCACAGTGACATGCAAGAGCTCTCCGGCATCACGTTTGCTCTGCCCTGAGCACCAGCAGCTGCACAGCCCTGTGAGATCCCACTGAGCTCCCTGTCTGCTGAAGGTCTTCGAGCTGGGCTGTGCTTTTTAGGTTTTTTTATCTGGGTTGTGTTTTTCAGCTGGGTTGTGCTTTTTAGGTTTTTTTAGCTGGGTTGTGTTTTTCACGTGAGTTGTGTTTTTCAGCTGGGTTGTGTTTCTTAGGTGTTTTTTAGCTGGGTTGTGTTTCTTAGGTTTTTTTATCTGGGTTGTGTTTTCAGGTGAGTTGTGTTTTTCAGCTGGGTTGTGTTTCTTAGGTGTTTTTTAGCTGGACTGTGTTTTTTTAGATGATCTCTCACCCTACACCGCTTTTACACCAGGGCGGTTGTGCTGAGCTCACAGGAACCACCTCATTTACGTTCCTCTAAAGCCCATCCCGACCCCTCAGCAAGGTGAGCTGGGGCCAAGGGGGGGATTTCACAGCTGCCTCAGGAATTTTAAAGCCACCTGCCAAGGCTTTGCCTTCCCTGGAAAAGGAGTCCCTGCTGCACAAGCAGCTCCAGTTGAACCAGTGAAGACCAGTTGCAGGGGTGAGCATTTCCTTCTTACCTGAGGGCCCACGACACCAGGGGGGCCTGGAGGGCCAGTCTTGCCTTGGAAACCCTGTTAGAGAAAGGGAAAAGACAAAGAGGTGACACTTGTGCCAAGGATTCCTCCTGTGAGGGTCACACTGCCACCAGCTGCTCCTCCTCCAGTGAAAACCCCTGACCAGGGTGGGCATCCCAAGGAAAAGGAAATAAGGAATCAAAGAGAAAGCGGGAAAATTGTCATTGTATGTTTATAAACGGTGAAACAGAGGAAGAAGAAGGGATTCTCAAAGCTCAGCTCTGCTGTTTGGATGGAGCTGCTGTGGTTTGGCCATATATATATATATATATAAATCTGCTATGTTCATAAAACCATAGAGGAAATGGCAATTAAAAATGCCATTAATGGCTATTAAAAAAAAAAAAATCAGCATTAATTTCTTCACACTGAGCAATTCTTAAAAGCTATTTCCCTCATCCTGCTCCCCATTCTGGTGCTGGTTTAGGCTCAGTTCTGCCTCAGCTCAGCTCCCAGAAGCTCAGGGGCAGCAGCACAACCCGTGGGGGCTGAGTGAAGCTTTATCTCCTCCATCAATGTTTGCTGAAAGGAACCACGGCCGTGTTTGTCTCCAAAGGCTGATGAGCAGAGAAGTCTCCATGACAGCTCCTTCCAATGGCATTTTGAAGAGTGACAACGAGCAACTCTCACCACTGCAATTGTTTGGCTCTCCCAGGCTGCTCTTGAAAAAGCACATTAATTATGGTTTTCACTCCAGCCTGCTGACAAGCTTGAGGAATGGCATTTAGGGCACATGGGCTATTTTCTCGTTGCCACAAAAGAAGATCAGATAAATCTCACGCAAACGCTAGCCTGTCATGCTAAAATAACTCCTCCATGCTATTCTGGCTGCCTGCAGATCAGAAAATATCCTGTCACTGATGGGGAAATGGCATAATATCCTTGGGAAGTGAAGGTACAGATTAAACTCTTATCGCAGGCAAATATTTAGACCATTTCTGTGCAGGACTTCCCTTATTAACCTGAAGAAAGGGGTTTCCTTTTGTACTCTTTGAGCCTTGGGCACAGAGGTTTTAGAGTCTGTCGTGGTTTTTTTAGAGCCAATCTTTGCAAATTTAATATGGCCAAATATCTCAGTGTGCCTGTTTGCTGCTGAATGGGAACTTTAATAAAGGGAAATGTTTGACACAGAGATTTCAATCTTGCAGGAAGATCCACTGCACTGGCCAGGCTACTGATGTAGAAAGAATATTTAATTCATTTTTATGCTTCTCTCCTTGCTTGCTTGGGCTATGTGGGGACAAAAGGGGACAAAAAAGGGACTTCTGCTGCCTGGGTCTGCAGGGGAAAGTGATCTCTGCAAGGTTGATGGCACGGGTTAACAGAGATTCTGTTTTCTGGGAGAGGCAAATTGAGGGAAGCTATTAGGGAGAGCTTTCAGACCCCAAAATAATTAAAAGTGCATTCTCCATTCATTCCTGCACATTTGGAGGTCGATGCTTTGTATTCCTCTCCCTGAAGCTGGTGACAGCAGATGCTGTCAAAGTTCTCATTGCTCCCTCCACCTTGGCTGGAGGTGTCCTTGGATGTCACGGAAAACTCAAGGAAGACTCAATATCAGTCAGGCTCTGGCAGGCAAAAACTCTTCACCTTTAAGTTAATCCTGACTTGGGGACTGTGCTCAAAACCACCTCAAAGCCCTTGTTTTAAACTCACTCTTATGCTGTGTAAATAAATATCTGGTGCTGGGCTGAGCAGTGTTTGCACTGCCTTGCTTAGCAAATGCCAGGCGAATTAATTAAATGGTGTGATAAGTTGAGGGGAAAAAATGCACAATGTGCAAAGCCTTTTTAATGCTCATTGGCTGGGGAAGGCACTGGAGAAAAAGGGGCTGCTTCCCACAGACCCTCAGGGAATCCAAACAATCCAAACGTGGGGCTGCATCTCCCCAGGGGAGGGCTTAGAGAAACCAAAATGAGGCTCAGGAGTAATGACCAGTCCAAGATTTTTTGGCTACTTACAGTTTCTCCTCTCTGTCCAGGGTGCCCAGGCAATCCATCCTTCCCAGGAGGACCCTGTGGCAGAAAAGCAGGGGGAGAAATAACATCACCAAGTGCTCAGTAATAAAACTGAGACATGGATTGAATCAGCCCTGCTCGCCTCAGTTCCCAGCTTTTCACAGGGAAATGGGGGTGCTCAGAACCCTAAAAGCTGCACCCCTTTCCCACACATCTCCCCAAGGATTTGTCTGACAGGTCCAGAGCAGGAGCTGCCCAGCACACTCAGGAAATCACTCCCAGAACATCTCTGAGGTCCCCCCCAGTGTACAACAACTGCAGAGACAGCAGTGCTGTGCTGGCCTCCACATCCACAGAGGGGAAAATACAGCACAGAGCAACCCTGAAAGATCCCAGAGATCCTGAGTCAGTAGGAAATGAACGTTTATAATCAGCCCCAATTTACTTGGCTATTTAAAATCTGTAACCATGGGCTGTTATCAGCGTGTCTCAGTAATGCCTTTTATTGGGAAGGGCACCACTTGCCAGGGAATCAGCTCAGGCTGGGTGGGAAAGATTGGATTATTCCTTTGGATATCCTAGGAATGGAGTTACTTACAGGGGGCCCTTTTGGTCCAGGAAATCCAGTCGGTCCTTGAGGCCCTGGTGGTCCCTGGGATGAAAGACAAGCCAGAGAACTGGGTTAAGGAACCTGGAGCACTTGATATGAAACATTACCTGCGTGAGCACAAAGATCTGGAAAGCCAAATGCTGGGGGACTTCGTAGAAAAAAATTAGAAACAGAACAAAACCCGGTGGAGAAAAAAAAAAAAAAAAATGAGGCTAAAATCATGAAAGTGCCATTGTTTCAGAATTTCCCACCTGATTGTCATCTGGAGAAAGCAGCAGGAGGTCCTAGAGCACCACATCCTCCAGAAACTGCCTGAAATTCTGGCTGCCTGCAGTCACCCAGGGGTGACTTTTCCCTTCTCCCACGAGTGACTTTTCCCTTCTCCCACGAGTGATGCTTCCACAGGACACCCAAAGTGCCACCTGAGCCTTTCCTGGAGAGCTCAGACAGGACCAAAGGGCTGTGGGTGGCTTGGGGGACCTCTCTCCACAGCAGCACGTTTCACCTTGGATTTCTAACCAGAATTTTCCTTCTTTCCTTCTGCTGAGCTGCATCCTGGCCCACTCCTCTCTGCTAAAAGGCACCCAGGAGGATCCTCCTTGCCAAAACCCCCCCAGCCCTGCAACCCCACCTGCTCTGCCGGAGCATTGGGCTGAGTCCTGCTTTACCCCCCAGCCCTTCTTACCCTCTCTCCAGGAGGACCAGGGGGGCCATCACCACCAGAGTTGCCCTTTTAGGAAGAAGGAAAACAAGAGAGCATTAAAAAAAAAAAAATAAATACCCAAATCAGCATCACAGCTTCTGTGTCAGCAGGCCCACGGTGACACCACACCCCAGCAACTCCCCCAGCCCTCTCTAATAATAATAATTCTGTGGCAGGAGCAGCAGCCAGTGACAAACGAGCAGCTGCTTGTTCCCCCCACATCCCTTCATAAAAATCCAGAGGAGATTGGGGTATTTCCACCACACAGTTGCCTCCCTCAGAGAGTTAAATGCCACCCCGAAGAGCAGGGATTTATCAAAGAATTCCTGCCAACACAAAGCCCAGACATTTGCTTTTAAATCTGGCAGCACGGTGGTGACAACATCTCACAACAAAAGCTTTGCCTCCATCAGACCTGGTGATCAATGCTCAGGTAATCAGTCAGTGCCTCGGGGCTGGATGGGAGAAAAATCCCAAATTTTGCCCGGTGGCCAATCCTGGATCAACAATAGGAAGGGAAAGTGGCTCTGGAGACCAGCAGCATCACAGCCCCTCACCCACAGCACAGCCTAAGGGCTCAAAGGGGGTTCAAATTGTATTTAAACCCCAAAAACGAGGGGTTGGGGGAGGTTTAGGGCTGTGCTGGCCTTCAGTCTGGGCATGCACTGATGCCCTGCTGGCTCCTGGGCACATTTACACATTTACAGAAGCTGGGCAGGGATTTTGCAGTTGGGTTAGGAGCCATTGAGCTGGGAATGGACCTCAGGAGGGCTCAGCTTTCCAAATCCAATGGAAAGGGAGAGGAGGCAGATGGAAGGTGATGAAGCAGATGCTCTCCACCCTGACATTTGTCAGGACACGACCCCAAAAGCTCCCCCAAGCCTTACCTTTGGGCCAGGTTTTCCAGTGCTTCCCCTGGGACCTCTTTCCCCACGTGGACCCTTGAAAAGACACAAAAGGTGACATTTGGAGGCCTTTCTGCTGCCCCAAGCACCTCAGCTACGTGGGGTCAACAAATCATCCCAGCAGCAGTCAGATTTCATGAGTGGGTGGCAGAAAACTCAGCAGAAACACTTAAACCATAATAACTGATGAGAGCCAGCCCCAAAAAGGGATGTTAAAGCCATCTTCTGAGTTTCAGCCTTCCACTATCTGTGGATGGTAGTGAAGGTTTTATCAGGGCTTCAAGAATATGTTTTGTCCCTCTTTGTCTCTGCTTTGAAAATCTAAGTGTGCAATTTGTAACACCAAGCATATTTTCAGTCTTTCTATGGTTTTGCTCTATCTTGGCCAGTCCCATTTATCTTTGTATTTTTAGCATGACTTCCTCCTACAGCTTATTGCTTTTAATCTTACTAAAGAAACAGTTCACCTTCTCACCAGCGGCTCTATTCCACTGAATATAATATACAATATCATCTAGTAATAGATAATCTGTGTCCCCCTGGCTCAGCTGCGGCTGCTGAAGGGCAGATTCCCCTCCCCAGTGAGGACACAAAGCACATCCCGGTTTCCCTTTGGCCAGGACAAGGTTTTGAAAGGCACAAGGATGAAGAACAGGCTCGTTACCGTCGGCCCACGCTGCCCCCTCGGACCTGGTTTGCCAGGAGTGCCCTGGAATGGAAAAGGAGAAGGGATTAGGAAGCAGCAGCACAGCAGAGGAAGCCCCAGCAGGGCCTGTCACACACAAAGAACTGCCTCAGAACTTCTCTGCTTCTCATCTGCCATGAAAAAATCAGCAACAGGTTCACTTCCAGCTCCTGAGTCTTGTATTTATTTGAATTTACAGCACCTGGGGAGGGTCTGGACAGTGATCCCAATGCCCGGACAACATCTGCTCTCTGGGGGAATGAATTTCTTCAGGAGCAGCATCTAAAGTCCTTTAAAACCCCAAAATGCTTTCCAAGATGAGGCCACCCACTCAGACCACTCAGCACCCCCAAAACCCAGCCAAAAACTCTTCAGCTCTGCCACCCAACACCTGCAATCCCTTTTTTCCACACTCATCCCTGCTCCTGACGCGGGGCAGGGCGCTCACCCCGCTGCTCCCAGGAGCTGCTGTGGGATTTGCAAGGAGCGAGAGCAGATTCCTGCTGGGAGCAGCTCCTTCCAGGCCAATTAGGCTGCCCTCAATATTTACAAATCTTCCCTGGACTGGGAGCTAAAGCAGGAATTCCAGGCGTTGTTTGGCAGCAGCTCATGAGATCTGACAGCTGCACTCAGCTCCCCGGGACGGGCACTGGGATTAATCCTGCCCTGGAAAAGGCACAGGGACCTCACTTTAAGCTGTGCCTAAAACAAAAGGAATGGCCTAAAAGCCCAGTTTTGGCCGGTGGCAAGTGGCCAAAAAAATTGCTGAGAGGTTTGGCTTTGCCCCTTTGGACCTGCAGCCCATGAATGGCACCAATCACCTGTGAAAGGAAGGGAGAGGAAGCCTCGATTCCCCTGGAAGGAGCTCCGGGTGCTTAAAATATCCCACTGCCATTTTCTGCCCCAAATCCATCACCTCTCCGTGCTGCCTGCTCAGCCCTGACACTCATTAACCAGCAGAAGAACATAAAACAGGAGCTGCAAAACTTTACTGTCAACTTTCTTCCAGCTGCTAAAATTAGTCCTTGCTGAATATTCCTTGTTCTGCAGC
This sequence comes from Picathartes gymnocephalus, assembly GCA_013390045.1. NCBI lineage: Eukaryota > Metazoa > Chordata > Aves > Passeriformes > Picathartidae > Picathartes > Picathartes gymnocephalus. The sequence goes on along the minus strand of WEKY01006551.1, from coordinate 4,241 downwards.
TCCATTTATTAAAGCCTGCTGGCATTTTTTTTTTTTTTTTTTAAATTTTAATTAATTACAAAATTCACTTTAAACTACTCCAGCTGGTTTTCTTTGAGCTCTGAGAGGCTAAATTGGGAGCAGGTGGGGAGGAAGGGGTGCTGCCTCCCCCTCAGGTAGCCCCCCACAATTCTATTTTTAAGCCAAATTTCCCCCTGCTCATTGCTGTCATTAATCATGCATTCAGCCCTGTGTACAGTTGCAAAGAATTTATATTCCCTGTAAATGTACACAGATCTGTACCTTTCAAACAAGGATTCTGACGTGAAGGCAGCTAAATTCAGATTATTTTTGAGGCACACAAAGAAATAGTTGGGTTTGGGGACCTCCACACCCCCCAGGCTCTGTCAGAGCAGGGGAGCAGGGAAATCTATTGCTTCCTGCTAATGGCAGAAAATAGATCTGAAAATAAGATTTATTATTCATGTTTAACCATTGATTTCATGAGCAGGTCTTGAAAAGATCCTGAGCTCAGCTCGAGCTGAGGATGGGCTCGGCGATGAGCAGCTCTTGGGGGATTTAATAATTTAATTTAATCAGAATTCTCCAAAAGCACCAAGCAGAGAATCAAAGGCTGCTTTGGGTTAAGAGGGACCTTAAAGTTCAGCTCATTCCCAACATTTCCATGGGCAGGGACACCTTCCACTATCCCAGGTTGCTCCAAGCCCCATCCAAAGTCACTCCACGTTCCTTTAAAAGATTTTTCTCCATCTTTTCTGCAAGTTCTGGAAGGCCACAATCAGCTCACCCAAAGCTTCTCTTCTCCAGCAATCCCAATTTCCCCAGCATTTTCTCAGAATCACCCTCTAATCACCTTCATCCCTTTTTTTCCCTCCCCATTTTTACCTTTCCAGCCCTTTTTTGTACAACAGAACTTTTGTACAAGCTGAACTTTTGTGGTTGGGGTTGTTCAACACCTCAGCACTAAAATTCAGCTGCCTGTGCAGGTCCTGCCCTTCCACTTTTGATTTTCACCTTTTTTTTGAATTATTTAAGGGCTTGGGAAGACTCTTTGTGCTGCTGAAACAAGAAGCTGAAAAGCTGAATTCCATTTTGGGAGAGAAATGTGGGATTTGCATGATTTTGGCCACATAAACCAGGAGGCTTGAAGAGCAAAATGGGGATCTTGTGATAAAGAAAAGACAAACAAATGATTTCGGGTTATTGCATCTGCAAGTTGAGTTATTCCACAATGAACTGGAGGAGAAAATCCTTGAAATTCTGGTTTTTGACTCCATGTGAACACAGTCATAAACCCAGCAAATTGAGTGGTCTTAGGAGAAGCAGAGGGGGATTTATCAAGTCTGACTCAACGAGGCTAAAATTAAGATGAGGGCTGGAGCAGAGTGACCCCAGCTCAGCCTCTAATTCTGTATATAATTGCTTTTCTTTTATTTCAAATGGGATACTTGGGAGGAAAAAAAAAATAGATGGATAGCAAAGCTGTTACTGAAAATCAACATTTCTGCTACTCTTAAATTTCCAAGCTGAGCTCCTGTTGCTAATGGGGAGATTTGTCCATGAAAATGTCTCTCTACACTGATAAAACGAGTGCAGGTTGGTGGATTGGGCATAAAATGATAAAAATGGTCCAACCACCCATGAAAATTAAAAAAATAAAAAAATAAATAAATTGAAATTACCATGAAGTAAATCAACGTTTGAAAGGTTAAAAATTCCTGGACTGAAGAAATGAGTGGCATGCCAAGGGTGTAACTGCTTCCATTAAGGGCACAAAGCTCATTTGGAATAAAAGTGAGGAAAGTGCTGATTTTTTGTCCTTTCTTCTCTTCTCGTGGCTTGGTTCTGAAGCTGGGCCCTTTCCCATCAGATCTGTTCCCTCCCCAATCCCTTGCAGGCTGGATAATGCCAAAATTCAAACCTAACCCCCCCTCAGGGTTTGTTCCAACCTCATAAATGCCCAGCTCCTGGTACCTTCTTCTCCACTCCTGGAAGGTTTCCCATCCCATCCCAGATGGATTTGATTCCATCCCAGAATAAAATCAGCCATGGATGTGCAGGGATTCAAAGCAGCACATCCCTCCCCTGCTGTTCTGCACCTCCCAAAAATCCAGGGATTTTATTGCTGGGTATTTGAGAAGGAGGGTGATAATTCCAGGTAATTCCAGTGAATTCCAGGTTGAATTTCCTGCCCAGCCGAGGGGAGGATGAGGATGAGCATTTATAGCTCAGAATGAAATGAAATAATAAAGAAGGGGAGTGGATAGAACCCAAACTGCGGAGGCAGGGTATTAATGCAGTGCAAAGTGATTTATATTTGCTGGGCTCCTCTCAAAGCTGTCTGTTAGAACTCATTTCTATTTAAATGAGAGTAAAAAAGAAACTAATTCCACTTGCTGTCCTCACTCCCCCTTCTTGTCACTGTGACCGGAGCTGGTGCAGAAAATGACTTTGTTTGTACTCTGAATCCTTTAATTTGAGCATGTTCTGCAGCAGATAAAAAATAAATCAGTATATTTAGAGAATCCCTATTCAGAGAGCAGGCTGAGGAGGTGGGGTGAGAGGCAGGGACACGGCTGGGGGATGAAACCCCCTGGTTTTCAGGGTGTCTCTGAATTTTGAGCAGCTTATTAAAAGCACTGAGAGTGTTCTCAGCCATGCATTTAGAATTTCAAGTTAGCTGGAAGACGGTTCTGGCTGCTCCTGAGCAGATTCAGCCATCTCTAATAATTACTGTTAATTAAAGAGCTCTTTGTGCCCTGAGCAAAGTCCGACAGCGCGGGAAGGATTCAGGTTCTGAGGAGTCTCTTAAAATATCCTGAAAGGAACATTTCCAGGGTTTAATTGGGAAGCTGCTGGCTGTGCCACCACCAGCACCCTCCTGTCCTGCAGCAGGAACCTCATCTGGGCAATTTCTTGGGCAATTCCTGAGTGGGAAAAGCTCTGGAGCTGCAGCCCAGCAGTGGAGAGATGCCCACGTGCTCCAGGAGGTTTGGAGAGGAGCGAAGCAGCGAAGCGCTGGCCAAGCCAGCCCTTACCCGTGTGCCCTTCTCTCCGTTGGCTCCTGGGAATCCTGGGAAGCCGATGGAGCCCTTGGGGGAAGAGCAAACACAGAGGGAGAGGCTCAGGAGAGCCCAGGGGCAGCTCTGGGGCAGCACCCCCCGGCCTGGAGAGACCCCAGAGCTCCCAGCCCTTAGAGCTCCCTCCAGTAACAGCAAAACCATCTCTGACCTCAGAAATTCCATTTCCTAAAAAAAAAAAACCCACCCAAAAATAGAAATCCATGGCTCATTAGCAGGCACTGCAAAGGCCCGAGCCCACGTTGTGATGGGAAGCTGGGCAGGATTTGGGATTTTAGCTCCTAAGTCACTGTGGTGCACATGAAAATTTAACTCCTGCCTTGTTCCTTTCTGATGTCAGTGCCTGGAGAATTGCTGCTGCTGCTGCTTTTGAAATATGGATTAGTCCAAGAAAATGCAAAAAAACCACCCTTCCTAACCCTACTCCAGATGTAAAATGCAAATTAAAAAACAAACCAGCCCCACCACAAGCAGGAAACAATCTCTTGCAGATAATTATGACTCCAGAATGAAACAACCCTGGGTTGTTTTTTTTTTTTCTTTCTTAAGCAGTGAACATGAATAATAAAATACGATTCTTAAAAAAAAAAGTTAACAAAACCAGAAGTTCCCAAAGCCTCCAGGGCATGGGAAAACTGGGCTGGAGCCTGAGCCTATGGAGTGGAATTCAGTTTTAATTAAAAAAAAAAAACACCTTGAAAATGGCCCGAACAGAGGTGGGTGTGGAGAGAAGCTACAAAGCATGTTTGCAAATATGCAAACGGAGCTTTATTTTCATTTCAGGGAGACCCAGAGTCCTTAGCTATTCCCCTTAATTCATTGGATAACGTTGTCTTGGAAGATAAAAACCCTAATCCAAGGAGAAGGGCTGTGATTCCTTTTACCGGCAGGAAAGCTCGCAGGGAGCCTGCCTGGATCCATCCCTGCACAGCCCGGCCCTTCTCCAGCTCCTCCCACCCCTTTGGGACCAAAGCCATGCACGACCAGCCCCTGCATTCCTCCAGCTCGGGGCTGGCAGCTATTCTTTTTTGTCCATCCCTATTTTTGTCCTGCATGGGTGGGAAGGAGGGAGGGACCTCATCCCACGAGTAGGGGCTGAGCTGAGCTGTGTCCCTGGGCTCCCCATCCCATCCCAAACCCCCTCATCCCATCCCATCCCAT
>WEKY01006545.1:0-26917 GCA_013390045.1 Picathartes gymnocephalus | reverse complement strand
AGAAATGAAACTAAGCTCTATAGCTCGTTGCCAGACCCACACCCCCAGCTACCTGCGTCTGGGTGGTTTTGGGAATGAAGCTGGGAGATGTGAAATGTTAACATGGTCCAGAAACTTGTTTTAAAAGAAATGGAAACAGGGATTTGTGCATAATGAGAATTCCAGGGAATGAAATCAAATCATTAAGTGCAACATCAACATAAACAGAAGATATGTTCTCTCATGACTATGGTGACACTTTTATGTAACTAAAAAAAAAATCAGTTATATAAAAAAAACCCCACTAGGTCCCTGAAGTATTTAGGTTTCAAGGTTTTCTTGCCTCATCATCCCCTGAACAGGTATTTTTAAGTGGACCACAGATGAAGCGCTTGCTAGTCCTGTTAGACCCAAAAGTACAAGCTTCCCAGAATCCAGGCTGAAGCAGACAGCATAGCCTGATTGTGGGATCCATGATAAAGCCTGATACACCATGATAGGTGAAAATGGAAACCATAACTATACAACAATGGTCCTATAATAAATTGTTCTCACAGGCAACATACCTGGCTGATGTTTAGATTTTATGTTTCAGATTATTCTAACTGTGAAAAATAGTGATGAAATGATTTACAAAACCTCAGTTCTGATCACACCAAAAGGATGCCACATGTTATAAACACTCCTTCCATTGGTTCCAACAATAACTACAACCATGGCCACTTACATGTACTGAATTTACATGCAGGCCTGTGTCCCCATTGAAGAACAAGACATTGAGGGCACAATTACTGAGGCCTTCTGTTGTTCTGCTGTCCAGGGCAGTATTGTACATTGTGACATTTGGGTTTAGATCCCCAAACTGTTGTGTGGGACTGTACCTTACTAGGTTGAATCACTGATCTTCATGAAGTGAAAAAACCCCCACAGTAAAACTCCCCACAACTAAATCATTTGAAGTGCCAAACACTTGATTACACTTGTGAGGTTTAAATAAAGATAACTGTGGGATTTTTTAAACAGAACCAGGTCTGGGCCATGATGAGTAGTGAACACTTTACATTTTCATTAGTCATTCCCAAGCTTTGTTCCTACTATTTTTAACAGAATAGGTAGGAGACTAGATTTAATTTTGATTCTTTCCCCCACTACTGTTGCTACATGTCCTGTTTACCCACCTTTCCCTGAGCCACCAGTTCCCTCTGGGCTGCTGAAGCTGACTTCACAAGGGCACTGGTAGCAGCTGCAATGGATTTAGCTGCTTCCAGGATCTGTTCTTCAAAATCCAGAGTCTCATCTGCTTGCTATAACCAAGAAAAAACAATGTTACACATTCACCTGAAAGCAATTATACTTTCAAGACTGAGGACATACACAAAGACAAGAAGATTTTGGGACACATCAGTAAAGTCAGTAAGATCTATAACATCATTTTCTGCATAGGAGTTTTGTGTGGACTAAAGCTGGGAGTCAACATAATGTTAAGTATTAGCCTGTGCTTGTGGCTGCCCACACTGTAACAGAGTATTACACAAGATACTTAAAGAAAGCCATCAACTTTCTAAGGCATTACCTCCACTAGAGCTACGCTAAACTACATTCAGTAAAGTGCAGGTCTGAAAAGAAATTCTTGTTTTTCCTATCAAGATTATCTCCTGTAGTGCCATAATAGTGGCTTCCAAAATGGCTAAACTAGGGAAAGCATTTTCTAAATACTTGAAGACTTAAGGCATTGAAAAAGAACAATGTGTGTTGTCTCATTCATTCTCATGCTATACTAAGGAATGTAAAGTAGATACCAAGCAAGAGCATAGATTTAACAGCTCTCGGTAAGAGCCATCATTGCACAGAAAGCAGCTTTGTGCAGCAGCACACATTAGTGATCTTGGAGATGGGAGGTTCCAAAGGTCTCTCTGGAACGCTTCAGTCATCCAAGTATGTCTTTTAACAAGCATGTGCAAAACCTCCTAATGAGGTTTCTTACTATTTAAAATGCAAATTTATTGTTCTATAAAAACTTTCCTGACTTTCAAATAATTTAAACAAATATTGAATACATTTGTCCATCTAAGCATCTTTACTGGCTTCTGAACTGTTAACAAAATAGATAGAGATGAACAGTTATTGTTATTTTAAACAGAACCAGGCCTGGGCCATCTATTCCAATAGTTTTTCACATAAAATAATCCAACAGAATGTATTTTGTTTGTGATCCAATCACAAGCCTACTGGAATCCAAGGCCATATGACAAGTAGGGCTAGTGGCTACAGTAGCAGGACATTCTACTTTATGAGAGATGAGGCTTTTGAAGTACAGGTTTATTCTAACTATGGCAACTGCAACATTGTTGTGTCACACAACTAAACTGTAAAAACACCAGCCAGGGGGGCTGTGAGTTAAAGTTGGGCACTTCATTTGCAAGTCTAAGCACACTCATCTAAATTTAAGTTAGGTTTAGTTCTCCTGTTACTGCAGTTTGATGAAATAGTCAGTTATAAAATAAGAAAGGATAATGATAAGTAATTACAAAATGACCCATCAAGCAGTACTCAGTCCTACAGCACTTCACGTAACTGTCACATAACTAAAAGTCCAGGAGATGAAACAATAGCATCCACAGACAGCAGAAAAACGGAATAATCTGAAAATCAAAACTGATGTGTAGATAAAGATGTTTGGCACTTGAAAGATTTTCTTTTTTTAGGAAAACCCACCTAATCCATGGAAAAATATTTGTCTTGCCTTGCTATTGGGCTATTCCCATCAACTAAAGTATATGTCTTTGTAATAAAAGAAATTGCTCTGGAAAGTGAGCAAGTCATGTTCCACATAAAATTTTGGCAGTGCTTGCAATGCAGTATCATGACCATTATTATACCTAAGTGCAATCACATAGGCCCTCTACAGGCCTCAAATCTTATTTATGAAACACTTATTTCAATCACGACACTGCCAGAGTGATTAAATGGAATCCAGTAGAGTCTCTATCAGAATTATTGCCCTTATTAAAACAGATACATTATTGACTTAGATTTGACTAAAGACTGAAACTGAAATATCAACAAAAATACCACTCATTGGCAGTAAATTTAACAGTGTTACTGCCCTTTTAAAAGAATGTTATTGCACTTTTACTTTTGTCCAAGACTTCTTACTATCAAGTTTTTAAATTCTCATTTCCAACATAAAATATATTATGTACGTTACTCTTTATGTCAGCACTGTCAGGAATTCAAACTTAAACGAGTGAGAACTTCAATATCTACTTATTTATTACAAAAGAGGTGCCAATCTTTGTTGAAGTTAAATCAAATGCTTATGGCCATAGTCTGATCTATAGGACAGCTTTGTACATGCCCAGATGAAATTCAATTTGTGAAAAAACAGCCACCAAAAAGATGCTGAACAAAAGCAGTTGTTTGAACTCAGTTCAGGCTAGTGAGTGGACTAAATATTGCACACAAGTCCTAAGCAAAAATTACTGCTTTTCAAAGAGAATGCCATTGTACAACGGCTGGATTAACTTCCACTGTGGAGCAGCAGGTGACGCTCAACAGGAAAACAGACAGCTAAACCTTAGTATCTCATCTGGTCACAAATTTTTTTTCTCCCCTGTTTACCAAATCAGTTTCTTTCCAATTATATTGAAATCTGGGGCTTGGGAGAACAAGCCATACCTCAAGTTTCTCAAACTTCCAGGTCTTGCATTCCCTGACATCTCACAACTTTTTACTTTCAGAAAAAAAATTCTCTTGACAGTTGATCCCTTCTGTGAAGAATTTATTTTTGTAGTAGCCTTACACAGCACTCAAACTGTTGGCTTTTCGTCTTTTCTAACAATTCTTCTTTTCTAGTCCTTCTCTGTAGTTTTCCCTTCACCATTCTCAGGTGTGACACACACCTAAGGGCTGGATACTCAATGGGCAAGGCAGCACAAGGCTCAGCCAGCACTGTGGGTGTGTTTCCTGCCTGTGCTCTCCAAAGAACTTTCCTTAGCAATAAGGACAGGGAGCATAGCAAAATATCCTACAGGAAAAGTAATTATTCCACCATTCCCATTACTACAAGTGTGTCTCCTGAACCGTCTTAAGTTCACACTCATAAACAGTAACTTCACGATGCGTCAGTTCACAGCCTTCGTAAAAAAAGCTGAGAGCGATGATGTGATACATGGCAGAAAATATCATGTTGTGACATTTTAGAACAGGTTTCTTTAGCAAACCAGATCTATGACACACGTCATTAGCTTCTCCTTACTCAAGCAGCCCACAGGAAGATCAGCAGCTCATTTTTCTCAAGTCTAAATTAATATGTTGTTATTAACCATGTACAGCTATAGATTGACTGGAAAATGAAGTCACCAGAATAGACAAACATTAGGCTCCCTACAAAGTCTTTACAATGGAATATCCTAAAAATGTTGATTATGCCATTGAAAACAAAACAAAAAAGACAAGTTTTTGTAGTGTATTTTAAACATTTTTCTACACCATCTCCGTTATTAGGGGTAGCATAAAGTCAGGGTTAATAGGAAAAAAAAATGAGCCCCCAATCTCATTGCAAAACAGTAGCAAAAATTACAAAAGACAAACCGTTTTATTTTCAAGCACCTCTCATCATCTACTTTATAATAAGCAAACCAATATAAGTTACTGCACTGAGCCATGGAAAGCACAGTAACCATTCCAGTGAAAGTCAGTTCTTGGCACAGCTGCTGCTCACTGTCACAAAGAGCCCTACACAACTTAGAAGTCTCTCCAAGAGCAACTCTACTGATAAAGGAGCCCTCCATGTATGTATTTTATTAGGAGATTAGATTAGGAGTCTGCAGGAAGTCTTCTAAACCTGCTTGTGAGTGACTGTACTCCTTCATATTGCCTTCTACTTATGTTAAAACCCCCGGAGACAGGGCAGGACACTGTAGGAATATGTTTGATATATAGTTGGATTAAATAACAACCTAATATATCAAACATATCACACAGAGTCCTGCAGAAAAAGGCATCCAGGTTTGATTCATCTTGGGTTAAAAAAACCAAGGACCAACTGCTGAAAGCTACCAGCAGGGAACTCTTACTGACTACAAGACACCCTTGTCTGGAGGCAGAGGCCTGCACAGAAACATGAAGAGCAGACAGAAGAGGGTAGGGACAGCAATGCTCTCTCCTGTTGTATTTAATCTACCATACCTTTTTACTTAAAAGTGTTTTTTCCCCAGTACTATCATGAAGATTTTATTAGACAAAATATTTTTCTTCTTCAGAAAATTACTAGTTTTGGGGGTTGTTATTTTACAGGCAGTGGCATATTTGCGTAACAGAAAGAATATGTGTCTGCATTGCAATACACCAGACTCTACAAATGGAAAACTGAAAAAAGTAAGAGCCCATATTCAGGAAAAATAACTGTACTTAAATGAAACATGAAAGCCAAATCCTGCTTAATAAACCATAAAGATCTCATTGCTTCTCAGATCATTTCCACCTTGAACACTGCAAGAACACTGAACAGGTTTGTGTTACAGACAGTAGTAACAACACCTGCTCAGGAGAGTCCTCGAAGTTCTTCCAAGATATGAGCTCAGAGACATACTGATATTTACAGGGTGTCAGTGGGGCTGTGGACTAGTGGACTAAGCATTTTGGGAGCACATTCACCTGCAGCCAAACAACCAGGATTTAAAGCAAACAAAATAAGCATTGTACAATAAAGCACAGGCAGCAGTTAGCAGGACTGTGTCTCATTAGAAATTGTTTTCTGGGATAAGGTGATTCCCAGTAGTAGGAAATGATGTTGTCTCATGCTATTTGTGTCAGTTTAAGGGGGGTATGATAGGTGCAAAAATATGAAGAGGAAACAAAAAGAAAAAGTCCAGAAGTTAAAAAAAAATTAAGCTAGAGGAACAAATGAGAAGAAATCCTACCTTCAACTATTGGGGAGGGGGGGTTTAGAGGTAAAAGAAACTATAACACAAAGATGAAAATTTCAAGCTTAAATTACTCCCACTCCCTGCACCAATAAAAAAACTTTACCAAAAAATAGAGAATCAGCCACCAACTAGTAATGATGATGGATTTCCTGCAGGTAGACATTGTAATATTACCAACTAAGGACTTCTCTGCAAGTTCACTCGATGATGATTGCTGTTAACCAAAGCAGGATATTGTCTAGATAGTCTGTTCCATTGTAGAAAATAACTCCTATTCCTGCATTGCATAGACTGAGCACAAGACAAAGCAACCCTTACCTAGTCTAAGTATTCCTACTGCAACACTGTATGTCGTCGAAGATGGGCATTAGAAAGACAGAACCTGTTCACCACAGGAAATCCTATTCTGGGAGGATACAAGCTACAAGTCTGCAGCAGAAAGAGTGTTATTTGAGCCACTCTGTGATCTTCCTAGTACCTTCTAATGTGGATTATAATCCATATTCTGAAAGAGATTAAATGCTTGAAAAGGATGCAAAGGCTGCTGAAATCCCAAATCAAACAAATAGCTGGATATTAATTTTAGTTTCAGAAAATGACAAACAGATCAATAAGTCAGAAGCAGACTAGATACTCAAATTAACATGTTAAATAATGAGCAGGTGTGAACTGTATTCATGCTGGGAAATTACTATGACCCTGGAGCGCCTTAGATGTTGGAAGGAAACTGCTCCATGGTTACCAGGCAACACGCATGTGCTATTGTGCAGTGATTATACAGAAAAGGTGATGGAGGACTTTTCCACTCCTCAGACTCAGCCTGTGGAATCTCATTAAAAAGGACCATTTTTCTTTATAAACAAAATGGATGTACTTGTTAAAAATGCAGACAAAAAGCATTTCTTTTTCATGAGCTAATTTATTCCTATCACCAAGGAGGGAGTGGGGGGTGGGAAATCCTCCAAGGCTGAAGCTTCCAAGAACAATTTCATCTGATACTCCTAAGTAACAAAGTACTACCCTGCACCAATACAATCATCGAACACTGAATGTTCTCGAGGCTCTGCTTTTTAGAAAGACTTCTCATTACCTTTACTTTGAAAATGGTTTTGGCCCTAAAAATCAGCATAAACAGGAAAATAGATACATAGTCCTTCCCTGAAGTGGATTATGCAGCCAAAACTCGCTCTTCATTTTAAACAGATACAACATAGTAATTTCTACTAAAACCTGCCTGTTAACACCTGGCAAAAGGTAGCAATTCTCTGGGATCCACCACTTTCATATATTCCCTCTGTACTGCACATGAAAATAGTTGGCTTAATTTTATAATATCTTCAGAGACACATTTGAAATGACCTGGCAATATGCGACACTACTTGATATCATAATGAACTGTAATTTAATTTCATTCAGGAAAATGACACAGAAATGATCATACAACGTATTTGATTCTATACTGGAACAGCTACTCTCTAAGCATGGCATAAAATGCTGGTTTTAATCTTAAAAAAATCCTGCAGGTCATTTACATTCTCTTGAATCCCAACTGTGTTCCTGCTGCTTTCTCTTACTACTATACAAACTCAGATGTGAACCAAAGGTCTCCAAAAGAAAGCATGTAAGAATGACTACACACCAGTAAAATATGTTTGGAAGCAGAAATGTAAATAATCAACCATAATGATGCCATAACTCTTAAAAGTATTTCTAACATTTGGTTCCTCTCCCTTTGTTTGCTCATGGCTAGTGCTTGACTCACTCCCTGAAAAGCACCTTTTTACCCTCCTACCTCAGGGGTAAGCGCCATCCAGAGCAGCGCTTCGTGGCACTGAGACTCATGCACCGTTTGATTGTTTACACCATTATTGTGGCCAGTAGCAAAGTACACACCAAACTATTGGCAACATGCATTCTCTGCCTTCGTTAGCCTCAAACAAACAATGGGGATGGACACTCACCTTGGGCTTGGCTCTTGGTTTCAGCTGCTCTAACTTCTTTGCTGCAGCCTCAATTGATGCTGCAGCCCCTAATAGCTCTGTCTCTGCAATGACTGTTGGGTCTTCTGGATCCACCCACTCTGTCCCTGAAATTAATGGAGACAGAGACAATAACTTCAGGGTCACTGTGAGCTGCCACTCAAACAGGGGAACTGCAATCACATCTCATGTGTCCAATACAGAATGTACATTGCAGAAAGCTGATTTTAGTGCCATAATGACATGAAACCAGTGGTTTGTGTCACAGAGAAAACTAAGGCAGAGGGGAAAGAAGTACTTAGCAACATTATTCTCTCATGAAAGTAACTTATTAAATAACTGTGTAAGCAAAGAAGCTTCAAAAAGGGTTACTGTCCATACTGGGAACAAAACCAGCTGTCACTCAACTTGTGTTTATTAGAGGTCTTACTCAGACAGTTCCTAACTTGACTGAGCCATAGGGTACGTTGAGAAGTCCAACCCAGTGGTAGAGAGAACAGGCTACAGCCAACACAGTCACCGCCAGGACAGACCTCGCACTCTGTTTGCTGGCAGTGGCTGGGGATGGAGTTAGCACTGACTGGAGGAAGCACACTTTTCGCAGTGTGTGTCCAACAGTGACGTAGAAAAGGCCAAAGAAATTTCTATATCACATCTGAAGGGCAGGTTTTTTTCGCTGTTGACTTTTTGGCATTTCTCTTTTCTCAAAGAAATTTTGTAGATCCACAAAATGAATACTTGGCTGGAAGTGGTTTCGGATTTTTGGAAGGTCTCAGTGCATTATTATTTTTGATTTCCTAACACAATTCTCTGATTTACAAGATTCAGAAAGCATCCATATTCTGCATCAAGGGAAAAAATGAAACAGCCAAAAGAAGTTCATAAGCTCTAACGGCATGATCTAAAAACCATTTCTCAGCTCAAATGCTGTAGAGGATGAAGACATTCCATATTAAGTCCTAATACTGGGAGATAAACAGGGAAAAAAAAAAAGGCGGCAGCAAGTATAAATATGGTCAACCCCAAATTCATAAAATGTAGCAGTTCCTCTTCAAAAAAAGGCATTTCACAAGATTAAAACATTTACATGTTAAATTTGTTAGGAGACAATTTTACTGTGTACCTATAAATGAAAATTAGGAAAGAAAATTGAATAGTTAAAAAAATTTTACTTCCCACAAAAAAGCTTCTAAAGTGAATAAAGACATCCTCTACAGGCAGCAAGTGAAAAAAGAAATAAAAAGTGGAGTTTTTAAATTTTAATGAATATGAATTAAAATGCAAGAATCGCCACAAATTAATAAATGTGTCCAAAGATGAGAATGATATAAATATTTTTAAAAAGCACTTAGGGAATAGAAGAAGTCTGATACTGGCTTGCCTTGTTAGCAAATGGAAACCAAAATATTGAAATATAAAAGAAAATGCAGATAAAGCTGAAGAATTAAATAAAACTACTTGAACAGGGAAATGGCATAATGTAGATCACTTCTCTATGAAAAAGAGTAACTATATTAGGAGATAAGGAGAAAAGAAATAATGCATTCCCATATATGAAAATTGCTTATAGTTCAGATTCATTTCCAAGGATCATGTTCTGACAACAGCAGGAAATAACTGAGGAGACCCTGCAGTGTATATTACACAGAATATCAGATCATCATCTCTGGAGTAATGAGCACACCACACTGACAGCCCAGCTTCCCAACTCACCCTTCATTGCTTCTGCTGACTGGATGAGCTCTGTGACAGCACCTGCAACCCGCTTGGAGAAAGAGGCCAGCTGATGCTTTAGCTCTGGAGATGCTTTTTGAAGAATCTAGAGAGAGACAGAATGCACATTAGTAAGGATTCCAGAACGCTGGAATGGCACCCTAATGAAAGATTTATTTTGTATAGCAATTGTCTGAGAGCCCCGTGAGAGAACTGCAAGTTCAGTGAAGCACTAGGAGCAAAAGGCTTACACTACAATGTTGGATGCACACCAGGCAAGTGGCACTGCCTTGCACAGCTACAGAAACTGACATTGTTGTTGAAAGTTCCCAATCCTAAACCTAGGACAGAATTATCCAAAATAGAGGCACATGTTTGAGTATCTGGGAGGAACATGCACTCCATTCTCAGGTATTTTAGTCATTATACTTATGCATCAGGCTCAGTCTTTTCACACTCTTGGAGAGAAGGTGATTTTCAAGTATTAAAAGACTGATTCATCCCTATTTCTGAGAGACAGATTAAAGAGTTTTGGAAGTGCCAGTTGCCTGTTCTGGAAAAAAATCGGCAACGGTGAACACAATGGAAATGCCAAGACCCTCAAATAGAAAGTTGAATTCTTTCCCTGAAAAGGAGCATCTGCATTTTTAATTACCATACTGTAAGGAAAAATGTTAAGTTCTGGAAACTTATGTATACTCAAAAGCTCCTTCTGAGAGAGGAGTGACAGACATAGCTTCAAGAGCAAAACAAATGGTTGAGTTGCGAAAGTCACATCCAGGTGTGCATTTTCTTAATGCTTTCAAAAACTCCCCTGCAAGCCTCTCTAGGTGCACATGGAAAACAGATTGTACCTTTTTGCCAGAGTGTTGCCATATTGCAGTCAAATGCCTAATGCATTTACTTAGAATAAACTAAACCAAGATATTTTCCTAACTTTGCCTGGTGAGAACTCTGCCACATGAGGAATTTTATCTCTCTGGAACTGCCATATCAACATATGTGTGCCTAGTGTCCTGTCAACAAGTTTCCACAGTAGTCACAAATACATGAATCCTCAATAGCTAAACAATCTGCAACACTAACAAAATACAGCAACACAGTTATAAACAAAATTTAAACACTGCATAAACTCTTATCATGGCAGAAACTGAGCACTGAGCATCTCAAGGGTTGTTATCTTCCAAATACAAGCAAAAACGTCAAGATCAAAAATGTCAAAAAACCACACAAATGTGGTCAGGACTATAAGAAAGAATGCCATTTTTGACTCCAGTAATTGTGACACTAGTACTATCTATCTGTGATAGTGTTGTGTTCCAAACAATGTTGGAATTGAAAAAATGGAGCAAATTTTAAAACTCATCTGTTAAAGAACTGTGTTGTTTCAAAGCCAGTTTAGAACTGTCAGCAGAGTCTCATCCACAGTCATGGACAACCGAAGCTCCAGTTCCCCTCAACTCAACATGGATCAACACTGACCAGGATGGAGCATATAGATACGCAGGAGGTCAGGTCAGTCTTGAACCTTGCTAGTACAACTTACACGGACTTAGTTACTAAGATGTGCATGCCGTACAACTGGAATTAGCATGTTCCTGGCCCTACCCCTAGCTAGCTAATTAGTGGAATATTCCTTTGAGCAAACAAGTCAGTTTTGTGCAACTTGCCCAATGCAACCTCTGCACAAGTTAATACATGGGCTTAAGAAATTTTAGATATTGAATCTGATGACTCTTGCACCTAACAAGTATAATTTTCAAAGAAATATGGCTGTTGAATACCCCTTGGCACCCCTGTGTTGAGGCATGCATGCAAGCATCCCTAGTCTGACCACTGAAGGTATAACTGAACTTACTGAGAACTGTATCACAGGGTGCCAGATGGACCAATTAGAGATTTCTAATCCCACATGATCTACATTTCTGGAGGCTATAAATTAAATGAGATTGCAGATCTAGGGGTTCTAAACCACCAGAGTTTTCTAAGGCAGATAACACTGAGGAAGGGGGAGGGGGTGGTACGAGGGGGCAGAACTTTCTCATGGCTTAAGGGCCCTGAACATAAAGAGGCTTAAGGTAAGAAAGACCTGTTACTTCAGTAAAATGGAACATGCCTTTCTTACCTTAAGCCTCTTGACTTATGCAGACAGAGAGAAATGAAATAAGCAAAAATTGATTCAAGTCTTTGGTCTGTTCTGGCACTTGAAACACATACTGACAGTGTTCTAGAGATCAAATCTGAAAAAATTCCCCACAGTCCTCTAAACTAAAAATGGATCAGACATCTGATGCTAAATCACTTATTGCAATACAGCTCTAAGAATTCCATTAGCAAGTTCCAACTTTCTTGAACTACTTTACCTGCTAGTGGCAAGCACAACTGTGCCTGTACTTTTATATATAAATTTCAGCAAGTTGTTGCAAATAATTATACATGCTCTGTTCTCAGCAGCAAAACTGATTTGGGTTTGCTAGTCTGCAGTTTGAAACTGAAATTTGCAGCCACTGAGACTTTAACATGTCAGCTGAGAGCCACCTGAAAGAAATTGCTGGTCATCCATGAAGCTGATTGCTGATTTAAGTGTTCTCCAGAAACCTCAATATCTCATAAATATTAGTTCAAACACATTTTATTGCTTTCTACAAAAGTAATAGCAACAGAAGAACAAATATTATGGGGTAATTAACATATTATGTGATAATTATGTATGGTCTAGCAAAGCCCACTGACAGCAGGATTCATGAGTTTGGATATGAGTGCAGAAGTTTTATGCAGAGCTTCGGGGGTGCCATGTCTGATGTGTTGGAGAGTTCTTCATGAAGCAGCGCTGGCTGGGGATTTTGGCGTGGCTTTGAGTAGGTGTGGCTGTGACAGGCATGTAACAGTGCCTTCATAAAGATTATGTAAGCTCTTCAGTCTGGGGGACAGGCCTGTGCCTAATATGTCTTGTGTTTATTGTGGGCATAAAAGAATACTGAAATGTCTTATTTTAATTTCTTTGTCGAGGACCTTTTTTAGGTTCAGATTCGTATTGCCTCCAGATCTGATCCAGAATGCAGCTCCATTTAAGTAATCCAGTATTCCTTCTGTCTCACAGCTTGAGCTGAAGTATTGAGTTTCCTTTAGCTTGCTCTTTCTAACAACAAAACTTCGTAACCTTGTGACAAACTGATAAAAACATGTCACTAGCAGTCACTATAGAAAGAGGGCAAAGAGATTACCCTCCTTGGAAGCAACTCAGTATATGCATGTAGATGACTCCTTACCAGGAGAACATGCTCCAGGAGTTCCAGGTATCCCAGGGTACACTCTGTTCCAAAGCGCAGGGCTCTCTCCCGGACTTCTTCACTCACATCTGGGTGATATGATGCTTGCTGAGGAGGCAAAACAACATTAGTATCTGAAATGGCTCCCACAAGAGAAGATCAACATGGAGAGATGGGGGAAAGAGAAGGGAGGAGATTTTTTATCATGTGCAAATGACATTTGAGCTTAAGGGCTGGCCATTTCTTTTGTAAGCAAATGGTGTTGGAAGAGAAGCAGAGCTCCAGTTCTGTTAATGCTCATTAATGGTGTTAGCTTGACAGAGAGATTTAACACAGCAACAGCAGTGCCGGAACCATCTGTTTAAATACAGAGAGAAGCTGCAGCAGAGTCAGGTCTTTGTAAGGATTTCCACTAACTGTAATGTCTAGCATTTGACATAAGCCCGACTAATTCAACCATTTTATTTTTAATAAAAAGTGAAGCCTGCAGCCTCTTCAAGCCTTGTACTTCGTACAATAAACTTCTAGGGAACTTCTTTATTGAGCAGAAGTACCACCTGTTGCCAAGTGAATGTTCCCAAAACGCATAGCATTTCCTCTCTCAGAACAGCTCCTTCCACTCCTGCAGCCTCTTATCTCCTGTTGGGATGGGGGATTATCACACAGCTCACTTATTTTCAGTCCTTCCTGCAACCGGCAACATCCCGAGCCAGGGCTGGCACTGGTCTCTGGGCTCCCTCTGCAGGGAAGCTCGGGATGAGCAGAGCACAGAAACGGCCCGCAGGAGCCACCTCCAACACCCTGTCTGAGGGGAAGGGAGATGGGAGGAACAGGACTGATTTTCCTCATCTTCAGCATACTTCAAATGAACTGCCGAAGCCCAAAAAATTGGTTTTTTTTTTTTTTTTTTTTAATTTTAAAATAGGGCAAAGGGCCCCCGAGTGTTTCTTATGCATACATTGTAAAGCATCCTAAAATGTCTCTTCTGCACTTAAATATTACTGTAACACAGGGAATTAGAGCAAGCAGCTGTAGAAGGGAAATATAAAGTTCCTTTTATGTTTTGCATACATAGCCAAGACTGGTACCAGAGTATTTTGGGAGCATTTTTAAGGTTCAGTATAAAGTCTATATACTTCACAGCAGCCTAAAGTGGTGACAGATGTCTTTTT
The DNA here is from genome assembly GCA_013390045.1 of Picathartes gymnocephalus. Classification (NCBI taxonomy): domain Eukaryota; kingdom Metazoa; phylum Chordata; class Aves; order Passeriformes; family Picathartidae; genus Picathartes; species Picathartes gymnocephalus. The sequence continues at coordinate 12,875 of WEKY01006545.1, read as the reverse complement.
AGGAAATAATGTTTGTAACCCAGAAACAACCGAACACACATGTCACTACACCAGTGGGGACTCAACACAAATGTCTTCTCTTCCAGCCTTGGGCAGAAGGTCTGCCCAAATATCTCAAACTGGAACGCATCTGAAGAACCAGAACACACATTTGTTTCCTCATGCTGTGGCTTCCTTCACTGTCAGCCCTCATTTTCACTCCACATGCTTTCTCAGCAGTAAGGCAGCCAGCATTACCCGCCTCTGATACAGCTCCTACCCCGTCAGCCCCACTGGGTGCCTGTGGAGGACAGGGTGTTTGAGGGACTGCTGCGAGCTCCCCCTGGAGCCATCTCTTCCCTGGCTGAACCACAGCTCGGCCATGTCTCCTTCCAGGGCCTGTGCTCCAGCCTAGGCTCTGTTTAGCTGCCTCCAGTGCCACCAGTGGCAGCCCAACAAGTGCTGAGAAAAGGTGAGAAGTTGTTTCCCTCAGTCTGCTGCCTGTGGAATGATCTAAGTGATAGCTCGCCTCCATTGCTTCCTATGGGTTTGACAGGCCTTTCATATCCGTTTCCTTTCCAACAGCAATCAATACAAATAGTGATACTATATACAGGTTAATTACTGCATTATTTTATACAAATACATAATAAAAAAAAAAGAAACTGTTCTCTTAGGGCCTGCTCTAACATTCAATAAATGTAATTACAGCATTTCCACTGATGTTCATGAGAGCTGTCTCAGTATATCCTACAATAGGCATCCTTGTCTTTTGAAACAGCATCTGCTTATAAGAACAGAATTACTAATGAGCACTGTAAATTCATCTATAGCAGATCAAGCACAGGTAACTATATAATTTAATTCAAACTTCTTATACTACTTGCCTTAGGCAACAGGCAATTAAATAGAACATACATTCAAATTCCTGACACTGGGGAAATCAGAGCTGTGTTCTGTACAATTCTACCATAAATCATATACATGCACTTTTTTCTTGGCCCAAAGAACATAAAAACCTGATAATTTATCAGTGCTAATTCTACAGAGTAGCTTAATATCACTATAAAACCCCTCCAGTGTTTGTCAAATATCACAAAATCCAAGTCCCATTGCATCACACAGCTTTTACAGCATAGTAAGACTGCTGGTTCCTATCCCTAAAACTCAAGGAATGTGGCTTGTCATGGAAATGCCATGTCCAGTAATCAATTTGTAGAATTAATGGCATAAGATTTCTAAGACTCTGATCGAAATTTGTAGAAACAAGATTTTCTAAATCAAGTCTGGTTCAAACTACGTATTTAAAATCTCTGTTAAATGATATAGCTATTTTCTCATACATTTTAGATAATGCATAAAATTAGTATTCTTGGAGATTTATTCCTGTTTGTCCAATAAATGCTCTTGGTGTTAAAGTAGACTAGATCTTAGGCCTTGGCACTGTATCATTACAGATAAGTAAAATGATTCCCAGCCCTTTTCCTTCTGTAGACTCCTTTCTTTGTGAAAGCAATTCCCTTGAGATCATGAAGGGTTTTCCAGCATCCCACACCTCCACTGTTCCATTTGCAGCAAGTTTCATCCTGCCAGCCACTTACAATGCAGAAACCACTCCAACTCATTAAATTAAGCGGGAATTAACAAATGTAAACATAAAAACATAAAAAAAGGAATGCTCATAAATAGATGTTCGAAAGTATGTACTGGGCTATGCATGCCCAGTGTCTTTATAATGTTACTAAAACCAGAGGATTCTCTTCCTGAGAATTTACTGCCTGTTTGGAAAGACAAATCAAAATCTGAAGCATGCAAAGTGGTCAAGAACTGTTAGACACTAAAAAACTTGTTACAAAACTAAGTCAATATAAAAAGTTTAATTCAATGGTTTTGTATAAAGGCAGTTCTAAATTATATTAGAACTTGCACTTTTGAAAGAGGATCATTTTAAAAACAAACATAACACTTCTGTTTGGGCAGTATTAGGCTAAAAATCAATCTGGGACTGACATAGGCAATTAGGAATAGACTACTGAAAATCAGACACCACACAAAGAGCACCATTATTTCACTGTCACCTTCCATACACGGAAAGACAAAAGTAAATAACTGATTTACAGGCCAAGGAAGTTGACTACTACAGTCATTACTGAAAATGAAAAGGAATGAGATCTTCATAATCCTGTTTTTTAATCATTTATGCCTAGATTTTTCTATCATCAGAACAAAGCTAAATGGCTTAACAGTCATTTATATAGCATACAGTGTAAAAAATAGGCTATACTATTTTTATAGCGCTCCAGCTATTTTTATAAAAATTTTAATAAAAGATTTGCAATAAAAAATGCACACATTTTTGAAAAACATGAAAGAAATTGAACAAACCAACAGGTTTAGTCAGGGGGAGAAGAACTTCTAAAAACAGATCAGAGTGATTTCTTTCACCATTACTTTCACTGTTCTAGGAATATTGAAACTCTATTTGTGACCATAGGAATATCTATATATTCTACTACTTGCACAGAGTGTTTGTTTTCTGACTGGAAACCAGGAAACTTCAGGTCAAATAAAATTCCTCATTTTCACAAAAAGAAAACAGTGAATATTAGTGCAGGGGTTTTTTTGTGTGCATGGCACAAAAAATCCTGAGAGAGGTTCTCTTAAAATTATCTTACCCATTAACTTTCTCATAAGAAAAGCAGAAAACTGAAAAAAATATATAATGTTCTATGGATTTAGAGGCACACAAACACAAAAAGACCAAATCTTAGGCAAGGAAGGGAATCTTTACCTTACAAGCTGTTAGCATGTCAGCTACTGCTTTGCGGCTCAGATTTGCTGTAGCAATCACATCCTCCTGCCTGCACGAGTTCCCAGCTGCAACAGCTTTGGCAGTTGCCATGGTGATTCCTTTCGTCATCCGGATGGATTCTTCAGGTGATGATGTCTTTTCTGGAACCTCACTTGACTGAAACACCTGAAAGTGAAAGCAGAAGGAAAGTCTGATACAAGCCAAATCAAAGCAGAATAACCACAAGAAAGAGACAGCAAACGGAAGCAGCCTTTGAACAGCAGGAAATTAGAATCATGTTTGGAATATTTGGATATCATTGCTACTTGTCATGGGCCTGGATCTGATAAGCCTGCTCACCTACAGACAGCAGAGAGAAACAATAAGCTGAGGAAGGAGACAATAAAAAAGGTTAACCCATTCATTTCATCTGCACTTAACTACTCACATGACAGTTACAAGCAGCTGTTCAGAGCCTTACCAGATGAAAAGAATGTTCTTTTCATTATATTCTTTTCTCATCCTGACTGCTGTTTAGGCTGGTCTACTCACATGAGGAGATCCTTCCCCTGCAAAGGCTGGACCTTACCAAGTGCTTGTTGATAGCACAGAGCAGTAGACACTGAGAACATCACCACTAAAATATTCAAGTATGTCTTAAAAAAGCAGAGGTGGAGCGCTGTCTCTTAGGCTATATTTAGTCTCCCTTAGAAACCTAAAGATATAATTTTGCAGGGTGAATCATGTGAAAATAGTTCAAATTACCTGACAATACACATTACTCTCATGAATACTGGAATACATGAACTATGGGAAGATGAAGGTAACAAGAGCTGCACAACCTTACTTTGATAACATATTTTCTTTTCCCGAGCTTTAGTCTGTATTTGCTTGCCATTCTTTTAATGTACAGCCTATATTTGCTTGCCATTCTTTCACTGTGCAGGGGCAATTTGGAGTGCACAATTAATCAGGATGTTTTTTGACCACACACAGTGCAACCTAAGCAGGCCAGTGGTTTCAGAATGTGAATGTCTGGACAAAAATAAGCCTGGTCTATCCTGTGCTCCCAGTTAATCAGGTTTTCATTTCCTCTCTCCAGAAATAGATGTGATGTTAAAAAATGAATTCTAGTTATACACGTGAAGATATCCCTCGATGTTGCTCAGATTCAGCCCCTGGAATTCCAGATCAAGCCTGACACATTTTCTTGAGTACCTGTGTGCCACCCTCTGTTCTCCCCATGAATGAGATGACACCACCACAACCATCCCTTAGTGCTGACAAAAGCAAGGGGAACATTTCAAACAGATACCAGCCAAACTGAGAAAGACATGATAATGCACAATCCTCCCATAACAGATCTGAACAGGTTTTAGCTCAGAGTTACTGGATGGGATGTAACAGCCAGGCCTTCATGAGGATACACAACAGTAACTTGTGAGATATTGTACAGAACATGCCTGATCAGGTACCAGATCAGGAGGTTTTACGACTGCCATAGGAATCCCCAATGATTATAAACAGATATTTAAAAAGTAAATACTTTAAAATAAATTTCCTCATTACAACAGCTTTGCTCACACAGTGAGAACTGAATGTTTGATGGGAGAACATTTGACAAGACAAAATGGTGCCACAGTGCAGTTAGGGTGTAAGAATTGCTAATCCACAGCCTATACAACAAAGCATTTCCTGCTGAAGACTGTCTACAGGGGTTTTATTTATAAAAATGGACTGTAAGTAAAATAAGGAAAAAATCAGGCTTCTTCACAAACATGCAGGTATTAATTTATGTCACTCACTACTGTGCTAGTAAAAAAACTCCATACTTTTATATCTTAAAGAGGAAGGAAAACAATTGTCATGGTATAATACCTAATTTGGGAGAGAACTCCACACTATCATTAATTCCTGCTTACAGAGACTATCAATAGCAGGCCATGTATCACTGGTAGAATCATTTCATAATAAGGGAGAAATGGAAACAAGATTAAACTGCAGACACAGTATGGGAGTGATGCTGAGCAGGTACTACCAAAGCCAGGATCAAAAAAAGTGAACAGCATCAGATCAGAAAAGAGTATCTGTACTGAAAATTTAAGATCTAAAGAAAAAGTAAGCAGTTGCTCCCAGCTTTGTATAAGGACATACTTGCAAAACCCACTACGAGTATTTAGTTGTGTACCGTGAGCTCCTGTTTGATGTACTCAATTGTGGCCTCAAGGGCTCTCGTCCCTCGAGTAGCTTCATCTTCTACTGCTTTAACAGTCTTCAAGAGGGACGTGACATTTGTTACCATCACCTGGAGAAGAGAGAAGTGAAGACAATAACATATGAGTCCTTCCTCCTGTTCTCAGAGATGGCAGGGTATGAAACAAGACAAATGAAGCTAGGAAGCACTTTTACTTCTCATAGGACCTAAGAGACTTCATGAACTCTACTTGTTACAGGACTAAATACCAACTCTTGTGTTGGCCATGATACCATGATAATTAAACAAATAAAGAAATGAGTTCTCGGGCAATCAGAAATTACTGAAGTCAAAGTTCCACATGTTTATCAAATGTGATTGCACAAACGCTTTCAAATAAAATGTAAGAATAAGGTTTTACCTTGGCCGCACCTTTCAGCTGGTACATGGATGGATCATCTGCTGGCTTGCTGGCAGCTCCTTTGGTAGCACCAATGAGATCAGAAAGGGCCTTTGCAACATCCTTGATAGCATTGATCAGAACAACCTGTGGAATGAGAAATAGCTATAAGGCTCAGGCAATAAAGGGTGTCTGCATGAGGGCGTAATTTATACAGCACAGCTAAAAAAAAAGATATCTTTTTTCAAACATCTGCAATATGCTTGCCAGCCTCCATTTTGCTGAGATCCAAACAAACTGAAGAAATATTAAGGATAATCCACACGGAAAAGTTGTAGAGTTAATTGAAAAACAAGACAGATATAGCTGGAGAATGGCAAGACAGCCAAACAAATAATACAGAGCACAGTCCAGACATAAGCTGGATAAGCAGTTTTAAAGACCTGCAAGTTCTTCTGAACAAAAATGGGATGAGCTAGAGTTCCAATCACAAGTTAGTAAAAACGAGCCAAATACTTTGCCAAAAGCATCCCAGCTGGAACACAGCAGTGAAATAAAAGCAGAAGGGTTACACAAAGGCCTTGACTAGTACCACTCAATGCTTGAGCCTCTTGACTGTATTCTAGACAAGTCATCTGAGTAAACCCAGGAAAGTCCCAGAGCAGATGAACCATATTGTCTTGCTTAAAAGCATTAAATTGCAAAAAGTTCTACCAAATGAAAACTATTCTCTGTAAGAGTATCAGAAAATTTTAAAACATCTCACCTGTGTTTCAGGATCATCAGATCCCAAGCTAGCTGCTCCCAATTTTACTACCTCAGCAAGTTGAGTGATGGTGTTAGCTGATGACTGGGCTGCTTGGGCCAGTTTGTCCTGACTTGAGGCAGCGCCAGAAACCAACAATTTTGTGTCTTCAACTAAAGCTTTTGCTGTTTTCAGGATATTTTCCCTGTAGCAAAAGAAGAGGAAGCAGGGAAGGAGTAGAAAAGGAGAAGAGGGGAAAAATGTGTTTTCCAGTGTTATGGTGACTAACAGCTACATGAAAGAGCTGATCTAAACCATCATATCAGTGTCCATTCATAACATACCGCAGGTGAGGGTGTAAGTTAAAAAAAAAAGCAAACCCAATTATTAAAACAGCAGCAGAGCATTTGGGGCAAATGCAGGGCCATGTAATAAAATGCACCCATCTTGAAAAGGAATAGATTGGGCAGTAGCATTGGAGAGTATTGTACTTGAATACTAAAAAAAATCTGGCCATGCTGTGAGTTAAGTACCAGCTGCTGAATGTCCATATTAATCAGCATATTGTAAGGAAATTAAAGTAATCACGGGTGAGGAAGGTAGAAGGAAGATTGGCAACAGGAACAGAGTGTCCTGGGCAGGGCTCCCCACACCCCTCCCACCCATATCCATGTTTTGACATGTCAGGACAACAAATCCAAAGCAACATCTGGGTAAAAGAAGAAATCATTTTGAGTACGCAGTTCACAAACGAGTCAAATCCCAGGTTTCCTATTTCTCCTCTTACCCCCCCTGCCTCATTCAATTTAATTCACAGGAATCTAGAAAGGTAAAAATTTATCTCCATGTGTCAGTCTTCTGCCATTTCCACTGTTCTCCTGGGCATGCACTCTTCCATCTTTTTCAGCAACACTGACCTGTGATCTGCAAATGATTCATTGTTCTCAGCATTAAGCGTTCCAGCAGTAGCAAACATGATAGTGGTGTCCAGATCTGCAATTATCCCAGACACAGCACTTGCTGCAGTAATACAGGCTTGTGTGCCTTTGTTCCCTGCCTGAAGGGCAGATAAAACCAAAGAGACCTAGAAACAACAAAAAGCAACAAGGTGGTCATCGGAAGAAAGTTGGTCCTGTGAATCATTACTGCTCTCTTTATCAGCTTTAACTTTACTTACAGGGTACTGTCTACCCCTGCCTAAATTTGGAATTGTCACTATTCCTGGGATACATCATGACAGAAAATTGGTACAGCTGAGAGCACATTAACACAGGCTGAACCAATGGCATTTGGTGAAATCTGAAAGCTGCTGGCACCAACTCTCAATGTTCATGTCCAACAAAAGGAGAGAGATGCCACCAACAAAACTACCCAGGCAATTTGTTTGAAGGGGATGTTTCCAAGAACAAGAAGCCAACCTCACAGTAACTGTGGCCAGGGAGTGCCTTGTAAGCCACAAGAGCCATCTCACATCTTAGGATATTGTTTTGGACCAATCTCCCTCTGCCAGGAAGCTGAAGTTTTATTGCAAGGTCTGAGGAAAGACTAATCATGGGCTAATCCAGCACTTGAACACAATGTTTGAAAGAGAAGTAAGACCTTTGGGTAATTCAGACACTATTGTACTACAATGCAAAGTTAAAAGAAACAGTTTCCTGAATCCAGTTTGACTGGTTTACTCCCAGTGGAAGCTTGGTAGACAAACATCGTGGGGGTGACAAGGAAAGCTGTCTTACCTTTTCTGTAACAGCACGAGCACATTCTATCAACTCCCTTTTAGTGTAGCTGTCTGTAGGGCAAATCTGGAGAGCTCCAGCTTTTTGCACAAGAAAGATACACCCATGGCCAAGTTCCTGCACCCGAGTCCTGATCTGGAACCCGATCTAGATGGTAAAGACAGCACAGGAAAAAAGGAAGAAAGAAGAAAGCAAACAAATAAATGCCATGCTGGTACACTGTGTCAACAGAAATGGAAACACCATCTCTCTGGTGAATCTTTATTACCAATATTCCACCCACCACTATGCCCTCTGGAAAGATCAGAAAAAAAGCACAGATGTAATTCTATCTACACATGAAGCACAACCCTATAAAAGGCTCACAGATGAAACAGGGCAGGAATGACCCAGAGCCTGGGAAAGAGAAGGGATAAGGCAGGTACCCAAGTCAAACGGACATAATTCCAGCACACGCAACTTCACATTTAAACAACGCTACTTCATGGTCCAGAACTGCCCTGTCGGCGTAAGCTGTACTCAAGGTACATGCAACAGGTGAAAAGCACACGATACTGTACATTGCTGAAACTGGATCAAAAAGTACGAATGTGATTCTCTTTGCTTAGTTTTGAACCTTGCACAGTCTTCACTCTCCAGAACCAACCACGTCCGTGTGGAGCACTGAAATGGGGAAAATCCTGCTATTACCGCTTCCAAATTCTTGATAATCCTACATCCTAAGACGTGTGGTCCATGATAGCTGTAGTCCCTGCATGTATGCCGTCATTCTGGTGTGATTTGGGATTAATACAGCAGCAGGAATCACAGCCATTAGTATCACAAACGGAATTATTCCAACCTCAGGCACAAAGTAAAGTGCAGAAACAGTAATTCAATTTAACGATATCAAGCAAAGTGCAAGCTATTGCTTGTTGTGTAGCTGCTGAGCACAAAACACTCAAGTGTATCAGCAAGATGTGTAAGCACGAAGTTGAAAACTCTTTAAAGGACTTTGATGTAGATAATCTGATACACCTGGAGAAGGTGAGATACCCTTTTACCCCATCTTGACAAAGTTTGTCTATGCTCCAGTAAGAAGAGAGAGGTGAAAGGGCTGTGCAGTTGTGCTCAGAGAAGATGCAGCAACTCCCACAACAGGTTAATGCAACTGAGGGGAACAGCCCGTCCTCCTCACTTAGCACAGGGCAAGTAAGATGCTTCTCACACATCACATTCCAACTCTGAGCTATGGAGGATGTCCTTCAGCAAAAGATACTTGTGCTCTGACTCCTTGCATGAATCTCACTTTCAGGATAGGAAGTTATGCTTAAAATCATTTACAGGCAAGATAAAAAAAGCATATACATATTTGTAACTTCTCAAAACATGCAAGATTGAAAGAAAGCCGCATAGTAACAAGTTAAGAGTTTTCTTCGTATTTGCAAGTTGCCTGTAAGTGAAAGCCCCAAGTAATTTAGGGGGTTCTGTTGTGGTCTATGGAATTATCCACTTTTATCCCAAGCTGTTTCTTTCTGAAGCCAGACAGAGGTTTTGACAAAGGGTTTCTGTTCTTTGACTGGGCAATTCTTATAACAAGGCTTGTCACCTTTACTGTGTTATTCACAGTAAAAGAACACCCTTGTTAACACCACCGTGTACAGAGAATAAAGAGGTCTAAAAACTGCAGACCTCCTCTGGTTCTGCCGTAGCTGCAGCCATTCGGCCCTGGAGAGCCAAATGCCCATAGTCATTGGTCATTTGTGATGCAAGTCCTCCCAGCTCCTCCGGGTTAGTAACCGACTTAGTCATCTGAAAAAAGAACACAGGCAAGAGAAAAAGAAAATTGACAGGCATGAGAATAACTTGTTAATACACCCCAGATTGGAAGCACACTCATATGTTTGGCCACGCTGATAAAATGGGGTAATCCACTTGCCATGGAAGGGACCTGTCCTCCAACAAGAATTCCAGAGGATACTCAAGCAAACATGCTTTATTAGAGTCATGGTAACCAGGTAGTTGCTGCACATGTGGAGGAATTAAAGAGCAGCTGTTATAGCCAATACTTCACTCTTTGACACAGAGAGGCCATTGGCCAGGTACAGTTATTCAGACTGAGAAGGAAAGTAGGGTTTGTGTGTCACAGCCACCTTATTTTGTCAAAGGTGAGCTAACCCCATCAGCCTCAGCTGAGATGTAAAAGCATGGAAATAGAAAAAATCTGAGGACCAATGCAAAACACATCTCAGATGAGTGAACAGGATGGAGAAGAAATAGGCAGGATGACACAGAATGTCTCAGTAGAATGTCAATATAAATAACTGAATCTCTCTTTAGAAAATTCCTACCTTTTAACAGAGATAGTTCCTCTGTCTCAAATTAATGTAAGTAAAAGCAACAGAGGTCCATCCCTGGGACAAAATTAGTTTTAGACAAATTTGTACTGTCACAGATAGCAGAATCATAGACCTGTCTTGACTGCAAGAGCAATCAACTTCATGAAAAATCCTGTCTGTAGCACTCATGAACAGTCACCTGAACTCTCTCAACAACAAATTAGCAACCATGGTACTGTTCCAAGGGAAAACACATAATGCATTACTGTGAAACACAAGAGAAATTTCCATTCAACCAGTGTCACTTTTCTTTTTTTAAACCCAGGTGAGTCATAGAAATGAAAGAAAAGGACAGTGTGGGATGTGGATCTGCATTCATTCATTAAGCATTATAGGGCTTTGAAAACACTGATTATTCACAGGCTATATGAAACAATAAGTGTGAAAGAATATCCTGAAGTCACTGATAAACAAAAGGTGGCATTTCAGCTCAGTTAAAACGGGCTGATGAAAAAGCATGTGGTTTTCCTTTCATTTCTCCTCAAAAATAAGCCAAATAAAGAGCTTTTGTGCAGAAGAGCCACTATACAATCCAGCACTCCTGCTGCAGAGAACCCCTCTATGATCACACCACTAAGATGCAAGAGTTAAATCAAGAAAACCATCACTCCTTTTGCTCCATTACCCCAAAAGAGATAAGGTTATTTAAAATTTGATGATCAAGACTGTCTCAACACTGACAAATAATTCCACGTTCCTTATGTACACAGAGGTAATTTCTTACCATTTCCTGTGCTGTAACAGCAATGGCTTTAGAATATTTCACCACAGTGGTCTGATAATCAACAAAAGTTCCTTTTGGATCTGGAGGTGTACCTTCATCCAGCTGTAAGACAGAGGGAAAAACACAGCATTAAAGAGTCACAATATACAGCATACTTTACAGGCAATAGTAAAATTGTATTATATATTCAATTCTATGATCTCCTCTCTCCCAAGATACACAAACAAAAATAGTGCATCAGGATGTACAGAGAAGCTCAGCAAATACTTGAGCCCAGGTTATGAGCATGGAAGATGCAGAGAATGTACAGTGCAGTCTTTGAGCATGAGGTTTGCTTCTCATGCAAGGTCAAAGAATCTGCTCTTCTCAGCTAATACAGAAAGGAAGGTGCAAGAGTTATAAACCATAATGGTCATATCAGAAGATAATATAAGATTTCTTCATGTGCTAAAGTCTTCAGTCTTTAAGTCAGGATAGGAAAAACCAAATATTTGGATTGAACTCATGCACACTTTGCAACTACACATCTTCAGTAGAATGCATTACAAAGCACAACAGAGCATTTCAGGCTTTGACATCATCTTCTCTGAAAGTAACTTGCTTCAAGGTTGGCCTGCTGTTCATTTAAGAGACTAACGTGAAAGATAAGGAGAAAAAGGGAAGCAAAAATAAGAGGTCACTTGACCTAAGATGACAGTTAAATGCCAGAATATTACTGAACAAACTATTTTGTAGGAATTCTACTGACAGGTACCATGTAGGTTGTAAACGTGAGCACCATGGTCCACATCAGTTTTATTTTACAATATGCAAAATCAAATAATCTTCAGGTTTCCTGTGACAACGTTTCATGACTGACCACTGAATCAGCACCAGTTCATCCAAAGCCCTGCAATGTGGATCAGCTTTCAAGCACAAAGTGAGAAAGGGGTCAATTTCTATGCTCACCTTGGTCATTGCCTCTGCAATCGAGTCTACCATACCTCCAACCATGCCAACTTCACTTGCAGCTTCATTTAAAGTGACCATGATGTCATCCACAGCCTCCTTCATCAGTTGTGCAGCCTCAGTGATGGCATCGTGAGTATGAGATGCCTGGAGGACACAGAATGAGAAAACCTAGATAGTCAGAGAATGTTCTCTCTGCAAAACAATGTGTGAATCAGAAGTGTAAGAAATTAAAAGAGTAAAGGCATTGAAAATAACACTTCTGGGCAAGATGACACTGCAGCAAAGTAGACGGAACAAAGGCTGTTAACTCCTATAAGGAGCTATGGCACGTGGCACTTTCAGCCTCAGGTGCCACAGTCTTTTTAAATGTCCTCTAAAGATGCTGGCTCTCTGTAAGGTGCAAATCGCAGCTGAGTTATAGATCAAGCAGTGTGTGCTGTGCTGGGCCAGAGTGGTTCTGGGCTGGTGCTGGGCAATGGCCTCTAAAGGTATCATCTCCATCAGCGATGGCCTGATGGCATCCTCCAAAAGTTGATTGTCTGTGAAAGGGGCCGAGGTTTCAGGGAGGGATTCAGACAATCCAGTGAGGGACTCCAAGAAATAGGAGCCCTGATCTCCGGCTTGTGGAAAGCCAGGGAAATTAGGTAACAGAAACTGTAACACTGAGAAGTTATCCAGGTTCTCATACTCCTTTAAGGAGTTGTAAAGGGGTCCCAAGTTATAGTCTGAGAAGGACTGGAAGAAATCCAAGGAATTGGAGGAAAGGCTGAGGTTGGCGTAGCTCTCTGAACAGGGTTCTATAGTTGATGATTACACAACAATGCTCAAGACCATATTCCATATGAAACAGGAAAATAGTAGTGACAATATTAACTAGCAGAGCACCCATAGGAATCCAACTCGTGTACAAAAAGGTTACTCCACATAAATTCATCACGCTTCTGATGCAGACATGTTCTCCAAAAAACAAAACCTAC
>WEKY01006539.1:0-37718 GCA_013390045.1 Picathartes gymnocephalus | reverse complement strand
GCAGAGAAGAGAGTAGGATTTTCACTTAGCATAATGAAAAAGGGCAGTTTTGATCAGTAGTGAATTTGTAGTCTTAATAGTTACTATTCTTTGGAAGGACCTGGGAGATTTTCCTAAGTACGAATATAAATTCTATTTGGTGAAAAGTTTGACATATATTCTGGAAACTCATGAATGATTGACCTATAAATTATTAACAGTTCTTCATAAGAAAGGATGGGGTGGGGACACTCAAAGATAATAGATGTAAAACAAGTTAAAGACATTATTTTTCACACATATGATTACAGTGTGGTACTCAGTAAGACAAGATGCACCTGGTACTGAATCCTAAATTGCTACCAGATTTAGCTAAATCATAAAGATTTATTTTACAGAAGAATTTTGAAAGAAAAATCCACCAAGGACTAGTAAGCATATTAAGTGTCTCAAAGACAAATTTTGCAGATACATGAGACATATATTCTTACAGTTTTCATGCATCCTTTTCATAAATATCAGCTTCAGAACTCAACAGAGGCAGACTCTTTGGCCACTAGTCTTTCTTTAACATGAGTATTTCTTATCTCCTGCCCTAGCTTTTGCATTGTGTGACTCACTCGTCCATATTTCTGTCAGTAGATGGCATTACTCAACATGACCCATGAACATAAACAGAACAAAAGGGGGTGGATTGCTTCAGAGAAGGAAGTCTTCATCAGAGTACGATAACGAAGTGATCTGATCTATTTTCATTTTGGAAATTCCACTTTGAAAGTTAGGCAAAAGAGAATGAAATGGTTCTGAAATACATGTCCTAATTCATTACATTATGGAAAGCAGAAAACAAATTTTCCAGGAAAAAAAGTGAATTGGAGTGCAGGATTTAACTCGTGCCTTTCCTATAAGGGTAAATATAACAAAACCTTCCCAAATTCTATCTCTCAGACCTGTAATAAAAGATTCTTTTGGTGAAATGAATATGTATTACCAAATAAAATAGTTTATTCCATTAAAAAGATAATTTTAAAGAATCCACCTTAGCAAATTAATGACTACTCACTACTCACCCACTTATTTTACAAATGTTTTTCTGTATGAATACACCAGATGAAATGTATGTGACTACTTTTCCTGATAATGATATGTGTAGATTTCATTCCTTCTTCAAACATTCAAAAATAATTCTGATTATCAATGGAGAGTGACAGAGTGAGGGGGAATAAATAATCTTTTGGAGGCTTTTGGTTTTTTTCAGCAATACTGATGGAGGTTTTATGAATATGTTAATTCCCAAAAAACAGACCAAAGCAAAGTCCAGAAACATAATGGCAGTTGAACTGCATTAAAGATTGCATTCAAAGTAGGGTTAAACTACTGTGGCTCACCTCTGCCTAACCTGGGCAAAACAACTTGTGGACTTTGAAAGAGTGACAAGGAAAACTTACAACCAACCAACATCCTGCTGATAGGTTACTCACCAAGTAAAGTCATTACTCTGTGAATCATTCCCAGACATTCTGATGTCTTCTGAAATGTCAGGAACATTCTCAGAAAACGTGCAGGTCACCTGCAAATTTACAGGCTTTCATAAACTGCTATTTTTTGAGCACAATATTTTCATAATAAACTTAAATTGGCTTTCAATCCGTGTTTCACCTTTAGTATCATCTAATTGGGATATTTGCAGTTGACATCATGTTGAACACTATCAGTGGTTGAACCATTTCAGACACCTAGCAGGTACCACTCCTCATCTTCCCCCTTTTCCTCTCCCTGCCCTTTGAAATCTTTCACCCTTCTCCCTTTAACTATATGGAGAAGAAAATCTTCTCAGTTTGCTGAAACACACCTAAGCTGCACACCTAAAATGAGACAATGCAGATGATGAAATATCCATTTTTTTTTGTTTAAACAACCAGTATAGAAAAATACAGAGCAATGCCTTTGGAAAAATACACCATTGAGAATTGACAAGTCTCTCTCATGGTCCACTAAAATAGAATTCTTTCATTGTGACAATTTTTCCAAGCAGCACTTTTTTCTCATAATAAGACCTCACTGAAAATGTAATGGAAAACTTCCAAAAGAATTTACTTATTTTTGCTGAATATATTTTCAAAAGTTTTCAGAGAATGAATATGTTCAACAGCATAATACCTACAAAGATTATTTAAAAGATTCTGGGGGAAAATCTTTATGTGACAAGTCATTTATGTACTGTCATATTTAAAAGCAGAAAAACTCTGATAAGTTATCTTTGCTTCAAACTGGAGTTCTGCAGCTACAGATGTTATGCTATTCAGAATGCAATTTACTTTTTTTTTTAAATCCTCTTTGCAGAACTGAATGCATTTAAGATTGCAGGTGGGCTGGATGATTTCAGTGTTCATTTAAACTTCATAAAACTTTTGTATATTGCTTCCTTACTTCAGGAATTTCTTTCTGAAAAGGTTTTTTCATTGACTTTGTGTCTAACAATGAGATATAACTTTTTCTAGGTTAGTATAATGAAAAGAATTCCTGCTCTGTTTTTACTTTTCTTGAAAAAAGGACAATTTATTTAGATGATAATTTTATGTATGTTTTGCTAAAACTGGAAACACATTGAAAACTTTTATTGCTCCTACCTCTGTGCAGTTTAAGGGAAACAATTTAATAGAAATCTTCCTCATCAAGAAATAACCAAGAAAATTAATTCCATTCAAACATCTGCAGCATTTCTGCGTATTCCTAATTTAGCAGTTCTTGCAGGCGTGATTTTCATAATGTGCTTAGCACCACCCTCAGGAAATCTTTAAGATGTCTCACATAAAACTAGAGAAATATAATATCACTACTTTCTAAAATATTTGCTTATTTCTTTCAGGGAAAGCTAATTATATGTGACATATGAACAAGCATGAGAACTCATGCATATTCCAAGTTAAAAGAAACCTATAGCCTAAAAAAAAAAATTTGCACAACGGGTAAGATGAGCAGCAGGTGAGAAAAAGATGTATAGGGGAGAATAACAGTTTATAGCTACCCATAGCTAATTGCTGTTTAGATGAAACATGTGCATCTGTTTTCAGCAATTAGTATGGAGATCAATAGAAAACATATATATTTAATTAGACATATGGTTCATTTTACTATAATTGGAACCCCATGTCACTTCTGGCTCTCCATATGCAGTATGGTCTAAAATGTTTTCTGGGGTGTGTTTGCATCATATGGAAGGTAAAGCACAGACACCAGCTGATGCTCAGGTCTCATTGTCTCATGGTACTGTTAAATGTAGGCATTTATGGTGATTTAAATAGACCAGAAACCAATAAAACTTTGATTTTGAATGTCATTTAACCCTTTCTGACACATGAAATATGTCAGATGACTGACCACACTGCATGTCTTGTAACAGCCACAACTGTTAATACCACATCTGTTCACCAGTATTTGAGCTTACCACTATTTTGAATAAAGACATTTCGCAAATCTCAGAAAATCAAAGAGACTTTAACTCTTATACTGTCTGAGAAACAGGTAGATTCAGAATAAGGAGGAATGGTCATGGAATTATGAAATTCTATTCAGTGATATCAGTCAAAAACTCAAACCAAACCAAAAGAAAAAAAAATCACAGCAATCTTCAAGCAAATTCTGAATTGACCTACCCCAGCTCCCCAAATGTGTTGATTTATATAATACTTGGTAACTCAATGTCAGTCTCATATATATTAAAATGTAAATGAGGGGAAGCTTCCTCTGCAGATACAAACAGTAATAGAATGTGAGAGGGAATTAAGCTTGTTCTCAATGCCCATACCGTCTATGTGTGACATCATAAAACATGTTCATAAGCATTTTAAGTGTTTAACTCTAGTGTCTATCCTTAGACTATTTTATATGCTCATTTAAATATTACGATATTGATTATCAGATTTTTTTGAAATGAATTAAGCCAGAGCAATTTAGTGAAAATCAAAGCTTTCGCATAGTTCTTGCTCAGAGTACCTCACATTGTAAACATCTGCCTGGCTCAGGCTAATGGATCTATTTTAAGCAGAGCTAGTTAACAGACAGAGCAAGAAAGCTCCGTTAGAGCTGGTAAGGGAAATGGCAGATGGAAAGTTGCATCAAGAGTAGTTGACTTTCATGTTAAAAATTCTGTGTTAAGCCTAATAAAGAATGCAGACACCAAAAAATGTGGCAGTGAAAGTGCTTTCTGAAAGACAAATGGGTATGTTTGACCTGTTTAATGACCCCACAGTTAAAACATAGAAACTAAGAGCTGAAGTAAATTAGATCTTTCATCTGGATGAAAGATTTCAAAACCACATATCAGGAGAGGAAATATTCAACCAGATATGGGATATTCTGGGTGAGGGAATTTCCTGGTTTTATGCTCTGATAATGTCAGGAAAGGATTGCAGTTTCATGTGGAGAGAAGAGGAGCAAAAGCATTAAAGTACTGAATCTTAACTTTGGATCCCATATATCTGTATTTTCTAAGGTGAAATATTCAATGTGTATAAACCAGTTTTGTTTCCAATATTATATTTCAGGAATGAGTATTTTTGAACTAAATATTATAAACACGAGTCAAAAATGAATATATCCTCCCAATGCACTTCACTAGAATATTTGACCCTATGCACTAAAAATGTTACTTTCGGTCTAGCATGACTATAAACAAAAGATGGCTTCACTTTTCCTTAATGTATTTGCCTAAAAACTTCTGCAGTTGCTATGCAGTCTTTTTATAAGAGGTAGAAGATAGAGATTTAGCACACCTCAAGCTGAGGAAAAATTTAAAACTTTCCTTCCATTTCTTAGGGAAACATTCTAAACTAGTATCGGGCAACACTACCACTATTTTTTGTGAAGTCTGGTCTTGCCAGAGGAAGTCTGGGAAATTATTAAGGCTCAGCAGCCTTAAATTAAAAAATCTCTCTAATTAATTTGTGGAGAAATTAAACAAAACACTCTTCAAGACAGAGCAAGGTTGGATTTCGGGTACCTGAAGAATGCTAAAATTAAAGAGTAAAAGGGTTGTGGATTTAGAGCAAGTTTATCAGGATGTTTCTCGACTGCAGTCTTGGGTACAGATCCTGAAACCCTCTCCATGTCTCCTTCAAAAATTTAAGTCCTTTTCTTCTTATACACATCCCTCATTAACTATGTGAGCTCCCTAAGATATTTTTGGGCTCCCTCTTCCCTGTATTTATTCACTCCATATTGATAGAGGAGTCCATTGAACCAAGAAAACTTTCTTCCTAAGGCAATAGCTGTATAAAGACATATTTCCAGCAAACAAAGCAGTTGCATTTGTTTTGTCAGAAAGTTGTTCTTTATCTTAATTATATAAATGGGCTCAGAACAGAACAGCCGGAGAACTAGTGTTAGAAAAGCCAAGGAACATAATGTAGTTTCTTTCTTATGCATTGCTTCAAAGATCTACTTTGTCCTGCTTAATACTTTTTTCCTTCTTGAGCCTTAAAAGTGAAACTGTCCAAAACAAAAGTATTAGTCTTGGACTGATGCCTATGAATATTGTCAGTAATTGCAGGAATTAATGGGAATTTCTAAGTATTGTTGCAATTGAATAAATTGACATCATTATCTTTGTTTTACAAGGGGAAATTTCTTTCATCGGTATCTGAGCTCTTGCTTACCTCATGCTGCTGCCTCGGCTATTGGTGCTGGACAGAGGCCTGGGCATGGAGTGTACTGAAAGCCAAAATAAAAAGGAAAACAAAAGAAGCAAAAAACCCTACCCCGGTCCCTCTAGAAATCCATTGAAGTTGAAATAGATTATGAAGTTTTGTTTTTGCAGAGTTGACAGAAGTGCAGCTGGTTCAGCCAGGGAACAGAGGGAGCTGTGCTGAACTCTGGTGTGATGTTTTGTCTGCAAAAGGAGGGAGGGCACAGCTTGCATGACAACACCATGGCATCTCCGCTTTGTGAGAGATACTAACAGTGGATTTCATCCTTCCCCACTTTGTTCAAATTGGTTGCATAACTCAGGATAGCATCAGACATTTTGGCTGACAAAACCATTATTGCAAGGGACACTTGAGGTATGTTTGCACCAAGAGCATGTCCCTACTCAGGATTTGCTGGGCTTCCCAGCTGCATCTTGGCTGCACAACAGAATGTGTCCCACAACAGATAGACATAATAAAAAAGCATAATCAGGCCAAGACACATGAGCAAGAGTGTTTTTCCCAGCTCTTAGGTGGTGACTAGCTCAGTGGTGTTGATGAAAGCACTGCACCCCTTCAGAGGTTGTTTCAACACCAAGCATGTGGCAAGGCAGAAGGGCAGTTTCTGTGTGAGCAGCACTGTCAGTGTTTCTTTGTACCCACCAGGAGCCTGGGCCCTCCAACCAGGACTTAAGCACTTAAGACTGATTCAACACCTTCTGCAGGTTACCACTCACACAGCGATTATGCCTGTGTTCGGGCTACAGTGATTATGCTTTACCCCAGACTCTGCCACGGAGCAGGTGTTGGCAAGTAACTGATTTTTTTGTGTCTAGCCCTACTCTTAAGAATCAAAGAGAAAATAAGTCTGAATAAAAGGCTGTAACACAGTCTTGTGATTTTTCACATTTTATGTGCGAATTATATACTTTATAAGGAGTGATAAGCTTATCATCTTCTTTAAATTGATTTTAAAATTCTTTTGTCATCAGGAGGGTAGGTCAAGGCCAGGTAAATGTTTACAGAAAAAACTGTGTTGCCTAGAGATCAGAGATCAGTGCTAGGGAATGCAAAACCCCTGCTGCCAGCTCAGTGAAAAGCCCACTCCTTGTAGTCATCTCACTAGCAACTTCTGTAAAGCCTTAGCTGCTCCAGGGAAATAGGAAAATGCCATCTCCTCCCAGCCCACAGTTATTTAAATGCTCCAGTGTCAACCAATATTATAACACTTTTATGTTTTCTCCATTAGACAGCTGCTGGATCTGCCTTTATGGGAAAGACACCCTTGAAGTCACTTGACCTCTTGGTGCCTCAGTCAACACAGATGGAACATTGAATAAAACCAGGATGTTGCTAGAAATCATATGACTCATTTGAACCAGGGAGGCAGGGCATTTTTGGGAATTGGTTTTTTTTTTTTTTCCTCCTTGGGTAAATAAATGTTTGGCTTACCTAGTTATATGCAAAGATACACAGATTCTGTTTTGCAAGAATATATTTTCACAGTCCAGCAGTCATCTTTAAAAGGTCAACAGTTGTATAAGAAAAAGCAGCATACATTTTGATTTGAAGCAATACCCTGCCTGTACTTCTTCTATTCAGATCACTGGATCATAGGATCACTGCATGGGAAGTATTGGCATATAGATGACATCTGCTTTATGCATCAAGACTTATTTTATAAGTCTATTTAGAAGTATAACTGATTTTTTTGTTACATATAAAATAATTTAATAAATGGAAAATAAAATTTTTTCTCAGAGTCAAGATACCAACCTACAGTGATGACATTTTTGCTATCATGATCCAGCAGCCTCCCCAAAGAGCTGCCAGCAATTGCCTGGAGGTCATGAGCTTGTTTCCTTCCCTTTTTTTCTGGCCTTCTGCCAAAGCAGACTTGTTCAGACATCAAAACCAGCACTACTTGCTGCTTCAATATACCAACAATACCTAATCATCCTGCTCTGCCAAATCATGGAGTGGATTTACTAAAGTACCATGGGAAGTAGGACAAAAGATACAATGTTGTAATGAAATTCATTCAAGTCAAAAGCCCTGGCAACACAGGTGGAAGCAGTTAAGCTTGAAACCCCAAACTGGAAAAATTATCTATTAATCCATCAGATGGACCGTTTATATCTATTTTTCTCTCATCTTTTTGATTTATATCACTTATACATTACACTATAAAGTACCTTACTGTAAAGAAGGGGCATTTGAATATTCAATTTATGTGAAGCTGTCAAATGGTGAGCAATTCCAGGAGGCTGACTCTTGCATTTAGATGTTTGCAATGCAGACTGAGAAATTTTGGAGTAGTATAACAGGAATTCTAGTACAACCTCAATTTTATGTATCTGGACACGTAATATCACTGCTTGAAAGCAAAGATCAAAGCGGTTTTGATTGGTATGCAGCATTCTTTATTATTGTGGCACATTGCTAAGCAGTGCTTGGTCAGAAGTTTCCCTCTCAAGATGCCACAAGCTCTTTTTTAACTTAGGTGAAGGGAGCCTTCATCTCAACACTCCTGAGATTTTCATTTAGTTTTCACATTTGATTTCAAGATCAGCAAAGGTTATATTGAAACCATAACATTTTTACAGCTTCACATGACTTTTGGGACTACCAATACATTATGAAAGGTTTGTGAGCTTTAATGGGCCAGTTGATGGCCCAAGTCAGCACTATCCTCTGAGTAGGAAATGATCGAATGAGGGTGATCTCAGGATACCAAAATTCCTCTGATGAAGTGGCCCTCTTAAAATTCTGACATCCATTTATTGGGAGAAATAAACTCTGTAATAATGGTAGTAAAATAAATGTCTGCACACACAGTACGAAAAAACTAAATATACTGTATGACTTGAAAGTTTGTAATAGCAGCACAGAAGAAAGAGATGCATCGGTAATCAGAAAACAAAGGGCAACAGTCAATTCCAGAGGACAGGATACCCAGGCAGTTTAAACACATGGCTGGAAGCCCAAATTATAAGTGAAAGCCTTTGTAGAAAGGGTGACATTAGTTAACATGGCTATAAAGTAGGAGCTGTGTTCAGTCTTGGGGTCTACTGGTTTCTGCTCACAGAAGGTGTTGGTGGTGTCACTGAGAAGGGACCCGCCCACTAAGAGGGACAAAGAACAGGCTTGCCGCTGGTGCACACTTCAAGTTCACAGCACAAGCTCCGGAGTCCTGGGAAGCATTTTAATCTCTCCAAACTCCTTCAGGGAAGGTGTAACTCAAGATGGAGCTGTGCCTAAACACAACAATTAATCTCTCCATTAACATGACAGATACTCTTTAATTTAAATATACTCACAACACAAATTGTATGGATAAGGCTGCTTGTTATTTACAGTGTACTTCTCTGAATCCCAGCTTGTCTCAGTTAGTGATGTGTCCTGTCAAGTACTCTATTCATAAGGCAAATAAAGTTATATTGACTCTGACCACGTGTTTGTTTCATAACCCATTGCCTATTGTGAAGCGCTGGTAGAACTGTGTAATCCAGAGACCTCCCTCTTGACCTACTTCAGTGATAACTGCTTTTTGTTCCATCCTTTGACAAACATTATTTCACATCTGGAAGACAGTCCCAGATATTTTAATATCTGTAACAGATGTTTTGTATATAGTTTAAAAATAGTTCTAAAGTGAAAGTTTAAAGAGCTGCTGCATATTACTTTTATTGTTGTTCTTATTTAAAACAAATAATTTGTAAGTTTGCTTCCTCCACCATTGCAGCAATAGAAAAATACAATGAAATTCGTTTAAGTACAATAGAGTTTACTGGCCAGCAAAAGTAATTTTAATGATTTTTTTGAATAGCACTATTATTAATCATCTATGCAAAATCCTGCAGCAAAACTGCACCCCACACACATATTAGAAGAAATTATCTCATACTGAATCTCCTTGTAAGTTATAAAAAGCATTTCTACTCCTCACAATCTGTAGTTAACCAAAACTTATAGCTTATTTACAAATTTAAGAAGTGGCTTAAACTCTGATGTTAATGCTTACAGGGATATTTTGTGTGCAGATATGAACTCTCTAGGCATAAAACCTCCAGTAGATTTCACCCTCCATTCTCTTTCATTGATATTGTCTCTCATTAACTTTTCAACCTTTGTTTTTGTGATTTCACTTGAATTCCTATCAAGGCATAACAGAAACCAATGCAGCAGATGATGCCAATAAGCCTTTCTTTTTGAAATCTCAAGGATGGGGTAAGTGTGGGAACAGGAGTATTCTGACAGACCTACTTTGCTCTCCATAAACCTCAGCTGGATCCTACTAATCAGTGGCTCTGTTGCCTCTGCTCTGGTTTTTAAGAAGAGTTTCAATCCTCAGTGTGCTCTAGATGGCAGATATTTTGAATGAACTCTTGAGGAAACTCATTCTCACCCAATAGTGTAAAAGTCCTCTCTCCATGTTAGAAGTGGCTAAACTTTGTTACCTAAACACCAAATAGGTTTGTTTCCTTTATCTGCATCTCTGTCTCCACCCAAACATACGTCTGCAGAAACTTCTGGTTCATAAAGTTGCTGGATTGTTCGTTGAATTAGCCAAAGTGATTATGAACTTTATTGCTAATGGGACTGAAATATTCAAAATCCAAATATTCACTTCCTCAAAAAGAATAAAAAGAAAAATTTAAGAAAATACTTAAGAAAAATCTTAATTTTGCAATGATTTAACAGGATGAATATATAATGGAACATTTATTACAGTATAAATTGCTGTTATAAAAGAATTTTCTTTGGAACAATTATAAAATAAATTAAAAGATAAACAGAGTGATTCATATGTTCATGTGAACACTGCTAAGCTACTTATGAAGTGAATGAGGATTAGTGGTTTGTAAGAAGTCTCTGCTTTCTTAGCCATGAAATTTTGGTGTTTGACAGAAGAGTCTGATTGAAAATAATAACCTCATCCACTGATTTACAATTGACCATTCTGTTATTGGGGGTATAAAGAGGCTTTCTGCTAATTATAGCTTACTTGGGCTCATTAGGTAGAGACTGACATTTCTCATAAAATAAGAGGGTATACTGGAGACATGTATGTCTCAGCTATAGTCTGGAATTCTGGTATCATTTGAGGACTGCAATTTTGAAAAATAACTGAAGACCTCATGGGCTGTGAAGAGGAGGAAGCAGACAGTAAAAAGGCTGGGCACTGTGCCATGGTAAATACAGGAGTGTTTGCCATCCATCACACCACTGGTCTGGGCAGTGCCCAGAGATATGCCTACAGACCAAACTCAAAAACAATTAACTGAAACAGGTATTTGATTAACCCTTTATTGCTTATGGATCTTGTATGAAATCTGTCCGTAAATGAACAAAGGTGTACTGACTGATATTCATGTAAATCTAAAGAAATTAGAGTGTAGAAAATGTTCAGATTAAGAGCTGTAATGCTGAAAAATATTTCTCCCTACATGTGAGAAGACAGAAAGAGTTTAAAAAGCAGAATTTGATCCTGAAATATTGCAAAGAGCCTTTTAAAACTTAAAAATGCATGAGTTTTTTTTTAATCTTCTGCTTTCACAGGCTTTTTGACACACTTCCAAAAGTTCTGCAAGCCCAGTGAAGTCAATTAAGTTTCTCAGTTATAATTGAGATTGAAAATGTATCTTTTTGAGCTTTGTCATGATTACTCTTTTGAGGGTAAACATAGTCAACAACATTTATGAAAAATTCCTGTCAAACCATTTGTATATTCAAACGTTTTTGTAATATTTGCAATAAACTGTGAAGTTTTGGGCCTTAGTTTCTTCTGATGTTGAGGAATGGTGCATATATAAGGTACAAATGTACCTCTCCTTGCTTGCTTCTGAGTAAAACAATGATTAACCATACATTCCTTTTCCTAACTGTGTAGAAGGAGTATCTTGGCAGACTTCCCACCTTTGAGCATTTGTATATCTCAGTGGAGGCATGCGGTCTGAGAGCACCTTTTAATATTCATATAAGCCTTGCCATAGCAACATGAGTGTTACCACAAAAAGGTCACTGAAATCACTTAGAAAAATAATTTGAATTACTGTGGGGAAAATTACAGATTAAGACCAGCTTTCCAAAATTGTTGTAACACACAATTGTTGCAGTCTCACACTCCGGCTCAGTTTTTCATTCTCTGTCCATTTGCAAGGAAACATGGCTTGATTTTTCATTAGATTTAAATAGCAAGAAGTAAGAATACAGAGGACTCTAGCTTTAACTGTCAGTAATTTGCAGCACTAAGGAGTAATTTATACTGAATACAGATAGTCAACAAGGTTTGTAGGCCCAGACCCTCAGAAGATGTTCTCTCCCATCACGGCAGCTCTCAGGAAAGTGTCTGTAAGGGTGGTAAACCTCCTCAAAGTGTTCAAGGCTTTGGTGAAGGAAGGGAAGAAAGAACTCAACCCTCCGAATGACTTCAGTCAGATGCAGACAACAGCTGTTTGCAATTGTCAGTGCTTTAGGCTGATCCAGCTGATACACTGTAGGACACAGAAGACAGAATTTCTAATAAATGGAAACCAAATTGTGCACCAACCAATCTACCAGTGCAGAGCTGAGATTTGAGGCAGGCAACAGACAGTTCTTGAAACTTCTAAGCGTACCTGACTTTCTCCTCACATGAAAGCAGGGGACTGATCTTCTCCAATGTGAATCTGGCCATCATTTCCATTACAAAAGCATTAATTATAGTGAAAAAGGGTAGCACAGGTACATTATGAACAGTTAACACATTTCTTTTACCTGTCCCTTCACTTACTATAAGTTCCATAAATCACTGACCCAAGGTTTTCCACAGGAAAAGTTGAGTTAATAGGCAAACTCCTTAACCTGAAGAAAATAACACTGAAATCTTTCAAACCCAGCCTAATAACTCCTACACAACTCTGTGAATCCTGAGTTCAGGGCAGAATACAGACAGAAACATAATGAGAAACCATCTCTGGTTAGGCAACACTGTCATCCCTTCTTCAGACCACACTGTCACTCCACAAGCTAAAGTAATTTGCAAAGGAATATTCACTGTGCTTTTGTCTTAAATTTGATCATGTATTAAAAACAAGAACAGAGGAGATTTAAAAGCCCACAACACCATTCCAGCTATAGTCTTGAGTTCTCCTGCTCTGAGGAAACAAGTCTTCTTATGCTTTATTTGAGAGAACTCTAAAAAAGAATGGACAAACCTCTGTTTTCAAATGAGATGCGCCATACAAGTCAGCTCTTTTTTCAAGCTTTGTAAACACAGATACCTTCATATAGAGATTTCAGAAAAAAAATTCTGGGCTTTTCATGTACAGAGAGTAAGTTTAGATTAGGTATTAGGAAAAAATTCTTCCCAGTGTGTGTGGTGAGGCACATGAGCAGGTTGCCCAGAGAAGCTGTGGATGCCCCATCCCTGGAAGTGTTCAAGGCCAGGTTAAATAGGCTTTGAGCAACCTGGTCTGGTTGAAGGTGCCCCTGCTCACAGCAGACGGGTTGAACTAGATGATTTTCAAGGTCCCCTTCCAAATTAAACCATTCTATGATTCTGTGATACACAGGGTTTGTCCCCATTGCTGTAGTCAGCACCATGGAAGAGTCAATTGGAAAAGCATTACTATCCAAGGGAAAATATGGAGACCCCTCCTTTTGAGAGACCTTGGTGTTGAAAATTGTCCCAAAATGACCCTCAAATAACTAAAGGAAGGCATCATCCTGAATCTGCTATAGCACATAATCAGAGAATCACAGAGTAAATTAGGCTGGAAAAGACCTCTAAGATCATTGACCCCAACCTATAACTGCACACCACCGTGCCAACTCCACCATGACACTAAATGCCACATCCAGTCTTTCCTTAAACACCTTTAGGGATGGTGACTCCACCACCTCCCTGAGCAGCCCATTTCAATGCCCAACCACTCTTATTGTGAACAAATTCTTTCTAATATCCGACCAAAACCTCCTCTGGAGCAACTTAAGGCTATGTCCTCTCATCCTATTGCTGGTTACCTGAGAGAATAGGTGGACCCTCACCTGGCCACACCCTCTTTTCAGGCAGTTGTAGAGTGTGATACGGTTGCTCCTGAGCCCTCTTTTCTCCAGGCTAAACAACCTCAATTCCCTCAGCTGTTTGTCATCAGCTTGTGCCCCAGACCCTTCCCTAGCTTCATTGCCCTTGTCTGGACATGCTCCAGCACCTCAACGTCCTTCCTGAACTGAGGGGCCCAGAACTGGACTCAGCACTCGAGGTGTGGCCTCACCAGCGCCGAGTGCAGGGGGAGAACTGCTTTCCCAGTCCTGCCAGCCACAATATTCCTGGTACAAGTCAGGATGAGACTGGCCTTCTTGGCCACCTGGGCACATGCTGGCCCATGTTCAGCTTCTCTCTACTAGCATTCCCAGGTCCTTTTCCACTGAATCACTTTCCAACCACTCTGCCCTCAGCCTGTAGTGCTGCATGGAGTTATTGTGTCTCAAAGTTTTGTCCTGAAAAGCAAGCAAGCTAGAAAATTACTGAGCTGTGATGAAGTTATTAAAGATGCCAAATGAGTCATGCAAAAGAATAATTTAAAACACACATATCCCCATCATGTATATATGGCAATAGGGATTTAACTAACTAGTATATTTACTTCCAAGACCTGCTGACTTGTTAAGTGTACAGGATGGCAATGAAACAGCTCTGCTGAGCTCCAATATCCTGTCAGTTGAGTCTTAGAGACACGGGTCTGCCTGTGTGTGCCTGCTTCAACTGAGCTGGGAAATATACAGAAGTATCCCACATAGGCACTGTGGTCCTAAGGAGTACAGGAAAAACAAGGGGAAAAAATCAATTCTGTCTTGACTAGCATTTAAACAATTTAGAGTAAAAACGCTGGGGACCATACATTCAACATATGGAAGAAACTAATTTTTTATAAACCTACTTACCATCCATGTTGAGCACAGGACAGGGCAATGGTGGTCTGGGGTCCTATCTTAATGCATATGCACAAACAAGCTGGGTTGTGTCACAATGATAGCCCTTAAGGCTATTTCCTAACTTCTGAATTATCTAGCTTTTAATGTTGTGGTTTTAGAAGATAGTGTGTGTGTTTATAGCTTTACTATAGAGCAGCCAAAGAATTCAAATGAGCAGATCCAGCCTTTCTAAAAACCTGTTGAGAATTTTTCTCTTCACTGAAGTGCACAAGAGTCGTTGCCATAGTTGGTTTTTTTTGTTTGATTCAGTGTTAATGTCTCACTAGAGAACATGACTTTAAATCAAGGCATCTTTTTCTGCTACATGTTCAAGCTGGGAAAGTTTGAATAGATTGATTAAACTTAGCTTTCTCTCCATTTGCCTCATACTCCTCCTTGACTTGCCTCTGATACTTATAATTTCCAGGGCTTATGTTCTTGCATATTTCTGTCTAAATCTTGACATCATAAAATGAGTGTATAACTCATGACTAAGCTCTAGCATGTTACAGAAATATCTCGATTTGCCTTCCTTCTCAACTGCTTTTAGGATTGTAGGTGATTCTTTTCAAAGGAAGCACACTGATTCAAGTCCGTGTCTTCCCCTGTCATTCATCAGAGAAATCAACCTTGGGAGGGCTTAGGCAGGGTGGGATATCCAACTAGAGATCTTTCCTCTGTCTGATCTGTGTACAGGACTTAAACCTAGGTCATCTAATCACCGCAAAGCAAAGCTAGAGGTGTTCAGTTCCGATATCCTCTCAGTCTCTCTTGTCCTATTGTGCAAAAATATTAAATATTCATTGAGCTTAGACAGAGTGTGAAAATTACTATATTTAGATCACAATCTCTGCTCATACAGCTACTAATGTGTGTGTCAAGTGGATCACCTTCAACAAACACAGACTTTTCTCATCTTATTCTAAGTGTAAGGAAGCTCTCTTGAGAGGAAAGCAATTTCATTTCAAGGCCTTGCTCTAAATCAAATTTTTGGGGACTTGAATTTTAGGATTCACTGCTTTGAATTCAGCTAGGATAACAGTCTTCCTCTTTTGGCTTTTTTTAACATCACTTTTGCATGTACTCTACTTATGGAATTGATTTGTAGCTGTGAAGTATGTGTTAACAGAATCCTCTGCTCCTCTATTCCAAAATCTGCAGATGAACTACCTTTTAAAAAAGAGCTAAACCCTGCTCTTGGCTGGTAATCCCCTATTGGCCAACTTCAGTTACCTCACATACATCTGGGTGTTTTCTCTGAGCCTCCTGGCTTCAGATATTTAAATGCACTCTATCAGTTGCCTGGCACTAATTTGACTGTTGAGAATTGCTCATTTGTGCAACTGGGATTCATTTCTGTATGTGCTCAGACCAAACAGGAGGGAGGGAGATAGTTCTAGGGGCTCTTGGAAGGCTGTGGTGACAGCAAGGGTGACACTGTCTCCTTGGTGGGGCGGAGAGCCTGGGGGCACTGGGAAAGTTCCGGTGGGCCCCAGGCCAGGGGTTGAGCACCGCCCACCTCTCTCTGTGACACCACCTGGGGCAGACCCCAACCCTGAAACTTCAGGCAATTGTGCAAAAGCCAAGGAGAAAACATATGGAAAAAATGAAACCAGGGAACCTTATGAAAAGACTGCATTTAGAAAATTGAAATACATGGAGAACAACCTGAGAGGCTTTGCCTGAAGCAAAGTCTGTGGGTACTGCCAGCCTTTTTCTGTGCAAATAAAAACCCTTGGCAAAGATTTGAGGTATGAAGTAATTGTTAGCAATCTTATGGTTAACCAGTATCAGATTGGTACACTTGCAATATTCTCATTTTAGAAGGCTGGATCTTAAGAAATGGAGTGAGTCTTTCAGAACTTCTTGCACTTGATAAATCTTGTGAAAATAATTTGGATTCCTCAGAACTGTCATTCACAGTTCCCTCTCCTGTTCTCATCCTTTCACATTCCCATAACAAACTGTGGTCTCCTAAATCATTTTCCAAACAAAACCTTCAACTCAGCCCAGGTAAACTCTGTCAGGATATTATGTCCCTGTTTCATTTGCTATTTCTCATTCCCTTTACTTGAAGAGTGAGAGGAATGTGTCTCGCCCCAGGGAAGCTCCCCACCACAGTACAGCAGAAAGACAGCAGAACACCTGAACCAGTGGAGTAAAATCCTTCTCAAAACAATTTGCTGACCCATCATTTATGACAGTTTTATTTATTGCATCTATTTATTGCATTTATTGCATCTTTTATGGTGATCGCTGGCAAAATAAGAGACGGCAAAGGTGGTGTGCTGTTCATGGCACAGCCATTGCCCGTGTCCATGAATGTTTTGTTCTGTGTGCGTACTGCCAATATGGGGGAAGTGTCCTTCTTTGAATACAATTGACAGTCATCCTTCAAAGCATAAAAATGTTTTGGAATGGAGTAAATTGTAAGCAGGCAATTAACGGAATTATTTTTTTGCAGCTGAGCTGCTGGTGGGGTTTCATAAGTGCTTATATTGCACAGGCTTTCATTATTTTGCTTCCTGGTTAATGTTTGCTTTATGATCTGTAAATATATCACAAGAAAGACTATTGCCAAGGGATACATCAAACTAACATTTTCTAATTAATAAATTAAGAATCAGTGGCAGGTTACACCTAATCTTTCTGAGAATCTAACTTGGGACTTTTAAAGTTGATAAATGTAGAACATCAGTGTGCAAAGCTAACAATGATTCATTCTCCTCTAATTAAGTCTGTTTCTCTTCGATAGGCCAATGTAAGAACTTTGCTTATATAATAAAAACTAAGAGAAGTCATTTATGAAAAAAAGATTAGTTTTTGATAAAATACCACACACGGATTAAACAAATGAACTCATAAATGAACATATGTTAAAGAAAAAACAAATAAATTACACAATTCACCCCCACTTCTCAAAACTATTAAAATTGATAATACCTTGTTCAGGCCAAAATATATTTCAGCCCTATTCCGTAACAGACTTGAAAAGAACTGGGTAGTGTCAACATTCATCTTTCAGCTGTTGCACCTGAAATGCAGAAAAAATATCTTGCTGTTATCTGTACCTGTCTGAACTTGCTGTACTTGCTGCTCCAGGGATGCTTTCCACACTAGTATGTCTGATGTCTCTGCTTTGGAACAACCAGCCTGTATTGTGGGAAATAAACAGGTCTGTGACACACCTACTTAATTTTTTTGTTATGCCTGCATTATCGGAGAAGGAATGTACACATTGCAACCTTTCCTGTTCTATGTTAATGTAGAGTGACTATAGAATTCTTTCTGGATTACTCTGCAATCTACAAGAGCAAGAAATTACAGTAGGTATGAAGCATTACCTATCAAACACCCTGTACGTATCATGTAAGCACTGAAGGTTTACGTGATAGCCATGCTCTATAACTTACTTATTTAAAGCCCTGTTAAATGTTTTAAAGACCCTTTCACAGGGTTCCCCACCAGAATAAAAAGAAGTAAAAAATAATGTCAGGAGGTTATATGTCACAGCCATGTTTTTAGATGGACTGGGCACAAAAAAACATGAAAGATAATGGTTTATGAGACCTAAAATAACTCTTCAATTAAAAGCACAGGGGACAGCCTACTTTTTCAATCAAACTGAAACAAAAACGTTTGCTTCATTAAAATAATTAAAAACATAAAAAATAAAAAAGCAAGTTAGTAATCTAAAATGAATGCAATCCATCTTTGATTCTCAGTTTCAGGAGTACATTTAATTCTGGTCTAAATTACACTGGGACACTTATTTTTTATACACTCTAGTGTTTTTTTCAACTTATTAAAAATAGGCATTAATAATCATTTTTCCTGTTGAAGGCTAACTATTCATTCTTGCATTACTGCCAAATCCTTACTCATGATAGAGCTTTACCATTTATGCTGTTGCCCCTTTGTTGAATTAATATTAACTCATTAACTTAAAAATATTTCTTAAAGGGTATTTGATTACTTATAGGCTATTGCACAATTTTTCTCAGCCACCTGAGAAAAAGCAATCATTCAGCAATCATATTTTTGTACATATACTGAGATAAGTCTGATAAATTGACCTTAATTTTCCATGTGTTTAAGATACAAAAAAAAAGTAGTTTAACCACAGTAGACAGACACGGGGCATGCTTTAGGGACCAAACTCATGTAACATCACTTTTCTGCTGTCCTAGGAGCTGTCAGAGCCTCTTCTACAACATTTGTAACTCTTTAGAGCTGGGACTAAGTTGCATCAGTATTTCTTCACACGTGCTCTGGGACTGGCAGAGGATTGGGCAAAGGGAACTGAAAGATGTTCAGACAGAGAAAAAAAAGAGTGAGGACAGTTTATTACATTGTCAGCAGCTGATGGAAAGCTTGATCTTGCCCAAGGAGTTCTGTGTCCCATTTAAAGTGCAGTCATAATACTGCATATAATGAAAAAAAAAAAAATTCAGTGGTATATCATGCATAAAACACCTATTCTTGAGCCTCCATTGCATGACATCCTCAGGCAGCATCTCATCTTTATCTCAGATGAGATAACCTCTGTCCTTCATTAACTTCACATGCAGACTTCTCTCTGATGTGTTTGTGAATAGCTCTTTTATTTTCTCTGATAAACCTGACATTACAGGACTCTCACTTACCTTAGAAAATAAGGGTTCTTTTTGTTGAATTACTAGTAGTGAGTCTTTCAGAGTTATGTTTTTAATGAAACTTTCCATAGATGGTGGGTTTTATTTGGATGGCATTACACTTCCATAAAAATAGTAGGTCTTTACTGTTTCCATACATACCTCTTACAGTTGTTTTTTGAGCTGGTCACAGGGAAAGCTGATGTCATGTAAAACTTCTGTGAAGGGACCCTTCCAAAATTTTCTGGACCATTATCACAGGAACAGAATCAAGAACAAAAGTTTCTGAGAGGCCAGAGGAATTTTTACGAACCCACCTTTCTCACATTGAGGTACAAGGTCCAGCTTAGCTGTTCTTGGCCCCCCTTAGACTCACATGAGCCACAGGAATACCAACGAGTGAGGCGTTCTCTAGCCATGATTAATTTTAGAGCTAGCGTTGCGGCGTGTGTTCGGGCTGCTCAGCACCGCAACCTTCGGTAAGCGTCTCCCAAAGGACAGGGAGGCACCATGGTGGGGGCAGAGGAGACCACCACGCTCGCACGCACAGCCGGTGGAAACAAGGCTATGGAGGCAGGAGGGGTTCCTCAGTGGTTCCCAGCTGGGTTTATTAGTGGCAGAGGTCGATGCCCACACAGCGGCGGACCTCGGAGCCCATCCACACGCTGGAAGGGGCAGGGACAAAGAACCAAGAATAAAGGCAGGGTATTGGGTTTTGTGCTGGAGAGGCAGGGGGCACAGAGAGCATCAGGAGCCAACAATCTGAGGGCCTGGGGGTGGCACACAGGAGGGGCCAGGGGTATGAGGGCGAAGGGGAGGATAGGGAAGGGGTGGCTAGGGGACTGGGATCAATGGGGCTTAACCAATGGGGTTACAGAACTTGGAACTTGGCCACGTAAGGCAAACAGGGGAAAGCAAAACTGCAATAGATCCTTGGTATTCCCTGGGAGAAGCCAGAACCTAGGGGGCGCCCTTCCAGGGCATCCACAAGCCAGGTTTTAATTTCACCTATAGTGTCTGCAGATCTCTACATATAAAACTTTCAGTCACATACATATAGTGATTTCTGGGACAACGTGTAGCATAACAGACGCCTAAGTCCTATCAACTTCCTATTCCCTTGACCAATCCAAGATAAGATTTATCTATAGTTTCAGTTGAGCACTAAGTGGGTATGATCTCAAACTCCCTGTATCTGGACAAAATATCAAAGTGTTTCTGAAGAGAGTAAAATAGCTGCATGAAATAATTTTGATTTTATTAGGCAAGGATAAGAATTGTCACAACAAGGTGAAATAAGTGACATGAATGAATCAAGAAGAAATGCTAAGGATACCTTTTAGCTATCCTTGAGATGATGTTATATACATATATTTATATATGTATATTTCAGCAGGAGTGTTCATGGTACTTTGCAGACATAAGACAGTTCCTAGAGAATTTACCATTTAAGGTTATTTGTCATTGCTTTCTATGAAACTACTAAACTTGGCAGGATCCATATTCCTTTCTAATATTATGAGGGGTAAAATAAGCAGCCAGGGATCCCATAGACTGAGTAATGCTAAAAGAAGGTGTTTTATACCGTAAATCTGGCACCCTCCACTTCTGTATCTGGATGCATCTGGTCTCAAGATGGCCTGGAGTGGAAGTGGACATCATGGTCATGTAAAAAATTCCTCTATCTCAGCTTGAGAACTTGGCTGCTCCCAAGCTGCAGGTGGTCCTCTGCTGGGGACACTGTCTCTTGCCAAGAGCCCTTAGCTGAGATGGGAGAAAGGAAAGCTCCAGAGTTTCCTGTTTTTTTGAACTGAAGTGTCAATGACCATGATTTATTAACTGACAAAGGGGCCTTTTTTTCCTCTCTTTTAATTAGAAACTACAATAACTTGCTTTTCAAAGCTGAAAATACTTGAAATGATCCCAAGTAATATTCCAAAACCACTAGCCTAAAGCTGGCAGTTAGAAACCTAATGAAATCTGATCGACTGGCTGAGCCCTCTCTCCTTTTCCTACATACATACTCACATGCACGCACACGGTCCCCTTGCCCCAAAAACACAAAAAAAGATCCCAGACAAGGCAAGCACATTCCCTTCTAACAGCTATCTAAATTTGTCACACATTTAGTGGACACTTTGGAATCTATCCATAAGAGATTACACTTACTACTTTGAGGCAAAATCTCCTTCATGAAACCTCCCAGAGCAGAGTAAGAAAAGTACATTCATTTCACAGGCTATATTTAATTTCATTCCAGGCTCATCACAGGGCTTTATAATCCTCTTCTGTACAGAATATCTTCATGGTTTGGACTTCTCTTTAGCAGGGTAGATTTAGCATTTGCTGTGGGAGGGGGGAAAATCTAAATGAAGCTGTGCTGAACTGCAGCAGCTGCTCCATCACAGGCTCTCTTCTTCCCCATTTAGCATGATCTCAATTCCAGCTCAGGCCTCTGCAGCACACACACACACACACACACACAAACACACACACACACCGGCTCACAAGATGTGAGGGTTTTGTCTTTTAATGGCAGAGTTTGACAGGCAGCTTGCTGCTGAGGTTCAGCCAGATACAGCTGGTCAAAGCAATGCTGCTCATTTACATCTGTCTCCCATGCACTGAATTCTGTCAGGGTTTTTTTGTCATGGATGGAGTTAATTGTGAAATGCTCAAAACTGAGAGAATATGGAAGATACAACATAAAACAAGAATCTGTTCTAGGAGAAAACTGAAATGCTGACACAAAGCAGGGCTAAAACTCAAGCAGTTTAAATGGATGCATAGGTCTCATGGATGCACTGTGTTTGAGTGCTCCAGGATAGTTTAGTCTGTCTCATTCAGCCCTCTTCCTAAGTTCTTCTGTCACAGCCTGCCCACGGAAACAGCTTTTGAGTCTGTATTTGCACTGTTTTGCATCTCAAGAGGGGCTTGAAGATTGTGATTAGACAGAAATTATTAAGACCATGTCACAGGTATATAAAGAGCAACCAGTTTAGAGATGGTGTATGAGTGAAATGCTTTGAGGAAGGGGGACTTGGGATGGGGAGTGGCCAGAAACTGGGGAGCTGTGACACATCAGTAGTGCAGATGTGAAGTAGGGACTTCTTAAGTTTGGATTGAAGAATGCCCACATCTCCTCAAGCCTATCTGGTATCGTTGGCCTATGCTTCTTTTGCAGAGGAATGCCTGTCTGCAACATGCTTATTTAAACTCATCAAATCAGCTGTGTGTTGTCCACCTGTTCCTCTTCAGCCACAGCAGGACCACTGTTAGCTGGTTACAGAGCCTTCATGATATATTTGTCACCAAGCAGAAATTCATTTTTAAGACTTCTGAAGAAATTATGGTGCCCAGAAGAAGGAAAATATTTCATCTCCCTGAAAACATGAAAAAAACCCTCTTCTCTATAGATCTTCAGTCAATGACTGCCTCTAGAAAATGAAGGTTTGTAGGAATATAAGACTGGCATGTGGCGCTTTTCACACAGTATAGAGACCTTTTCAAAAGCACAGACATTGATGAGAAATAATGTTTCATTTCCATTTGCACAAAGTTTTACCGTGTGTTCTTATAGCTAAGCTTGATTACATACTTGATGTCTCTTCCCACGAAAACAAATCCCAATAAAGAAATTTTCAAGGATAACCCTACTCAGTATAATTGGGATGTACTTTTACCTATGCTAGCTTTTTTTATAGGCACAGGAACAACAGTGTTTTCAAAACACAACACATAATGCATATGCAAAAAGATACACTTAAATCTTATTGATTCAAGTGTGACTTCAGCATTGTAAGCTAAGCACACACTTAAACTCTGCAACATTGTGCCTCAAACACTTGCTAAAACCTCCCTCTTTCATATCAAAGGGTCATAATAACTTGGAGTTGGTGCTGCCACTCTGAGGACTTTGATCTATGCAACAAACTCTTCCTTGTTTTCTGCTGCCCATCTGTTCATCTCCTCGCCCCAGTTGCACTCCATGAGAGCCTGTGGGCTTTCTGAAGTCTAACTTATTTAGGTGGGATGCAGCAGAAATTCAGTCCTGTTCCATCAGAAAGGCTAAAACATTGACACTTTTGAGTCAGCAGTTATAAACAATATCAAATGTGAAGAAGAATAAACTGCAGCTAATTGCAGAGAACTGCTAGCAATCCCTGGGAAGAGGCAGAACTCAAACAAGAAATCTCACAAATTTCCGGAACCTCTGAATTCCTCTCGCCCATGGTGTCTTTACTCATCCTCTTGTCCTTTCAATGGCAAGTTTGCTATTGCTTTTGTCCTTTTATGTGTATAATTCTTTGCCATTATTTTTCACAATCCCTTTCCCATTCTCTTCCTTATGTCCAAAAATATAGGAGTAGATAAACAAGCAGTGACTATGACCTCTCCCTGACTTTCTCTGCTTCCAATAGAAACATGGTGCAGGTTGAAGTTTGAGCAGAATTCATGATAATTTCAATCCTTTTGAAACAAATATTTCAATGTTTCTGTCATCTGGATCCTTAGGGTAAACTTAGGAACAAGAATAAGCTGTCTGTATTTGTTTGCATAATTTTCAGGATCTTTACGTCTATTAAGTTTTTTTTTGTATACGGTATGGTGTTCTCTACCAAAAAGAGACAGTGAAGCCTCTGTGGAGTCATAGATATCTGTGGAAAATCGTTCAGAAATTTGGAACTCTCTTCCATGTTCAGGGAGTCAAATCCCTTCAGCAGATCAGCATCACCCTCTTCCAGGCCATAAAAAGCAATATTAAACCTGTTGTGATCACTAACTGGTTTGTCCTTTTTCTTTGAAGTGTCATCTTATGGAAGTCTGTACAAAGAGCAGATTTTTTTTCTTGATTTCCCTATTTCTTTATGTCAGCTATTCTCCATCCTTTGTATTTGTATTATTCTCTTACATCAGCAGTTCCAGAGTAACAAAATCTGCCTAGTCTGTCAATGATATAAGAAATTTTTCTTTTTCACATTAATCAAGCACTTGTCACATGGTAGGTAGACAGTGCAAAAGGTGTCACACTCCAAACCCCTGTGACTGAGAAAAAGGCTACAAATATTTCCATTCCACAGAACTCAGAACACCATTCCAAGTGCAATTGGCAGCTAGTTTCGGACAATTTACCTTGTGTTTTCCAAAGGAACTTATGGATTTGCCTGAAAGAAGTAAACTGTATTGCTAGACTGCATCAATTTTTACTTTCTGTAATCCTGCATTGGGCTTCATATTGTGAGTGTATGCTTACAGGTTCTACTGTAAAACAAAGGAAGCCTAGGTCTCAGCTTGTCCAGCTGGTAAATGTCAACATTTACACTTTTTTGTCTGCATTAGAAATTCATAACTTCTTAATTTAGAGAACTTTAATGTAGATACTCAAGGCGTACTGATTTCTTTGGGCCCATAAACACCATTTATTGTTTTTAAGAAAACAGAAGGATTAAATAAATACAAATGTATAAGTGTGTTTGGATTTTCCCATGCTTTAATAGTTGAAGAAAGAGCTTCAAAAGTGTAGTTATTTCTAGGACTTCCAATACCAAGTTTGAGATCAAGCAATTTTAAAGAACATAAAATTTATTGGAACCACGTTGTGCTTGTTCTTAAAAACCAACGTTTTGGCTTTTAAACTCAGATAATTTTTGTGGGAAATAAATGCTTACTGCTAATAACTGGATACAATTTCTAAGAAATCCAGGAACATTCTTCTGATAAACAAAGATCATTTGTGAATTTATCACCTGGCCCAGTTTTAAATTTGATCAGGTTCTCTAGTGTCTTCATTTGCATTATTGAGAGCTAATTCCAGAATTAAGTCGCTTAGTTAGCAGCAAATTTTTGAAAGACAGTGATAATGTTGATTATTGCATGAACAAAGCCTAGGATTTTTGAAGAACTTAGGGGGAATGAAGACCCAGCTTGCAGTGGAATGCAGACACCTAAAGCTCCTAAAGCTTATTTATATTATGACTAAAAGATGTTTTGTTACAGAGTTACCTCCTTACAGATTGTAGTGCTAACTAATGGTTAAGTTTTGACCTGAGACCACTGTTGTAGGCAAGAACATGGGAAGTGCATGACCCGCATGTTGCACTGCCTTTCTGGACCTCCAGCCACCACCCATTAACAAAAATTCCAGGTGTGACAATCTGTAGAAATATCCAGTGTCAGGGAAAATCTCCTTGTTTCACATCATGCTGTCTTAATAAATCATGGATATGAGCAGAACAAGGACAGCAAAGAAGATGAAACCTCAACGTAATGGTCAGTGGGTGAACATGTCAGCTTCCGCGACCTCAGTAATTGTGTAATAGTGTCAGTTCTCAGAACATGTTACTGATATTTCTCCCATCCACCAAGAACTGCCTCAACAAAACC
This sequence comes from Picathartes gymnocephalus, assembly GCA_013390045.1. NCBI lineage: Eukaryota > Metazoa > Chordata > Aves > Passeriformes > Picathartidae > Picathartes > Picathartes gymnocephalus. Next base: position 12,076 of record WEKY01006539.1, on the reverse strand, counting down.
CCAGGATGAGATGGAAAAGAGAAAATTAGTAGTTTAAACATGAGGGAGTATATAATAGAAAGGCCTTAAATGTTCCTTTTTCATTTGACATGCCCCTGTGAATCCTCAAGGTTCCCCTTGAAGTGTGGCTTTCAGCTGAAAACACGGCACTGTGCAATCCTGTATCCTGGGTATTTAGAAAAAAGAACGTGTTTCTTCATATCAGTTTTAGCCATCTTTAGAAAATCAATCTGTGGTGTTTCGATCTGGAATGTTATTGCAACAGCCTTCTGCACACCAGTTTGTGGTATTTTTTAAAGCTCTAAAACACTGTTCTTCTAAATTGTTCTGGCCAGGGCAGTGGGAGATGCAAGGTCTGGAACCTGGTGATTGCTAGCAATGCAGGTGGATGGATAAGACTAATAGAACAAAGGTGCGCTTCCAACTGTTCCTCAGAACCCTAGATAGGCAAGAAGAGGCACTGCTTAGGGAAGTTCAAGGTCAGGCAACTTTTCAGTTAAATGCGGGGATCTGAAGTAGAGGGGGAAAATTATTTCCATAGGAGAATATATTTGGTGATTTGGGGCAGGAGTGTGAGATGAGTCTTCCCACTGCCATTTAGTATAACAATTTTTGAGGTGGGAAACCTGTGCAATGCATTGCTTACTGCATTAAATTTAGCGCTTAAGTTCACTAGGATGTCATATGTAAACTTATGGCATTATTCAGCCCACATTCCCCCGTAAAAAGGGATGTTTTTTAGCTGTAACTAATAATTATAGAGCATTAACTTGAAGCTGTGGTCCAGATGACAAGGATCTGCTAGCAGTAGCACCTTATGATCTGGTCTGGTCTGTGTTACTTATTGAAAGAAGAAATAGGCACAACCAGTGTTTTAGACACATATTTAGATCACTCTTGGCAACCCTCTGAATGCTTGACATACATACTCTTACTTCAGATTGTGTTTCAAATTGAACTGACACCTCTCTCTTTCCATTTACATTCAAAACACGTAATAAATCTTTGACATGCCTCAAATGAGAAACTGGCTAGCCCTATTATTTTTCTTGACATGAAAAAACCCCACAAAACAGAACCTAATAGCAAAAACAGAACTAGTTTAGTTGCAATACAATGGACTACGTTTTTGGCTGTAAACCCTACTTATGGTGCACTACAGTGCACCAATAATTCTTCTTGGATAAGACAAAAATGTATATGGTTGTTCTAAAGTATATACACATACAGAAAAAGTCCCAAACCTTATTCATTTTTGCTACATTTGTGCTTATCTAACCATAAACCATAGTTAAAACTATTTTGGCAGGGTAACAGTGCATTATATAGTTTATTGCTTTTTGTTTTGGAAACTGAAAGCTGCTAAGATATTGTGGCTTGGAAGCTACTTGCAGAGTGTATACAGTATTTCTCACAGGCACACACTTTCGCTGTATTTTTGTTTCGTCAATGGATTACAGACGTCTCATACAGTTAGGCTTTTATGTACCTTTTTAAAGACCCTTAAAAAGCGTAGGTGGACTCTCCACTCAGTTTAATTTGAGCCAGTCCTATGGTATCAAAAGAGTTGTGTGTTATACCATAGTAAATATAATAAAAATGTATTATACCACCCTAGAAACTGTTGTTTTTTATGGATTATTGTAACAGGTTTTGATTTCTTACTTGCTAACTGAATCTTTATTCATTTTACCTTTCCCTAAAGAAGGTTTCCAACCTATAAAAATATTTCCCTTTCTGAAATTCATTGAATAAATAAAAGATAATATAATTCCACAGTCATTTTTTTTCTATTGTATGTACTGTCCATTGCCAAGACACATACAGAAGTAGTAAATGGAAATATAGGTGAATAAAGAAAAGGAATTAGAGGGGAAATGATGTCAGGGGTGTGTGATGGATGCCGATTCTGTGGGATTGCAACAGCAAAAACAGAACTAGGTTTTATATTGAGAAGGATCAAAGTGTTTATGGCTAAGGTTATTTTTTGAGGGCACTGAATATACAGAGAGATATGAGGGGTAGTATCAGTGTAGAGGTGGTGCTTAACATCTACTTGGAATTGAGAAGTCTGTTGAGTAGCTTTTCACATAGGGACACAGGGAGCATCAGAATTGTACCAGAGTCCTGCTTTACCCGGATATGGAGGCTGGTGGGCCTGTCGGGGGACACAGAGCAGAGCCCTGGAAGGGCACCCCCTAGGTATTGGCCTCTCCTATTGATTTATGCAGATCGCTGTCACAGATGTCAGTTACCCCAGTTCCACGCCCCCCGGTTCGCCTTGTAAGGCCGTGTTCTGTACCCTGCAACCCCACTGGCAGTTGGCCCATTGGCAGGCTCACCCCTCCAGTTTATCCTGTGGGGTTATGTTCTAGTGAGTTCCCCGTTCTCTGTACCCCCGTTGGTTTGTCCCCCTGCTCATCTTGCCTGGCTACTCTTCCCCATTGGTGGATGTGTCTGTCTCCCCGCCTGCCCTCTCCGCTCGCTGGTCCCTGCAGCTCGGCACCGCCCCGTCCGTACCTGCATATAACCCTGGACTCTCCATTCCACGTGGCTCTTTGTTCGTGGTACCTTCAGTGTGTGGGTGCAATAAACCCCGCTGGACTTTCATCCAGGAGCCCCTCCTGCCTCCGTCGCCTTTATTATAACACCCAGCCGCGTGTGCGAGCTGCGCGCACCCCTCTGCCTGACTGGGGCGTCCTCTCCCGTGGAGATGCTTCTGGGAAGGTAGCAGTGCCGAGCCACTCAAGCCACACTGCTACACCTGGAGACCTGAAAGGTGGCATGAGGCCACCACTGGAATGTTGATGGATTGTATACATTGTTCTCACCAGTAGTTTCAGCTGTTACAGTTGTGTTGTAATTACTTCTCATTTTTAAATCAGGATTGTTCCTGCATCCACTGCGCTGGGTGGCAATGAGGAGACTCCTTGTCAATTTTGCTGGAAATGAAACCAAGTGTGGTGAGATTTCAAGGATTATTAGAGTAAAAATAAAATGTTTCTGTCCAAAGTTTACAGCAGAGATGCAAATTCTGTCAGGTGTCCAGATCTTTTAATTTCCCAGCATGGTCCCAGTGGTAATTCCAAACTTGGGATACAGAAATTTAGTTTGAGGAAAGTTTCAGAGAGATTTCTGTGTTTCCTCCCTTTTAAGAATGTAATGCTAAACTACTGTTTAAGTCCATCTCAGTGTCTTTTTCATCCTTTTTACCTCCCACTTGTATATCTCTATCAGGGGAAGAGTAGCTTGAGCATAATTAACAGCTTTTAAAAGGAATAAAGTCTTTCTTTTTTCACCTTTATCTCAAGACAGAAAGGCTGATAGAAGTACAAGGAAATAAATGACTAACTTATTAAAGTGCTTGTCAAAGAGAAGAGGTTCCATTTTGCGTGGTCCAATATGTGAGTTGAGGGGAAGTAGGAAAATATTTTTCTAATGGAAAAATACTATCTCCAAGATAGTCATGACAGTGAGCAGAGGTTGAGTGATGCCCAGGTGCCAGCCTCCTCCCACCCACAGCCATGTCTCCCAGGCAACTCGCCTGGCTATGCTGGCATTGTTCAACCCCAAGCATGCTGGGGCAGGCACTCCAGATTATTGGCTCCAGGTATCCCTGGGGCCACATCTGTAGGCACATGGGACATGGAGAGGAGTCTGGCCATGAAGAAAAGCCTGATCCAAGACATGTACAGAAATTCAGAGTTAGACGAATCAGCCTGAGGACACAGGTTTTCAAAGACCACAACCTGTGGGGAAATACAGACTGCATTTATATGTGATGAAGTAAAGCACGTACTTTCTACCATAATCATGCAGCTATTGCAGTGATTGTACACACAGTGGTTCTCACACTATTCCTTTTTTATTGCCTTCTGTTACTTGTAGCTATGCATCGACATACAACAAAGACATGTGGGTGTAATAAATATTAGGATGCTCTCATTTATGGCATGCCCCCAAAGGGAATAAAATCAATATAAAAGAGATAAAAAAGCAAATTAGTCTTAAAGGCTGAAGCTATAAATCAACATCGTGTGAAGTGCAGGTCAGATTTATTTGGTGCTTTTACTGTCAAAATACACAGCAGTAGGAATTGGCTTGCATGGGACAGAATAGCAGGTAGGGCACACAACCGCACTTGCACCTTTGCTGCCAAGATCTGCCCCTGCCAACACAACTGTGCTCTGACTGACTAAAGGTCTCCTTTTCCATGTTAATCTATCTGCCAGCACTCTGGTCTTCCCCACCGGGGTGGGGAGACCTTGGCTGTGTGTGGGGGCCAGCAGAACCCTGGCAGACTGCAGAGAAGATGACCTTGCAGCAGTGTTTGCAGGCCATGCTGCCAGGCTGGCTCACCCTCTATTTGACAAGAGCGTCCTCCTCCCTGTCCCCAGATGGTGGTGTAGATGTCCAGATTCCTCCAGATCTGTACTACACACTGGTCCAGGTGAGAACCACTTCTACAAACAGTGAGACCCACATACTCCTGCAAAATGGATGCAAACTTATTTCCAACACTTTTTCCAGCAAGCATAGTTTTCCTGCTGGCCTGGCTAGGAAGGCTAAGTGTAGGTCTAGGCTGGATTACCAGATCCTGAAGATAACTGCTAGTGAAACAGAGGTGCTTTTCTGCAGCTTGGGTAAGTGCTTTAGCCCCATCAGTGAGCAAGAGAGAGCTGCCAAAGGGCCCCTCTGCTGTGGCAATGTTTAAAGGGCCGTGTCAGTCACGAGTGCATTCAGTGTGCTTTGCAAGTGCCTCTGCAACCATGGCCCGTCAGGGATTTAGGAAGAGGAATGCCTGTATCCGCAGTTCCCAGCTGCTCAGCCCTGTCAGAAATGGGCCCGTTCTGGTGATGTGCTGAGATGTGAACCCTGGCCCCAGGGAACTGTGGCGAAAGAGGCATCTCTGGTGTTTATGTGCCCGCAGGCTTCTGCAGCAGCTGTGTGCTCGTATTTGGTGCCTCAGTGCTGCATTCGGCACCCAAATTCTGCTTGAGACCCCCAGTGTGAATCCAGGGTCTGGATCTACCCCACTTGGAGTGCATTAACTGGCACACAGAGTAATCCCTACCCTTTCTGAAATGGATCTTTTCTTCTCTGTCTGTTTATCTTCATTTCACCTCCTTTTGACTCCAACCCTTCCCCTGGCCCCTAAACTGGCCTTCCTCTTCTGACCTGCAGGCCTGGTTCCATCCTGACAGGTGGTCCCAGTCCATCCTGCGAGCACCTTGTCCAAACCCAGGTTTTTCTCGCAGTCTCTCTCTCCAGGGCCTTTCCTGGCTCTGCCCAGGCACCACACCTGTGGCTGGTCTGCTTCAGATTATTCCCCAAACATCTCCCAATTTTCTCTAAGGCTGCAGTCAGGATCCTTCCATGATCTTCCAGTCCCAGTGACAACAGCTGCTCTTCACCAACACTGTGGGGCAAACTTTAGGTTCCAGAAGAAAGGGAAGATTTTATGGGTGAACTGTAGATTTTTTTTTTTTAATTATTATATTTTTTATTTAGTACTTCCTTCCAGAAAGTCTCCTCTGTGAAGGGGCCCACAGGTAACACACGACAGTGCATTGCGTAACCCGGTGCAATTATGTGTTTGCTCTGGTAAACAAACAGGGTGCAGAACCCAGCCAGTTCCCAGTTTTCATACTTAACCCAAATGTTTTCACAGGAAAGAATTCACATTTCACTTCCTCTGTTGTTGCAAAGGTTCAAAGCCTTCATACTTAGCATATGGTTTTATTTTATTTAGAGCTTTATTTATCCTTGTTTTCCCTGAATGTAGAAGCAACCATAATGAAACCATTCTGTAATTCAAATATATGTATAACTACATAGTGAAAAAATGAAAAGGAAATTTAAACAAAAAGTAAGTGAACTCGGCACTAACCACAGCATATTTCCAACTGAAACCCCACAGAATCATTACATTGCCTGTGTGGTGGGATAAAATGAAAATAATCTCCATGAACGTTTTTCAGCAAAGTGACAGCAGAGACCAAATAAATATGTTTATAGGTATATATATAGATATATATGTATAACATAAAATTGGCTAATATCACTTGAACGTTATTCCTTTCTAGAGTATCCTTGTTTACACAGTGTTTACGTTTGATTTATATCAATCTAAGTGAGAAAAGGCATACCTACCACTTATAGAAAATCAGACTGTCATAGTCTCAAATGTAACCTCTGTAAAAAGCATGTTTCCTATTATTTTTTTTCTTCTCATACTGAGAGTTTTTCTTTGTATTTATCTCTGTTTTGATTTTTTTGTTTCAAAAAATATTCTTATGTGGGAAGGATGACTGAGCTAACTTCAACAGCTGTTGAAATTTTCAAAAAACAGAAAAAATATTTATTATGTAGTATAGCTTTGAACTAAACAGATAATTATGTCCAAAATTCATATTTCTGAATTGTTTGGAAACAAACTGTACATGGCACAAAAAACGCCCTCCAAATAAGATCAAAATAGATAATCCCACATTTTAACTTAGATTTTAAAATTGAGAAAAAAAGGGAAAACCTTAGTGTGAAGTGAACTCCATACATTAGAAAGAGAATACTTTTCTGGCTAAAATAACATGAGACATGGGATTATCAGTGCAGGCAGATATCAGTCATTTACCCTATTTGTTATTATTCTTTTGAAGCTAAATGTTCAATATAAAGTAATAGAATTCTTCGCAGTCACAGAAGACACCACTTTCCAACTGGAGAAGAAAATGTCGACAAAATACGGGAGTGTCATAGTTAATCTCATGGAGAACAATGAGTTCTTCAATTAAAAAAGGGAGTATCTGCACTGTAATTTTATATCCCCATTTAAAATGAAATAATGATCAAACAATTTGCTGTGCAGATGCATTCTCACTGCATTAATTGTGGCAGGGTGAACAAGTTCTAACATTATGGTGATTAAAAGCAATCATATTTCAATCCAGAGCTGGAAGGTTTCAGTAGATAAGTACCACAAGACAGCATCTTTCATATTTTTGTATCTGGCTGGAGGCAGCCCAGATCAGTAGTAACCAAAAGGTTTTATTGTCCTGAATAAAGATCTACTGGTCTGGTTTCTTGGTGAAATGAACCAGCAGTTTCAGGTCCATGTACCAGTACAGCTCCCATGGTCATCAGGAGTTTTGTGGGCTGTCTCAGCACGCTACCAGGAATTCAGCATTCAGGACTGTGTGTTTACATCTGACCCCTAGGAATATTGACCTGAAGGACAGGTTGGGAGAGCTTGCTGTGGGAATGTCTGAAGGACAGACAGTATTAAAGTTACTCAGGCTAAATTAACATGTAAAATATACAAATCATTTCAAATACTTGTACTTTTTATTTGACGTGTTGATACCTGCTACAGACCTGCTACAGACCTGCTAAGCATCTTTAGAGGCTGCAGGAAATGTGCTTACTCTAAGTCACATGCTGCATGATCTTAACATCAAACTGCAAATCGTAGAAAGACTGCTTTCTCTGCACCCTCTGCACTCTTTTTGTTGGTTGGTCTTTTGTAAGAGTTATATTAACACTCAGTGACAACCTTATACTGCTTGTGTCTGAATTTGAACCAGTCAGGAAAAAGTCTGCACTATATTTAGAGAGAAAGCCCTCTCTTTCTTTCTTTCTTTCTTAGTGTCAATTATTTTGCTCTGAGTCAATACCACTCTCAGAGCTGTCAGACTTACAGGAAATGATAAATAGGCCTCTGCTTTACATGCAGGAGAAAAAGACAGGGGGGAAAACCCCTCTAATTTGTTTGTATGAATGATAGTATATCTCTTTTGCACAATGCTTGAGGTAGTCTCATTGGGGAGCTGATGTTTCAGTTTTGGAAATGACACACTGCAGTGAATCTAAGCAGATCTACCAAGCTGGTGGCAAAGAGAGGGATGGCTGAAGAGCAGGAGCAGTGCACATCCCTGTGCAAACAGGCACAGGACTCCTGCCTTAGAAAAATATAGTCTTCAACATGGTGGACTGACTGAAACAATTTTTTCATCTGATCTTGAATTACCCAGGCCTGTGTAGATATTATTCCTCCTACTGAGAGCTTCTCTGTGGGAATGCTTAGGTGACAGCTGAATTAATGAGCTAAATCTGTGAAACAGAAGCCTATAGTTAATGCCACAGAGAGAGCATAGATCAGACTCATCATGCCTCTTTTAGTAGTCTAGACAAAGAGAGATATCAAATCAATTTGCAGTGAGAGGGAATTATTTTCTAATTGTTCTGGAACTAATCAGTTAAATTTTTGGACTGCATGTCTGATACTCATTCTCTGCTAGCTTCAGTTTCTGCAAATATCTTCCCAAACAAAACAAGCCTGTATTCCCACAAATCTCAGAATGCTTTCAAAAATTAGTGAAAACATCACTTGTGGAAAGGACTGATTATGACCCTCTGCCCTCCAACTTCAGTCTTAGTATGACTGCAGGATTTTCCCATGTACTGAGAAAATCAGAATGTTCTAGAGCAGACTGCAACTTGCCCTCTTGCTTTTGTCTGTGTCACACCATGTTCCCTGATGACCAAAAGGAGGGGAGCCTACCAAGTTAATTCTGTAAATAATATATATCTTGCAAGTATCACAGGTAGGAGCCCTGGAGACAGATTTTCGTTTTTTCCCTTGAGCAGTGGTGAAAGAACATTTCAGACAAGAGGATCTACTTGACTACTTTCAAAGTTCAAAATGTATTTTTGGAGAGCTGGGAAAGAATAGTAATAACTCCAGATTCAAGAAATTTAATCTTTTGGAATATGAGCAAAGCCCTGAAAGTCTTGAGAAACAAAGAGGTTTAAGAAAATAAGCCAAATTGATATAAAATCATTTTTTGAAAGTTGCTTCTTGTGCTACCAAGAAAGATAAGAACATCAGAGTCACTTTGCACACTTTCTAGCAAAAAACTGCAACTTGATGAAGACTTTTCAGTCTGAAGGCAGGAGTCTGAAGATGCTTTTTTATTGTGCCCACAATAATCTTATCCTTGGGCAAGCATGAATTTGATTATAAGAAAGCTGACTAGAAAGCAATCAGAAAAAATAAGAGGACACAAATTAGAACTTTCTTGCTGCAAATGAACCACATTTTGAATTCTAATGGATTCTGGTTTGTCCATAGTGCTGTGTGCAAGCTTGAATTGTAAGGTACATGTAATTGTAGGTTAAAGTTACATGTTTATTAAAAGAAAAGCTACATAGCTTAGCCAATATATGAAGATCCTAGATAAAATCTGATTCACTTTGGCCCAAGGGCAGAATCACTGGGATAAATCCTACTAAGCGCTAAAATCAGAAAGAATCAAAGCTACAAATCTGGCATGCAAGAGCTTTAATCTAGAAGCACTATATACATTGTATTATAGTTTTGATTTTAATGTACTCATTGCTTGAGGAAAACCCATCTGCTTTACATTATGCCTGCGATGCAGAGTACATAGATTTCATCACATCTCTGTAAAGAATAACAATAAATGGACTGTGAGCCATTCTTCAAATAATTTCTTTAAGAATATAACAACTGGTATAATATTTCAAGGTATGAAAACAGGAAGAGAATGAAAGAGAATAACTGCAAAAATGCACTTTGAGAGAATGTTTCAGAATGGTCTTGGTAATTTATTTTATTGTGCATTTTGACAGCTGGCAGTCTTCAGTTGTCACTGAAAAAATCAATTTAAAACTTTCATTTTATTCCTGCTTTAGAGATGCTAAAATACTAGAAGAGGTATAATATTTGGAAGAGATATTTGTCTTCTGCAACAGGAAAATTGCTGGACATGTTCTGTGGGGTTTTTTTTCTCACAAGGAAGTTATTAGTTAAAACAGTAAGGAAAAAATTTACGAAACTTCAGATTTTCAAGACTAGATTAAGACAGAAAACTTTTCTAGGCTTTACAAATACCTTGGTTTAGAAAAAGTTGTCAGGTTGATTTCTGGAATGAGATTCCCATAACAAAAAAAACCAACCAAACAAGACCCCATAAACAAACAAAAAAGTATAGTTCTCACAAGTGTTTTTGAAAAGAAGTCAGTAAGCTGTTTTCACACAGAAGTAAGTCTAACTATCTGGAACTGTCAGAAAAGCAGCATAGATGTGATGATGATCATAATGTTACACAAGCTATATCATTGTGCAAAAATTATCTGCAGCATAAAGTGACACACGTGGTTATTATGGTCACCAGCCAGCACAAAGAAAGTTCAAAGTATGAAGCAATGAGGTGAAAGTAAATACAGTCAACAGTGCAGTTTTCCACTGCTTTGATGAAGAATGTATGCTTGCTCCATGCAGTGCAAGGCAATAGTACTATAGCAGGAACTCATCCAGAACAAATGTCAGGTCAGAGCCTGAAACATCGGTAGTAGCCAAAACAGAGCTGATCTGGGATTATGGGACTGCATGAGGTGAGGAGCAGGCCCTTAGGTCCTGTTGTTCCATCACTGCATGGTCTAGATTCCCCTGCTTTGGAGAATAAATGATCATTGACCAACCATAGTTAGGTCAGTAATTAGAAAATTTGTCCTAACTATCAGAAAAATGCAGTGGTGCTTGATAAATTTGTGTGTGGGATGATATGACCATATTCCTTTACCACCAAAGATCTATTGCTGGTGACCTGGAAGTCCATCTCAACTGGTATCAGAGAGCCTTGCTGTTTACACTAGACCAGACTCCAGTGTCTGAATAACTCTCCAAACTTCATGTGACTGTAGGTTGAGATCTTTGCTAATAATAATAATTGAAATACTGACACCAGGCTCACAAGTAGATTCTAAATTTAGGCTGGTGCTGACTCCACACCCTTTCCCTCTGCTGCTGTTTCTGTTGCACTTTTGCAGTTGTGTCAGTCAAGACAGAACTAAATAATGGTCATTCAGACCAGCCCAGCTGGCATAGATCATTCTGATTCATCCGTGAATCTGTAAATCAAAAGAAGTTTCAAATACTCAAAAAAATTGTTTCATATGCTGAGGTCTGTATACACAGAAGATGTAAACATTTTGGTTTTTTTAACTCAAGTTTAATTAAATGTAGCGAACATATATTTAAGCAGGGAATCCAGAGAGGAGTTACATTTTATCACTGGGTAATCTCCCCTGCTACGGGTCAGCCCCATTACATGACTCAGTGCTTCACAAGTGAGCAATGAGGAGTGCAGGTTCTCCATTACCATCTAGATTTAGTCATAATTATAGGAGGAGGTGAATGGATCACTTTGGAACAAAATCTGCCACTGCAAAGGCAATAAAAGCAAACAAGTAACCTTTTTCATGGGAGCCCACTCATTCTCCATGCTCAAAGCAGCTTCTATGTCTGTGCCCGACTGTCAGGAGAGAAAGGACTGGAGCTCTTTTGTGAGTACATCAAAGAAGTTACATTTCTTTGAATCTATTTTGACATATTTGTGAAGACAGAAAAACCAGGAAATGTATAGTAAAAATGGAATACAGGTAATGGGACCCCAAACTAGTTTACATTTACATTTATTACATTTATTAGCCTGGGATTGAAAATTATTTGGATGCAGGAGATCATAGAATCATAGAGTATCTCACATTGGAAGGGGCCCATAAAGAGCCTGTTATATCCTAAGCCTTCATTTGTCCTGTTTATGGACAAAGCACACTTCCACTGCAGTAAGCAGAGGAAGTGACCACACATTCTAGTTCCCTTTTTGGTACCTAAAAGAAGACTATGAAACTAAATGAAATCATGTTAGCACTTTGTCTGATGTGACATTTTGTACATTCTTTTCTACCTCAATGTAACTCAGTGGCTCTCAGCATAGAGCAGAATCCAATTAAATGTAATAAATCATGAAAACATAGATTCAAGTAGGAAAGGGGTCTTCCTCAAAACAAATCAAAGCAATGGGGAAAGACTGCTAAATGGGTCAAGGGAATAAAGCAAAATATTATGATAGAATTACACCAAACACAAAGAAGGACTCTCAAGACCTGACCATACGTGGTCTCTGTTGGGACCAGATGTCAGAACATATTTACAGTGTTCTGCAATGTTTAGAGTCTGGCACAAGCGGTCAGTGGCTCTATGACTTCAAAT
>WEKY01006537.1:370118-472774 GCA_013390045.1 Picathartes gymnocephalus | reverse complement strand
GGGCTGGCTGGGGATAAGAAAGGCAGGGGGGCCCTGCTAGGACACGGGCACTGGGAGCTGCCAGTAAGGGACAGTGGGCAGAGGCAGGGATGGCGGCCAGCCCGGGCCCCCACAGCTGCCCAGGCCACGGTGCTGTGATCGAGGCCCCCCTGACACAGAGCTCTGGGCCCGCAGAGCTGCTGCCAGCATGGGGAGGCCGGCGATGTGTCCTCGAGCGGGGCTGTGGAGCCGCTGCTGCCGAAGCGGCTCTGGCCCCCACAGAAACAGCACCAGAGCGTGCACAGGAACAGCAGGACCCCGAACGCCGGCACCTGCTCAACAAGGCATCCGCACCAGCCGGGATGCCAAATGGGGGGATACTGTGGGCTCAATTGCCTGTTCTTTGGCAAAGGGCTTCAGCAGAATTGGCTACAACGGCTTTGTCTTGATTTCCCAGCCTGAAATGAGCAGGAAGAAGCACTGAGGTTTCACTTACTTTTTGAGCCATTAGTGAAGTTCATTTCCAGCTGTCTTAGACACTTTTGAGAACAGACCCTTCTGCCAGACATGTCACAGGGGGTGAATTGCAGGTGTGTCTCAGTAGTAGCTGGAGGGGACGAGCTGGGGGAGCTGGAAGCAGATATTTTGCCTATACTTGGTTTCCTGAGACAGTGCTTAGAGTGCTCTGTTGTCACATCAAATCAGCGGGAGATGCCATGAATGATTCACGTCATTCCCTTCTTTCCAAGAGGGGCATGTGCTGTCTTTCCTTATATTCACTTTTGAAGGTTCTCCGCAGCCACATATGTAAGGAAGACACAGATACTCAGGAAAGGCCACCTAGCCTTTACAGTCTGCCTTCAAGAGAAGAGAGAAGGGCTTTTTCACCTTGGAGCTCTCCTTCACCTCTCTGTCCTGACGTAATCAGGCTCTTCCTTTTTCCAAAGATTAATAGCAACAGTTATAAGGGCAATGCAAGAATAACTGAGGAAACCCACACGAGCACATAAGACCATGCACAAACAGCAGCTCCAGAGAGCATCTTTTACTACCCAGTGTGACTCAGAGCCCTGTTCTTGCCAGGTGAGCGCAGCATTTTCCACTATGGTGCCAGTTTTCCACAGCAACTGGTGGCTCTGGGTGGCTTTGCTCTTGGCTGCCCAACTTGGAAAGCTTCTCAAGGGTGTATTTTTGGAAAAGCAGAAGCAACTTCTCCACTGAAGTGACTTGGGTTGAACATCCAAAGTCACTGGTTTCTCCTTGTTCCCTGTGGAAAAGATCAGTTCATATCTCACTCTCAATCCTCCTTCCTCACCTAAAGCTTCCACTCAGGGAGCTGTTCATCCTGAAACTGCTGTCAAGGAGCCTTTCCGCATCCCTGTCAGGGCCCTGAGGGCACTCATAAACCCTGGTGGCCCTGACCAGCCCCTGCACTGGGGTCTCTGCTCACAGCCCCAGCTACTGAAGCTCAGCCCTGGATCTCCAGTGACTGAGCCACGTGGTGGGAATGCCGAGCTCTAGCTCAGCCAAGGCAATGTGGCTGGGGATGAGGTATCTAAATACCTACTGGGCTTTCCTTCACCCTCTGCTCTTTCTCTGGGAAGCATTGGAAGAGCCTTTGTAGAGGCTCTTCCAGAGCAACATCAGGGAGAATTTGGCTATGTCCAAACAGAGGGGTGGGTACTATCAAATCAATTAACAACCCCCCACAGGAAAGGTGATGTCTTTGGCGAGATTTTCAGGCCAAGCCACACATGTGGCATTTAACTGTGGAGATCTGACTGCATTCCCAGGGAAATGGCAGGTCTTGGGGCTGAGAGAACTCTACCTCAGGGCAAAAGTTCATGGGGAAAAACCAATCAATATCAAACTCTCTTAGACCCCTGCACAAATTTCATGGAGTATGAGAGATTATGTGGGTACACCGTGGGCACCCCATGCAGTTCTAACTGCCAAGGTGGAACAATACATTCCTGGAGATTTCAAACACATCTAGTACAAAATGAACTCCAGGAAACAGTACAAGGGAATCATAGGAAGAGCTCTGGGACCTTCCGTGACGTGGGAGAAAAAAGCCACTTCTGCAGAAACAAAGGATTAAAAACCCATAAAGGACTTCAATTGTAGCTTGGGAAAACACCATGGTTAGGACACAGGATCTAGAAGACATCATAAATAAATAGCTAATTCTTCACAGAAACCCAAACCAGCGTCCTTTGCAATACAAAGCACATTTTAAATGGCTATTTCGTTGAAAATGCCAGCATTTTTCCTGGAAACAACAAACACTCAAAGGAACATTCATTGCATTTGAAAGCCAATTTCCTCTCTGCTTTTGTTTTTAAAAGGAAAATGTTGGCTAGCCCTGCCAGTCCTGTGTATAATATACACATCTTCCAAGTACAGAGAGCAAAGTGTTGGCTGCAAATCAGAATTTTCCCTGCTAAAGGGACCTCAGAATCATGGAATGGTTAGGGTTGGAACACACCTTAGAGATCATCTGAGATAAGGCAAAGACAGAATGCACCTGCCACCCCCAAAAATGCCCTTTTTTTGGTTCAAAAAAGCACCAAAACTCATTCCCATGAAATCCAAGCAGCTCTCCCAGGTGACAGAGGGCAGGTTTGGATCAGGTATGAGGAAGAGAATTTCAGATTGCTGTGAGGCTGGCAAGGCGCATCCATCTCCCCCACGCACCTCGCAGGGAAATGTCTGGCATCCCTGCTGTCACCGTGTGTCGGGACAGCCAGTGACAAATCCCAAGCAAGCATAAAAGCCAGCCTGCTGACAAGGTTATCCACAACCCCAAAGTCTGGGATTGCCCTTGGCAGCGGCTTGCCCGGGGTTTAGAGCAGACAGGGAGCCTCGCCCGTGTCACAGCTCGTTAGCAGGGTGGCTCCCAGAGGGAGGGCTGCTCCAAGCTGCCTGTGCTGCTCTCTGGGATTCCAGCTGAAGCCTGAGGGTCGCTGCTTCCAGCCACACAGGGGCCAGGATGGAGGGGAAGCTCGTGGGAGTTAGTGGGGCTGGGAATGCTCAGCCACTGCAGGAGACAGCAGGAGTTTCAGGGACTGAATCTCAGCGTGGCCAAAGCAAACACAGAACAAAGCGTAGTATGATCGTTATGTTTTCATTGATAGAAGGATCATTGATGGAAGGATCTACACGGGGACCTGCACTTCCCAGGCTGTGCTTGTTCCAGGGCCTGCACCAAGTGACACAGGATGGCAGTAGAATCACACAATCAGGGAATCATTAGGGTTGGAAAAGCCCTCCAAGACCCTTGAGCACAACCATTCCCGCAGCACTGCCAAGCCCACCACTAAACCGTGTCCACAAAGAGCCCCATGGCCATTCTAGGCTGCCCATCACCCATTGGACAGTGAAATCATTTTCTCTTCTCATTTTCCAGTTAACTTATGAGCACTCAGCTGGATTCATGGTTTCTCAAAATTCAGAAGGATGCTTTTGGTCATTAAGGATATGCTTTGAGGTCATGAAATTCAAAGTTTAGAAGGACATACATGGTCCTCACAGCTATGATGTTAACTCATGCACATCCCATGGAGCACAAAAACATGCACACGCCAGGAGTTTTAAGATTTCTACCTTGCTTTTTTTCCCTAGCCACTTTCAGAGAGGCTCTGGGAAAAAAACCCAAAAAACTCCTTCATTCTATATTTCCTTTTCCCATTAAAAATAATTTAGCTTTGGCATCCAGTAAGAATTTGTAGTTCTGAGCACATTGCTTTCTACCTAAGCAAAGTCCCTCCCCTTCAAAAAGAAGATAAATTCAATTCCAAAGCAGTCAGCCCTCCCCTTTGACCCAAAAACCACCAATGGGCTTGGCACCATTCCTTTTTCTGTCTCCAGAAACGCTCAGGGTTTGGTTTCCCAGTATTTCCATGTGGCCAAGTGAGCACTAAGCACCTGGAGAAGCACAGCTGAGTCCCAGCAACTGTCCCAACACCCTGGGAAACACCCCCAGCCCCAATGATCAGGATAACCAGGAGGAAGAGCAGAGACAAGGGGACACCCAATGCCTCTGGAAGAGCACCCGCAATGCACCACACTGAGCCTCTTCCTCAGGGCAGGCAAGTCTCCTCCTCCAGGGATGCCACAGGCACTCTGGATCATGAAGCCCGGCTCCCCAGCTCCATCCCATGGAGAACACCCTGGAAGCCAGACAGGATGTAGCCACCTCCTCTGTGTTTTGCCCTCTTGCAAACTGACTTGCTGTGTGTCCTCTGCTCTGCTTAATTGATCCTCTACCCATCTCCAGCAAATAAATTGTTCCCCTGTCTCATCCATACTGTGCTCCAAATCAAGTGTGTTTCTGCCTGAGTGAATGCCCTTCGGGGGTACTTTAAATTGTCACAGTGCATAAGGCTTTCCCTGAAATCTACATTTTTACAGTGCTCACTCTCCACAATGGCCCCTGGAGCCACACTTAATCTATTTCAAGGGATGTGGAGACTTCCTTAAACAACCTGGCTAGGAAAGCAAAGCTTGCTTTAAAACGAGGCCTTTCCATCCTCCCTTTATCCCCTAAACCAGCTTTGTTTTCCATCCTGAAAACAAAGAAGCAAACCAAACTTCAAAGAATGTCTGTTGATCCAGCCCCAAGAACCCACCAAAGCAAAGCACTGTCCAGTTGAAACTGGGCAAGGGTTCAAATCCTTGTGGGATCTGAGGACCAGCAGGAGTTGACAGCTGATTCAACTCAGCCTTGCTGCTCGAGGAGCATCACTGAGGTTATCAGGGAGGTAGAAGCCACCCAGAGAAAGTAGCCAGTGTTTCCAGGAGATTCGATCCTTGTAGCTTATTTCAGACCCAAAGATGGTACAGAAATACTGCTGGAGGAGCAGGCAGCCCTGCTGTTGAACAGGGAGGAGCTCAAATTTGAGCTTCTCTGCAGCCTTCTCATGTATTTCCAGGACACATACCCAAACCAAGCATTTCCCAGGAGAGAGAGCTCCCATGTTTGTATGGGGTGGTTTTAGGGAGCAAGGAACTCCTCAGGATCCCAATGTTCCAGTTTTGTCTTTAAATCTGCGTATTACAGATGGGGGAAAAAACCCCAAACCAAACAACCAAGCCCAAGGCCCAGAGTCCCTTCCCAGGCGCCCCAAAATGGGGAGCAAGGCACGAAAAAGGAGCAGTGTAAAGGTCTTTCCCCTCAATTGATGCTGGCAGGTTCTCACCACGCAGTCCCGCCTTGCTCAGAGCCAACAAGGGCAGATTTGGAGCCTGGGCTTGGCAGGGCATTGCAAAAGCTGGGATCAGAGCTGCATCCCAGTTGGAGACTAAAATAACTATGAGATTACCTCCATGGGAGCACAGCCAGCACGGATAATGCTCAGCCTGTGCCTCTCCCAGCTGGCCAGAGCCTTGCCTGGCCTGCCTTCCATGTTTCTTCAAAGCCCCCTTCCCTGCAGGACCTTCAGTCCTGCTGAGGGGAAAGAGAAGGCTGAGCTTCCCCTGCCTCAGAGGCTGCTCTGCAGGCAGCCCCCGAGGGCCTCTCTCCACACTGGGCTGCCCGGTCCCTCTGCACCATCTGTCCCCCACTGTGCTCCCAGGAGTGCTCCTTTCCTGCCTGCACTGGGAAAAGATCCCTGAGCCAGCTGCTGACAGGCACACCTTGGGAAAACAGCTCCAAATCAAGCTGCAGGCAAATACTTCAGGGCAGGCTCAAATCTGTAAACCCTATGGTCAAACCCATAAACCCTGCTTTTTCTCCAGAGGTGGGAGAGGAGAAGCAGAGCCCCCTGTCCCAAGGCAAAGGCAGCCTGGGAAAAGGAAGCTGTCTCTCTGAGCCACACAGGATCACTGCAATCTGGAGAGCACCTCAGGAGAGTCCAGCCCAATGTGTCTGTTACGCTGCACAAGTTAGCTCAAATAACTCTCCCCACTCACCCCACAGCAAGGCAACAGGATCTGAGCAAAAGCCGGGACCCTCCCAGGCTGCTTGACTCAGCACTGGCCCCACAGGCTTGGTGTCCCTTCTGTCCCCGAGGTGGATGTGCAGCTCAATCCACCTTTGAGCTCCTCCGCTTTGTGTGCAGAGCTCCCATTGCTTGTTTGTCTGATCCTTCCCTGCCAGGCTCTGCTCTCTGCAGAGTAGTCTCAGCTATTGACTGTGCACAGGGCCAAGGTGCAAATGGGTTTTCTTCCCCCTGGAGAGCTCCCTTCCCCTTGTGTAGCCAGGCCACCATCAGCCTGGGCTGGGATTTTTAACACTGAAGGCATTTCAAACTCAAGCCAAGGGGCTTTCTGGCATGAAATATCCTGGGAGGAGGCAGCAAGCTCAGAGGTGCAAACTGTTCTTGGGCAAGCTTGAAAAAGACATTTCCTCCTCTGGAGAGCCAAACCCACCAGAGACAGCTGCAACAGCTGGGGCTGGAACCCAGCACCAGTACAGAGCACAGTGCAAGGTAGATGTGACACTTGGTCCACCTGTTCAGCTTGGAAACCCTCCTAGATGCATTTGAGGGTTAATCAACCACTTGCGGGTTTAGCAGCCACAGCTGGCCAGGAAAAGGGGAATTAAGGACTGGGAAGGATGGCGAAATTCAAAGCAGAGATGGGACACCATGACACCAAACAGTCTTGGAACACTCCTCTGCTCAGTGGGAAGACATCTGGGAGACATCAGCGATGTAGTAACAATGGTACATCTGTTAGCAAGGGCAGAAGTCCTCACAGCTGCAGAGCAACTCATGACAGAAGGGACAGGGATATGTCAGCAGGAGGTATGGAATATAAAATATAAACCTTCCTAAACCCATCAAGGAAACTGAAGTAAGTTTCAGCATAAAATAATTAAATGGGAGCTAAAAACACTTCTTTTAGAGCCTTCCAGTGTCTAAAAGAGCTCCAAGAGAGCTGGAGAGGGATTTTGGACAAGGGCCTGGAGTTACAGGACGCAGGGAATGGCTTCCCACTGCCAGAGGGCAGGGATAGATGGGATATTGGGAGGAATCCTCCCCTGTGAGGGAGGTGAGGCCCTGGCACAGGGTGCCCAGAGAAGCTGTGGCTGCCCCTGGCTCCCTGGCAATGTCCAAGACCAGGCTGGCCAGGGCTTGGAGCAACCTGGGACAGTGGAAGGTGTCCCTGCTCATGGCAGGGATGGGGAAACAGTATGAGCTTTAAGGTTCCAACCTAAACCATTCTGGAATTCTGAGATTCCACATTAGATTTGAGATCATTTTTTGAGGCACACAAATTTATCAAACAATACACAGAAAGTTTCAGCCCATTCATATCACACTTTCCTAGGTCCAGAAAATAATAATGATGACAGTATTTGATGATGGTGATAACAGCAACAGTAACAATCCCATTATTCCAAAGTATCTGCTAGCCATGAGCTGGTCCTTCACCCCAGGATGATGGCTGATGTGCTCCATCATTCTTCAGATCTTCCCAGCCAGGCTTGGAAAGTCTTTGGACCTATCAAAAAGATACACAGATATACTTTTTTGGGCAGATGACTGCTACCTTAAGTCCTTTGTACTTGAAAGCCGTGGGCACAGAAGGTTCTGTAGATGGCTGGCCACTCAACTCTGCAGTGGGAGTCCCAACAGTGATGCTCTAAAGTGCATCCCTTTTAAGGGACTTTATCATTTGTTCAAATTGGTTTTTTAATTATTTCAACCGAGGGGAAAGGTGTCTCAGCTGTTCTCCAGGAAAACCCTGGTTAACTCTGCACCTGCTGTCCCATGTACCCCCACAGCCAGGCTGCAGCACCGGCCCAGGCTCTCCTCTGGCCCAGAGCAGGAGCTCAGCAGGGCTCTGGCACTGAGCAGCAGCCAGCAAACAGGACAGGGGCTGGGTGTGAACAAACACCACCTCCCCACGTGCTCCCTCATCTCTGTTTAACGCAGGAACCACCACAGTGTGTTCTGCTCTATGCCCACAGCTCCTGCCCCCATCTGTACTGCATGGTACACAGAGCTGGTGTGGGCAGACACCCAGCTGAGCTTCTAGGGAAGTATTTACCTTGCTCTCTGCTCCCTGGGGCCTGGGAGGCATCCTGGCCTCTGTGATGCCAGCTGGGGACTGTGCTTTCAGCCACTATCAGATGCCACCTCTCCCAGCTGGGAGACAGGAGCCCCCTTGGGCTGCAGGAGCTGGCTCAAGGAGGAAGTCTGGCAGTGGTCAGGTTGTGCTCAACACCTGCAAGTCACTGAGCTGCAGCCCTAGGGATGCTCTGGTGCTGTCTCTCCATTCCCCTCAGCACAGGTGGTGCTGCCCAGAGCCAACTCCTGTAAAGGAACAAGGAAGAAAAAGCAGAGTAGGGCACAGACACCATAAAAGATCAAGCACTGCCAGCATACCTCTATCAAAAATTCAGAAATGTTACAAAAATGCCTTGTTTTGCTAAGGAAAAGCAGGTGCCAGGTAGGGGGTGGGAATGCTGGAAAATTCAGCGTTCAGAAAGAACAAACCTGTGTTTTTTCTGATTTCCAGGTTGAAGAACAACAGTGCAGGGGAAAATAATCAGCTCATTGTCTTAAAAGATGTTTTCTATTACATACGAGAAACTATATACAGACATTTTATAAATACATATACTTTATATTTCAATGTATCTACATGCAACTTTATATACACATAATACATACCATTATTATATAAATATTATATAGTATTATTACATAAGTATTATTCTATATAAATATTGTACACAATATTGTAAATACTGTGGGTTTTTAATACACTCACCCTTCTCTGCCAGCTTTCCCAGTTCCTTTCAAGCATCCATGGCAGGAGCTGGCAGATGGACTGTGTGCATCCCAACGGCTCCAAGTGCTCCTTAGGATCCCTTCCAACCGAAACCACTGTGTCCCAGGTCCCCAGCGGCAAGGCCTGGGCTCCAATGCTGCATCCAGAAAACCCTGACACGTTCCAGATTGGGAAGAGACACAACCAGCCAGGAAAACATCAGGCAGCAGCCCCAAAAACATTTATTGAAACAAAAACCACAGGAATTCACATGAATCTAAAGATGGGCAAGCAGGAAGAGGGATGAGCTTTGTCAGGTTTCTTAAAAGGTCAGTGTGTTTCTGATCTTTTAAACAACCTTTCCATCCCATTCCACAGGATGCTGCTTTGGGATGGTAAGAGGTTGTTTTTTTCCTTCCACTGGAGTGGCATAAAAATACATCTGTCAACTCATATTATACACACACATATGGGCCGTAGGGTAATTTTTCCTGTGGGAAAACATCACTCAGTAATAATGATGAAGTAGCATTATACTTATTTTCTTTATCTCACTGAAATTTCTGGCTTTTAACTGAAAACTTTGAGACTTGAAGCCTGACAGTACCTGAGAGGCCAGCAGCCAGAGAAAACCAACCTGAGCATGTCTTGTACAGTACAGCACAGCCCAGGGTGTTTGCTACAGGAGCTCTAACCTGGATCCCGAGCACTGGGAACACCTGGGACACAGGGAAAGCTGGGGTGGAGAAGGACCAGAGCAACACAAGAACACCATACAGGGCTCATTTTCCTCATAAAACAGGCAATATCTGCACAACGTGGCCACAGCCACAGGTGGGACGGCAGGGAATTTTACACCAGAGGTGAAAACATTCTCTGTCTCTTTTTTTAGGGCTTGTATCCACATTGGATGATGCATGTAAATATAAAGCTTTGGTTGCACTAATGGGCTGACCTGCAACCATTAGCTCAGCTTGCTCCAACGCCCTGGGAAATCTGTCCTCCAGCCCTGCTGCTGTCCCTCCCCAGGCCAGGGACACCTCCACAGGAACAGCACATGGAGCAGGGTCGTGAGAAGCTGAGAAAAGGGCAAAAACCCCCAGGTGAGCCGAAGCAACCAACATCAATAGCACTGTCAGGATGTGCACAGCAGTGGGAAGGCTTGTTATCTGCAGCTTGAAGGGACCTCCTTCCCCAGGGAACAGTCCTGCTTTGTCCATCCCTGTCTCCCTAGAGACAGAAGTCCCCCGTGGAGGTGTGAGGGGGATCTGGCAGCACTTCTGCCCGGGGCTGAGGCTGGCAGGGCAGTGCCAGGCTTCTCCCCAGCACCGGGTGGCCTTGGGGCAGTCCCATGGGAGAGCTGGGCTAGGAGAGAGAGAGAGAGAGAGAACAGTGGTGAGGCACTTTGCAGAGGTTTATGAGCACCGGCTGGGCAGATTCCCAGCACAGAAAACACTGAAGCCCAAAGTGGAGCAAGGCCCTTACCCTGTGCCTGCCCTCCTGGCTCTGTGCAGGGGTGTGTGTCCCATAGGAATTCAGGGTCTCCAGAGGGCCGCCAATGCTCCCAAAGTGCCCTGCAGCTGAGCTGGGGAAAGGGTGCTGAGGCACAGAGGGAACAGGGCTCAGCTGCTTTTCAGGAATAAGCTGGTAAGAAGGGCGAGAACACCTGGGGTATGGAACCATCTCTTGCTGGGAGTCCCCGGTGCCTGCAGTTTCCACACTGCACAATCTGTTCAGGCTGAAGTGCTGTGGGGGCACGCTGGGCCCCAAAGAGCCCTGGCTGAGGCTGTAAAAGCCAGCCTGCGCTGGAGACCCCAGGAGAGGGGAAACATAGTCCTGCCACGGGCTGGGGCATGGAGGGGAGCTGGGGCTGTGGCCACACACCCCATTCATCAGCAAGTGACGGTATTTTAGCCGGCTAGGTGGTGCCACACGGTGCTGGCACTGGCTGGGCACGGAGAAGGACTGGTGGGCATCCTCCTGGAGGGGCTGCACGGCTGGGAAGTCACCCTGCAGCTGCTGGGCCCTGTCCCATGGGGTGCCCTGTGCTGGCTGGAGGAAGCAGAGCAGAGTCTCCTCCCCAGCCGGTCTCCACTGGGAGCCACTGGAGGGCTCTTCCTGCTCAGCCAGCTCCGGGAGCAGCCCTGGCACGGCACCGAGGGGCTGCTCCCACAGCGGGACAGGGCGCTGGCCCAGGGCAGTGCTGGGCTGCCCTGCCCGCTGTGCCAGGTGGCGCCTCAAGTCCTTGTTCTCCGGGTGGCACAGTGCAGTGCCTCCCCGTGGGCTGGGGGATGTGTCTGGCAGGGGACAGACCTGCTGCCCTCCCTCGTGCCCCTTCACCAGAGGGCTGGGGATATAGGAGAGAATCTGGTCGCTGGCCAGGCTGTCGTTCAGGGATGGGGTCTGCTCTGGGTCGATATTGACCATCACCATTTTCTCATCCAGCAACAGGAGCTCCAGGTCCTCAGCATGCAAGCCCAGGCCCTCCAGGGCACTGAAGAGCTCATTGTTGGAACAGCTCTCATCACTCCTAATTGAGAGCGAGTCCATGGTGGCCAAGAGAGGGTCCTCCTGCTGCAAATCCTGCAGCTTCTCTTGGAGGCTGCTGGCCCTCGAAGAAGAGGAAGCTGTGCCCATACTCCAGGCATCCCCTCCAGCACCTGGCAAGGGCACAGCCCCGAGCTGGACAGTGCTGCTGAAGGCAGGGTTCGGAGTGGGAGCTGGGTGGGAGGTGTGCACTGTCCTGTCCTGTGGTACCACAGCGCCCAGCAGAGACCTGGGGTCAAGGCCATTCTTCTGGGAGCACCCTCCATGGCTGCAGGAGGGCTTCTTGGACTTGCTGGGTCTCCCTTTGCTCTGGAAAGGATCAGGGAAGCCCGGGAGAGGGTGAGTGCTTTGGTATAGGAGCGCCTCTCCAGTAGCAAAGGTGAAGGGAAGATGCATGGACCGCTTCCGAAGGTGCTCTCTTCCTTCTTCATCTCTGCAGGGAAGGAAGAGGACACTGTGGCTGACACGTGCACAAACCCACCCCACAAAGTGCTTCTGCAATGGCCAGTTGTGATCACAGAGTCATTAGGCTGGAGATACCTTTAAGATCATCGAGTCCAACCCATGCCCTAAGACCTCAACTAAACCATGGCACCAAGTGCCACATCCAATCTTTTTTTAAACACATCCAGGGACGGTGAGGGTCCCAGGGCAGACGATTCCAATACTCTACTACTCTTTCCATAAAAAAATTTTTCCTAATATCCAACCTGTATTTCCCTTGGCACAGCTCAAGACTGTGTCCTCTGGTTCTGTCAGCCGCTGCCTGGAGAAAGAGACCAACCCCCACCTGACTACGACCACCTTTCAGGAAGTTGTAGAGAGTGATAAGGTCACCTCTGAGTCTCCTTTTCTCCAGGCTAAACAACCCCAGCTCCCTCAGTCGTTCCTCATAGGGCTTGTGCTCCAAGCCCCTCCCCAGCCTTGTTGCCCTCCTCTGGACACACTCCCCACAAGCCACAGCCCCTTTGCTACAGCCTGCATGCATTCACACAAATACACAAAAACCAAACATCTGCAACGACAAATCCAATGTCCTGCCCTGCTCAGAGCATCCCAGAGCACGGAAAGAGCCATGCTGTGCCCATGCCAGCCCCAGCACGTACCCGAGGGGTCTCTGAGTGACCACGATGTACTCGGGTTTGCCGTTCCTGTAGACGAGCCGTGCGTTGGCCTGCACCCACTTCCAGCGCTTCTCCTTGGTCAGCAGCCGGAACACCGTCAGGCCGCTCTCCCCCGTCTTCATCACTGCCAGGAGGAAGCACATGGGCTCAGGGCTGTCACCGTGGCACACTGCCCTTTCCAGCTGGGAACAATGGCAGCATGGTTGGCACACACAGGGGACACTATCCAGCTGAGCTCTCCTCGCTACGCTCCACCCCAAGCTGCCTGCAGCGACAGGGGCAGCACAGCAAAGCATCCTATGGGGCAAGGGCCACTGGGGTGACAGAGCAGCCAACAGAGCTGCTCCAGTGCCAGCCCAGGGGACCAGGGAGGGGACTCTTACTCCTGACGTGGTTCTCGGCACAGTACAGCGTGTCAGCAGCATGGACAAACTGGTACCCAGTGCCGCACATCCGCAGCTCCGCCTCGGTGTAGCCCAGGACGATCTTCCCTCTGTGAGAGACAGAGAGCACACCCAGCTCAGAGGCGTGGCCGGGGAGGGATGTCAGGAATGGAGCACCGGAAGCTCGGCTGCGTACTTGGCATCACACGCCAAGGGGGTGAAGTCCAGCTTGTGCTTGGTCCTGAAGATCATGTTCTTGGTTCGGATCTGCAGGATGGACGGGGGCTGCAGGGGCGTGGAGATGGCGAACAGAGCGAGCTGGGGGGGCAGGGCAGAGCCATCTTCAGACCTTTTGTTCTGCCCATGAAGGAATTTCAGCCTGCCTTGAAGGTTTAAAGCCTGGGAACAGAAGAAAAGCTCAGTGTCAGGCAGAAAAGTGGATGGAGAGGGAAGAGAGAGAGCTGCATGGAAAGCAAGACGTCTGTCTGCAGAGTTGGTGTAAATAGAATTATCAAGTTCCAGAATGGTTTGGAATGACCTTAAGGATCATCTCATTCCAATCCCCCTGCCCCGGGCAAGGACACCTTCCACTATTCCAGGTTTCTCCAAGCCCCGTCCAACCTGGCCTTGGACACTTCCAGGGACCCAGGGTCAGCCACAGCTTCTCTGGGCACCCTGTGCTCTCCAGTGCAGAGAGAAGGAGGGATCTACTTGATCTACCACCTACTTGATCTTAAGACATGCTTTTAACAGAAAAACCAAGCAAAACACGTGGGGGAAAAGCACTTTTGTTCAAGATCCAGCATTTCTGAGAGGAGAGGAAGAAAACCCACAGGGAGAGGCCAACCTATTGGTGCAGGCCAAACCTATGAAAAACAGGGGAAGTCTCCTTGCTGAGACAGGTGGGTGCTGCATGTAGGAGAAAGGAGCACATGGTCTTTCCAGGGGGTTGTTTCAGTGGTTTCAGCAGCCCTCCTGCTGTGGAAGGTCTGTACTCACCAGGAAGCCAGAGGAATTATCCAGGAGGCAGCGAAAGCGGCACACAAAGCTCCTCTCCAGGAAGGAGGAGTTCTCTGGGGGCAGCTGATCTGGCTTATAGATGACAGCAGAAGAGCCAAGACTCTTCCCCGCTGTGGAAGAAAAGGGACTGAGAGAGGATCAAGCAAGGATTCACCCCAGTGAGAGCTGGAGGTCCCCAGCACTGGGCACTGCAGCAGCTTGCAGAGCACAGCAACAGAAACTCGGGGAACGCCACAACATTTGGATGAACCCATGGCCTGAGGCACATTGGGTGCAAGTGGTGACAGCGAGCTGGGGTCCCAGCGGCCCTGGGGAGCCACCCTGTGCCAGCCAGGATGCCAGGCTGCCTTTACCTGCTGGGGAAGGCTCACCCTCGGGAGCCTGCGGTGGGTCCAGGGCCCACTGGAGGTTGCGCCTGAACTCCGGCTGGTCCTCGGTGTGGATCAGCTCGAAGACGCTCTGGTGCATGACATCTGTCTAGAGGGGAAATGCCACCCGTGAGCTCTGCAGCCTGTCCCCTGTGCCAGCTCTCATGTCCCACCTGGGAACAGCTCGGCACGGCCCCAGTTGGTTTTATCTTACTCAGTTTCCCTGGTGCTCAAATGGGTCCCTGCCTAAGTGAGGCTGGAAAGGTTCCCCCAGAACTGATGCTGGTGGGAACAGACAGCACATGTGGCTCTAAAAACCCCTTGCCCATGTTGGGCCTGCCCTGCTCCCCCCAGTCCTAAAGAGCCCATACAGCTTCCCTCTGACATCCCCATAACTCAAAACCCTAGTGCTGACTTAAAACATGGATTTGGGAACAAAACAGCAGCAAGATCACCCCATCCCTACATTGTTCCCAAGGGAACAACACCCTGGGACCTGCTCCCTGTGCCCAGGTCTCACCTACCCCAGGTGCTGGGGACAGCCAGCTCTGTGTGGGTGACACCAAACCACAGTAGCTGAAGGACTGCAGGTAACTCCCACTTCCCTGTAAATCTGACCTAGTGCCTTCCCAGTTACCTGGGTACCCAAAGTGCTGGAGCCTTGTGGGATTTAGCAGGATTTGAGTGGGTGCCTAAGGAAACAGGGCAGGGAACCCCAGACATCTCACCACAGCCATTAACACCATGAAGACCCATCAACATGGCTGCTGGAAAGTATTTATGGGCATTGTCACCTACCAGTGACTACATCTGGCAATACAGGGTCCAAATTCCCAAGACCAAGGAAAAGCCCCAGACAGCCCCCTGAGACCCTGTGATCCCTGCAGAGCCTCCTCCCTGCAGGGAACGTGGGGCTATCCCCCACCACCAAGGAAAAACCCACTCTCCACAGCAAATCAGAGTGCCACCAACCTGATGAAATCCCAAATAGTCCTGGATTGTGTGTGAGGAGTAAAATATCAGCCCTTCTGATGTTACCACCAGCACAAAGCCATTGAGCGCCTGTGGGGCAGAAGAGATCAGCAGGTACAGGTCATGCTCATGTCCCTTTTCCAGCAGGACACTGGTCACCCAAAACCTGGCTGGCCCAGCTGGCAGGCAGCTGAACCACCACAGATGGTCTCTCTGAGGTCACACAGCTCTTCCATAGAGCTGCCTGAGAAGATCCTAATCCAGACTGATGGAAAACTGCGCTTCAACCCTGGGACTCAGACTCAGCTTTGGACATTTATCCTCATCCTGTGCAGGGAGCAGATAAAAACCTCTGAACTGTTTGCAGGATAGAAGTGGACACCATCAGGAACTGGTCCAGTCTGGTGGAAATGAGCCTTTCCAACAGCCTTGGCAGCCGTGTGTAGCAATCCCAGGGGCCAGAGGATGGCCTGGAGAAGGACCATAGTGTGCCTGGACTGTCCATGGGCAAGGAGCAAGGCCAAGGAAGGTGTTGTCTCCACTGCCCACTCCCTCCTCAAGGTGGCCAGTGCTGAAAGGGCCTTAACCAGTGGAAATGGAAAAGCCAAAAGCTAAAGCATAAGGGTTTGGATTTGAAATTGCAGCAAAACCCACCTGATTTCTGAAAAACCAATTTCTTCCAAAGAAGCAGGGAATTCAGGCTGAGTCTGGTGCCTGAACTTGGGGGAAAACCACAGAATCCCTGGGTGACCCCAGAGCACCTTTTCCTTTCATCCAATAAATCACAGAACCATTTTGGTTGGAGAATCCCTCTAAGATCACTTCCTCTGGAGCACTACCTGGCTCATGCACACCACACACCCCTTGGGGCTGAATGCTGTGCTCTGCTTTCACAAAATAAATATTCAAAGCTGCTTTGCCTGTGTGGGTTTGAAGCCCAAAGCCCTTCCCACAGATGAGAGCAAATGCAGCCATCAATCAGAAGTTTCCATTGCATTTTTAATGTTACACACTCACACATTTCACACTTCACTGGCCCTTCCATCCACTCCTCGAGCTCCAGGACTGCAAAGTCAATATTCAAGGGAGCACTGGGCTTCCGGGCAGGAATGGGCTGAGCTGATTAGCGCCTCTGTCTTCCTCAAGAGGGACTCACTGCTACCACATTAATAAATTTGGGAAGGAATTTGGGTGTTTTCCCCAAGCTAAAAGCCCCAAAGCTGGCAGAACAGTTTGGGCTCAGCTTCCCCGCCTCTGAAAATGCCCAGAGTCACCCAGCAGACACCTTTCAAGCCCATGGTGCTGCCCCACAGCAAAGGCAGTGAAACCCCATGAAAATCACTGGTTTATCTTCCCAGAAGCTGAAGAGCTTTAATTGTCCTGACACCACCACACAGCCTCCCCTCCCTAAGGGTAAGAGATCCCCATGGGAACATTGTGGCAGCACGAAGCAGGACCTCTCTGCAAGGCAGGGCTCCTGCAGTGTGGGGCCTTTGGCTTTTCAGAGCCAAAGCCATGCTGTACTACGAACCTGGCAGGGAAGCCACAGTAGCCAGCCCTGGCCTGCTTCCCCCACTCCACAATGTCCAGACATCAGCATTAATTAGGGCCTGGCGTGTAGTCTCAGCCAAGTCCAGCTATTGTTGCTGCCAATTCCTGTTCCATTGTCCAGGTCAGTGTTTCTCCCCCCTCTCCTTCCCTTTATTCCAGGCACAAACACTCTCTCTATCTGCTGGGGTTGATCTCAGTGTGTGGGAATCTGCTGCAGAGGTTAATTAGTGCTGCCAAATGCACTTTAACCCTTTGAGCAGCTTCAGGAGGAGGAGAGGGGGAGAATCTGAGCAGACCAAGAGACAAAGTTTGGCCATCAGAGGTGACAGACCAGGTGGAAGTATGTTTGTAAGTATGCAGCAATGTTTCCTTGGGGGCACAGAGACAGATTCTGAGCTCCTGCCACATTCCAGGGTCACCCAGATAGACCCCTGAGAGAGCTGAACCAGCTTTTCACACAGTTTGGGGACAGAAGGTGACCTCCTGGCACCTCTGAATACACCATGGCAGCTACAGCACCACCAAAGGAGCCCACTTGGGAAAAACAGAGCTCCTGGGATACACCCACCTACCCCGTGTTTACGGGCCGAGCACACGGCCCATCAGCACCTATCTGTGTGCTCAGGGTCTCACATCACCTCCTCAACATCAGGGAGACTTCCAGGACGTTTTCACCAGCTTTTGGACAATATCCTCGAGTCAGGAGCAGTGTGCCTATGTTAAAAATTCCACTCAAACATCTTAGTTTAGTTCCCAGGTTACACCGCCGGCACATTTACACATGAGGGTGCAGAAGCAGAAAAGATCAATCTCCGTGCTCAGAAATCCAGCAAGATTTATGGACTCTTTACAGATGATGATTTTTTTCCAAGAATAATGGGAAAAGCAGGGAAGAAGCGACACAGTTTCTGCCCCAGGAGGTCTTAAACTTCTGCCCACTGAGAAGCACACCACATGAAATCACAGATCACCGGCCATCAGCAACAGAACAGCCTGGTTTTGGGGTAAAACTCAAAAGAGCTGGAAGAGGGACAAGAGGAAGATCCCATGAAGGCATTTGTGAGGAGCACTAACCTGTAGGAGCAGCTCACCCTCTGGAACCACTGCTGGAGCTGGTCCAGTGCCACAGGCTCCATCCCTCTGGGTTTCCCTGGCACCAGGATTCTTCAGAGCAACTGCACCAAGGGAAGGGAAGGGACATCAGTGCTGCAGAACACACTGCCACAACAACTGGAATGCTGCACAGCTGGACAACGCAGGGGAAGCCACCATGCAGTGACAGACCTTTGCTTCAGCCCTCAGAAGAGTCAATTTTAACAGGATGTTTCCCCACCCCTCAAACATCCTCAATTGTTTTGGTCTGGTTTTCCCCCATTCCTTTTGCCCCGCTTTGAACAACCTACAAGTAAAAAGCAGTTATAGCCAGGATTCCTTAAAGCAGGTAGGCATCAGAACCATAGAATTATGAAATCCTTAAAGTTGGAGAAGACCACCAAGATCACAGAGCCCAACCATTCCCCAGCACTGCCAAACCCATCACCAAACCACATCCCCAAGCGCCACATTCACATGTCTTCTGAACACTTCCTGGGACAGTGAATCCACCACTGCCCTGGGCAGCCTGGTCCAGTGCCTGACTTCTTTTGTGAATAAATTTTTCCCAATACCCAAACTAAATCTGCCCTAGCACAGCTTGAGGCCATTTCCTCTTGTCCTGTCCCTCATCCCTAGAAGCAGAGCCCAGTCCCTCCTGTCAGGGAGTTGTGGAGGACCAGAAGGTCTCCCCTGAGCCTCCTCTTCTCCAGGCTGAGCCCTTTCCCAGGTCCCTCAGTTGTTCCTCATCAGGTTTGTGCTCCAGACTCTTTCCCAGCTCCGTTCCCTTCCCTGGACACGCTCCAGCCCCTCAATGTGTTTCTTGTTGTGAGGGTCCAGAATTGAACACAGGGGCCGAAATTGAACACAGGATTCAAGGTGTGGCCCCAGCAATGCCCAGCACAGGGGACACTCACTGCCCTGGCCTTGTGGCCACACCACGGCCTCCTGGCCACCTGGGCACATGCTGGCCAACAGCAGCAGAGGTCTGCCCTACACAGGAGGCACCGCAGCAAATCCCAGGATCAGGGATGGGCCATTTTGAAGGATACAGCTCAGTCAATGATGCCTCGTTACACTTCAGCAACACAGTGGGCTTACTCAACCAAATTAAGGCAAGCCAGAGCTCACAGTGGGAGAAAAACAACATGGAAAACACAGGGATCCAGACACAGACACCCGAGATCCAGCTGTGGTCGATGCACAATCCATACGCACAAGGGAATCTGGCACTCAGCTCAACTGAAGGATGTGCCTGTAAATTTTACCCTGTACTCCCCAAGAGAACAATTCCTGGGGATATTTTGGTGTGGATAATAATGAAAGGGTACGATGACAACAAGCCTCTCCAGAGGAGCTCGCTGGGAAGCCTCTTGCCAGCAGCATGAGGACAGAAGACAGCATTTGGCCACTGGTGAACCAGCTGCTCCCACTGGGATTCACGAGGAAGGGTGTGGGGCACCCACCACTGCAGCCTGTGCACAGAGGGAGCAAAACCTCTCTCAGGAAATGGATCTGCCTTTCCAGCTCCTGGGCTGCATGTGCCACAGGGCTACCAGGCTCAGAGGCCGTGGGAGCATCAAGTGGACCTTGGAAGCAACTGGACAGCAAGTCAGAAGGCAACAGCCACCAGCACATAAACAAAACCAGGCTCTGCAACGGGCTCTGCTCTTCCTGTGCTTTGCCAAAGCAGCTGCTGAAACTCAGCTCCTCCATCTGCACGGGGCTGATCCTGAAGGAGCTCAGATGCTGCAAAAGGTGGGTGTTCCAGAGGCAGGCTCTGGGGACAAAGTTCTTCCACCAGGCACAGGGCCATCCCAAAGATCGACTTTGCTCCATAACCAAAGGCAAAGCGCATCCCAGTTCTAAGATTTAGAGAAAAACACCCGATACAGCAGCAATCCTGCTGCTTCTGGGAGTTCTGGGGAATTCCCCAAGCTCAGCCTGCCCAGACTGTTTCAGGAGCTGTTTGGCCACGGATGGGCTGACACCAGGACTGAGGTTACAGTACGTGTTTGTATCACTGTGGGTCAGGCCTGAGCGAGCTGGGGTGGACACACACAGGCTGCTGTGGCCTCACTCTTCCCCACCCTGGGTCACCTGTCTGGGCTGGAGCCTGCACAAAACCTCAGAGAGGGACAGGCCATCAGGAAGAGCAGCAGGAGAGAGGCCACAACACCCAGGCAGAGCCCCGTGGTGTGGATGGAGCAGGTTTGTGCCAGCGCCCTTCCAGCTTTTCCACTCGCTGGGAGCAAAATGCAGGAGCTATGAATTATTAAAGGTCTCCAGTCCTGCTCTGTGAGCTCCCAGCCCGCTGTGCTGGAGGTGAGAGATAAAAATAAACCTGGCTGACACGAGAGTAGCTAAAGGTGCTGCCCACTCTACTCAGGACTCTCGTTGAATAGTTTGATACCACCCCTGCAAAAGGAAATCTTGATCCCAACCCCTACCTAAAAATAGGCTTTGCCACCAGCATCTGGGCTGCAGGGCCAGAGGAGACACATTAACAGCAGAGGACGGCCTGCTGTTCTCCGTGGGCATGTCTGCCACCAGACAGGGTCCAACCACTGGGGTGTGAGGGATAAACCAGAATTCCCACGGAGGTTTCCCCACGAACTTCAGCAAACAGCGCCTTTTCTGCCCGAGTCACCCAAGGATTCCCAAAGAGGATGGGCTCTGGGCTGTGGCCACACCACACTGGCGTTCTGCCCGGTGTCCCCTGGCTTTGTGTGTCCAGAAATAGCCCTGTGCAGCCCCTGGGGTCAGCAATTCAGCAGAACTGTCACAGCACATCATGCTGACGGAGCGGAAGGAGCTGGGGAACCGCCACATCCTCCCTGCTGCGTGCATCCCACATCCTGCATCCCAGCCGGATCTGGGCACCAGGAAAGGTGGGAAACACTCCCAGCACAACACTCGCCTTCCCCCAGGGCAGCAATGCCAGGTGCAGCCTTTGCCCTCGCTGCATAACTGGGGACAAGCACTGGCAGGAGAAAAGAGGGGAATAAAAAGGAGAGAAGTGGCTTTTCCTGGGCTCCCCGCTCTGGCCACCGGTGTCTCCTTTGTTGCTGGAGGGGAAAAAGGTGAGGAGACACAAAATGGTCACCTGAAAGCAGCAAGGCTTGCACAACTCTCCTGCTGTTTCTTCCAAGAAACAGCTCCTGTCGGGCCCTGGAGGCTATTTGACCACAAAAAGCCTTTTAGCTGAGAGGAAGAAAATCTCTCCCATGTCCTGGGAACAAGCTCCCTGCCCCGTGGTCGTCCTCAAACGGTGCTCACCAGCTCTCTGCTGCCTGGCCCTGTGCTGTCACCAGCAGAGGCCACCAGGGGTGGGTTCCTTTCCTCCATCTCCAGGTGCTTCCCCCCACACCCAGCCTGGGAAACTGTTTCACCAGGTTTGCCAGTGAACTCCTGAACCTGCCAGGGGGGCTTTACAGACCTGGGAAATCTCTGCACCACCAAGCAGGAATTAACATTTTTGAGAGGATATCTCCCAGCCCCCTTCCCTCCACACAGCAAAAGCTCCCGGTGGGAGCAGAGTTTCACATCAGCCACTGACTGTGAAGGAGGAAAATGAAATAACTGGATCCCAAACCTGCCTCCAGGTGTTGATGCAGGAGAAGGAAACTGAACTGCTTCCTGACTCTTCAAGAGCTGCAGGAGAGGGCTGGGCCATCTGCATGGCCACTGTCAGTCTGAGCAGGTTGTGGAGAGAGAAGGATTTTGGTAGTGGTGCTCCCTGCAAGCCTTCTGCCAAACACCCCTGCCACTCTGAGGGAAGGATTGATTGATTTCTTAATACAACTGCCTTTTATCCACCTCTCTCTTCCCCATCATTTGTGTCAACCCCTTGAAGAGATGGCCTTAAACTCATGGTAAAGTCTCTACTCCCACGAGTGGATCTCCAGATCCCCCTTTCCCATCCACTTCTCCAGCTTCTCTGTGCTCACAAGCAGAGGGACCTGCAGCTTGGTACACTCCCCTCATGTCAAATAACCCCTCAAAATTGTTTTTTCCCCTGTATTTTATTGCTAGTAAGAGGGAAAATATTGGAAATTCAGAAAGCATCAAGGAAATGGTGAGGGAAGTGGGCACAGATTTGCTGACACCAGGCCACAGAGCTGTCTTCTCCCTGCCTTGCTGAACCATCACTTGGGTTCTCATCAGAGCTGTTCAAAGCCCATTTTCCAACCACTGGCAAATACTTCCTGACTTCCCATTTGTTAATTCCTAATGGATACCATGGTTTTACTTAACTTCATACCTGCCACAGCTCCCTGTTGGCAAAAATTTCATTAAACAGATGAATTATTTATCCCTGCCTGAATGGTGTGGATATCCCACTTTCTGAGAACACTCGTGGTTAATAATGGATGGCCTCTTAAAAGATCTCATTGCACTTTTAGAAGCAAGGAGGGAGGCCTTGACTATGTGTGGCTTTTGGTCCTGTCACTTGGGTCTCAAAGGGAGAAGCACATTCAAGAGTTTAAACAAGGATGACAAGGACTTGTGCAAGGATTTTCCTTCCTTCTCCAGCATCAGCAGCTCTTTGAACCCTCCCTCAGGAGCTTCAGTGTCCATCACAGAACAGTTTGGGTGGGAAGAGACCTTAAACACCACCTGGTTGCACTCCCCTACTGAGGGCAGGACACCTTCCACTAGACCAGGAAGGCTCATCCCAGCCCAAAACCTCAGCCTGCAGTTTCTCCCAGCACTGCTGCCCTTGCCTGCCTTTGCAGGGGCCCTGAGACAGCCCAGTTGCTCACAGGGAGCAGAGCAGGCAGTCCCCAGGAGCCCATGGAGCTCCAACAGCTTCCCACCAGCTGCTTCCCTGAGAGTCAGGGAAAAACACTGGGCAAGGAAAGCAGGCAGCAGGAAAACGGCCTACCTAAGGGAAGTCACATGACTGCTCCGGCTGAAATTGCTCCTCCGAGGTCAGCTCATTATCTAGGCAATTAAAGAGAGCACGGTGATCACAGGACCAGGCTTCGTTTTTCTTAAACCAGCCCTTGGGCTGCACTGCTGCAGCTCTCTGCAGTGCTGGACAACAGCTCAGGGGGAGGGAGGGATGAGCAATCCCACATGCTCCATCTCCAGCCCTCATTCCTAAGCAGAGGTCTCAGGGGCACAGTTATATAGTCTGTAATAATTATGTAATTAAAAGCACTTCTCCAGCCTGACCTGACTGCAGCTCAGGCATTTTTTGGGCCATCACAGCTCCAGCAATACCAATCTGGGTTCATATCACAGTTCAAAGGGTGAGGCTCAGCCCCGGGGCTGCACATCGATCCTATAGCAGCCACCAACGATTATTAGGAAGACTCTGGGAAAATCCCCAAGCCTTCAACATCCACAGAACGTCATCTTTTAAAGACACATGGGAGAGAAAAACTGCTTAAGCTTTGGCTACGCAACTTTAAGCTTCCATACAAAACAGACACATGCAGACAGACCTCAAACCCGCACAGCTTGCTACAGGATGGGAAGCACAGCTCGGGTGACCTCCCCAGCACGCTGCAGGAACAAACAGAGACATTTCTCCAAAGGGAGCCCTTGGCCGTTGTGACATCTGCCAGTTGACCTCCCACCAGGAGTTTAAGTGGCCCACGCTACACAGATGGCACCCGACAGCCACATCACAAGGTGCCTCTGAGGCATCTTCGGTTTTTTTTGCTAAGAAATCCTCACACAGAGCAAGACAGCAAATCTTCCCCTGGAGCATCTCCCCCCTCCCTTTTCCAGAAGGTGAGGGAGGCAGAGGAGACAGGGAACCCTCCCCTCTCCCCAGCCAGCAGCGTTTGCTGGGCCCTCACTCCACGGGGAGGGACAGGGAGGGATTAGAGGGGAGCAGCCCCGCCAGGCACCACGGGATAAGCTGCTGGCAACCAGCTGGGGTGACACGGCCACCACCAGCAGCAGCACGCGGGCTTGGGGACAGGGAGGTGGCCTGCAGCACAGCCCCGTGTGCTGAAAGAGCCTCCAGCAGAGCAGGGAGGAAGGGCAAAGAGGCGAATGAGAATTAAAAATATTTGTTCATCAAGGGGGAAAAGAAACGAGGCATTTGGGAGGGCTGTTGTAGAGGGAGAGACCTGGATGGGAAAGGAGGAGGTTCAAGCCTTTAGAGCAACTGGCACTGATGTCTGGACAGGACCCTCAGTTTGAAAGCCAATTCAGCTCCCTTTGGCCCTCCTGGCCCAGGTGCTGGGTTCTGTCAGTGCTGCTTCTTCAGCAGGATGGGATGTGGGATAGGCTGCATATCCTGCTTCCTGGCAGCTCTCCATCCCTCCTCAGCAGTAAGGAAGCACCTCTGTGACCCCGGGATTGCAAAGTGGCCCACTGGGGGAAGGGAAAGGCACCTGGGAATCTCACAGAGGACAGTGGTGCTGCTCCACCACAAAGGGAGCCTCTTCCACCCTGCCAGGCATCAGGAGGAGACCTTGGCTGAGATCCCTCCTCCCCCCAGGGCTGCTGAACACACCTGGCACAGAGCTGCCTCCTGCTTTGTTCAGCTGGAGAGATTTGGGTGGAAAAAACTGAGTGGAGCGAGTAGACACACACACAGTGCTCTTCTCCTTTGCTCTTCCAGATGGCATCAGGGTGGCAGCAGAGCCACAGCAGAGGCACCAACCCAGCACAAGCAGCCCGAGGAGGGGTTTTTGTTGGGGTAAATAGCCCTGCTTAGCAAAGGCAGCACTGGATGATCTCTAAACCACCCCAGAGATTAAGCAACAGAGCACTGAGCAGCCCTAAATCCTCAGATTCCTGTCACTGAACTGCAGGGCTTTAGTGGTGTTCCCAGGCATGCAGAGACGGCTTCCCTTTGGGCTATATAAAGTCTAAAAACCCTTACATCCCCAGGACAAACGCACCTTTATAAAAATCGAACACCTTTAAGCCCGTACGAACTTCCCCATGTATCAGCTATGCGTAAACCGAGATGCTGAAATAACATTAAAACCGTTTAATAATTAATAAATCAATAATTATTTATTTATTCAGGCCAGGGACGGGCTGGCATAAACCTGCTGGGTGAATTGCTGTCAGCAATCATGGACAACACCTGAGACCTGCTCCAGCTGTTTCTCCTCACAGATTTTGTCCTTGCTTTCCCTCGATCTTCTTTCAGGGAAAGCTCAAGCAGGGATAGATAGATAAATAAATACAGTGACTTAAAATCAATTGTTTTGTTGATAAGCTTGCCCAGAGCTCCATTTAAGAATATTTTTTTAATTGTTATTTTGTTTTAAAGCATCAGGAATGACTCGACTGGGTCTGTGTAATCACTGTCTGCATCAGAAAGGATGAAGCTTTTAAATCGGTGCCGTAGAATTAACCCAGATGGAATGACAGGGAAAAAAAACACAAAAAACCCCCACAAAACAAACGAGACAATCTCAGAACAGTAAATTTCCTGCTGACCTGGTGCTGCAAGGCAAACAAATCTCCCAGGCCATTCCTTTCCCAGCTCACCTACTTGTCAATCCTTTAAGCAGGGTTCAAAGAGAGTGAAAAAGGGAGAAAAAAGAAAAAAAAAAGGAAATATTGAATATATTCAGTGAGAAATTGTGGTGTTTCTGTGGCCTGAAAACGCAGCATTTTGGAGCCACTGCTATTCCATCACGAAAATCCAGGGATGCCTCAATGCCCTCCTGAGGGCTCCTCTTAATCATAATCACAGCATGGCGGAAAGGTTCCCAAAAATAAAAGGCTCCCAAATAAACAATAAGCACATCGCAGGGAATTATTGCTCACTGTCAGCACATCGAGTCCATGATCACAGAGGGGAAAAAAAAGTCACTTCCATGGGGAAACTTCCCAACCGGGACACACAGGGCTCTGCCTCACTCTCCCGCATAAACCGGAATTTTCTACTCCAGCGGAACCCACAAACAAAAATCAACTCCATCCCTCCAGATCCCTCTGATCCCAAGGCAATGCGGGACGCAGCCCCAGCCTGGCAGCTGAGACGGCACAGCGAGGAAATGTGGGTTAGAAAGAGGAAAAAGGCAATTCTAGGGGAAAGAAACCAAAATTATGGGGGGGGGCAAGAGATGAAATTCTAGGGCAGGGAAAGAACAAAATCTTCGGGGGGAAGGGGAAACGGCAAAAATTTCAGGGGGGTAAAGACAGGCAAGAGATAAAACTCGAGGAGGTAAAACCCACCAAAATTTGAGGTGAAAAAAAAAGAAAGAAAATTTGGGTGGGAGGGAGCATCAAAATTCAAGAGGGCTGGGATAGAGAAACTAAACCCAAAATCTGAGGCGTAAAAAAATAAAAACAAACAAAAAAAAAACCACAACCAAAAAAACAACACCAAAACAAAACAAAACAAAAAAACCCCAAACAAAACAACAGCAAAATTCGAGGGGGAGAGGGAAATCCCACAAAATTCCAGGCGGAAAGAGGGAATCAATTTCAAGAGAGGAAAAAAAAACAAACCCCAAACAAACAAAAAGAATCGACGCTGTTAGAGACACAAGCACTGGAGGGCGGAAAACACACAAAATTAACTCAAGTTGGGGGGAAAGCCTGACAAAATCCGAGGAGGGACAAAAATCCCACCAAATTCGATGACGGGAAGATAGGAAATTCCTGAAAGTGGAGCGGAAAGCCCAAAAACTCGGGGATACGAAATTCCTGAAAGTGGCGCGGAAAGCCCAAAAACTCGGGGCGGGGGTGGGGGGACAAAAAGCGCGATTATGGGAGGGAAAGAAACCAAGTTTTTTATGGTGAGGGAAACTCCATAAAACTCTGGAGAAAAAAAACCAAAACAACAAAACCCCAAAAAACCCACAAGCACGCACTAAAAATTCTAGGTGAGAAATACTCTGTGGACGAAAACAAACCCACGAAGTATTTTGAAGGTGGG
Source organism: Picathartes gymnocephalus (assembly GCA_013390045.1). NCBI lineage: Eukaryota > Metazoa > Chordata > Aves > Passeriformes > Picathartidae > Picathartes > Picathartes gymnocephalus. The sequence continues at coordinate 446,145 of WEKY01006537.1, read as the reverse complement.
GGGGGGAAGGAATTGCCGAGGAGGGGATGACACGGTTGCAGGAGAACCCGGCGGTGAGGGAGGAGGAGGGGGATCCCACACAATTCCAGGCAGGAATTCCGAGGAGAGGGAGGCGGTGAGAAGGCGCCCGTCCCTTACCTCCGAAGAAGCTCCTGGCACGCAGGAAGCCGGCGCTGAGGCGGAGCACCGACAGCTTGTCCAGGCCGGCCACCACGTCGGCAGGGAAGGGCAGCAGCCCCGCCAGCCGCTCCAGCTCCCGGTTCAGCCGCTCCCGGTGCCGCTTGGACGGGTTGGAGCCGCCGCTGCCGCCGCCTTCAGCCGGGCCCGGCCGCGTCCTGGCGCCCACAGCAGCGTCAGCGGAGAGAAGGGACCCCCCTCACCCCTTCCCCCTCAGCCCCCTCGCCCTCACTCACGCCCGNGTCGGGCAGCGCCCGACCGCCGCTCCCCCACGGGGAGAGGGAACGGGGATGTGGAAGAGGGAAGGGCCCGCCCCCGGCCATGGGGGGAGACGGGGGATGGACGGGCGTCGGGAGCGGGAATTGATGTGCGAGGCAGCTGAGAAGGGATTGAGGGGCTGAAGGGAGGGTGGGATGGAGGGTGGAGGTGAGGGAGAGAGAGTGAATGAGGAGGTGACGGGAATTTGGGATGTGAAAGGCGAGTAGAAGGAGTAGGGGTTGATGAGGGATGCCGAGGGGAATGAAGGGGGATTTGGGGCAGGAAAGGGCTGTGGGTGGGGGTGAGCCGGGAGTGATGTGTGGCTGGGGATGTGAGGGTGTTGATGAGGAGGTGGGCACTGGGCCGTGGGTGCTAATGGCTCGAATAATCCACCTGGAGCTGCGCCAGTGATGAACAGAGCAGCCTGGCAGGTGCAGAAGGGCGTGCACACCTGAGGATTGCAGATAAGGGAGGAGGCTGACAAGAGGCGAATCCTGCGATGTGGGGTAAGTCTTTATCACACCGATGTCCTCCCTCACATAATAGCTCGGCTATGAAAACTCCCTTCCGAACGTAAGATGAAGGTACCCATCTCCACTGGTGGGCCGTAATTAATCCAACTACGCTCACTTGGAGACAGCTGTAGCATCTCAGAAGGTGTCAAGGGTTCCCCAGGTGTCCCGGGATCCACAGTATAATGCAGTGTAAAACTCCCCGCCCCCAGGGAGGTACGAGGGATGTTCCCACGTAGCCTCAGCACAATATAAACCCCATGGACCGAGTGTTTGTTGGACTCTTGCCCTTCAGGCTATAGTCTGTAATCACTACCTCGGCAAGACACCGAGATGACTAGAAGAGGACTAATGGAACGTCACTGAAATCTACAAAGCAGTGGTATTTTTTTCTGCTTAGTCTGTTTCTCTGTCTCTTTCTCTCCACCCTTTTTTCCCTCTCTCCCCCTCGCATTTACTGTTAAATAAAAATCCATACTGCTGGCCTTAGTGTCTGGCGTCATTTACACCTTATTTTGGGCAGAGGCATCTAATTATTTTTAAAAGTCAGATATTGACCACGTGTGTCAGTGTCAAGTGTAACCCTGCCTGTGAGTCCCACAACCCCACAGGGCAGTTTGGGGATGCAGAGGGGGGACACTGTCACACCTCTGCTGCTGTGCATGCCCACAGTGGCCGGGGACAGTGACAACCAGAGGGTCATACAACCAGAGTGTCATGCACCCAGGGCCAGGCTTTTCCCAGCACTTGCTCAGTCAAGGAGGAAATGGAGAGACATGGTTTCGGGTCAAAGCAAACAGCAGCACCATACAAAGCAAATAGACTTTTAATACACAGTCAAACACAGGGGTGAGGCTCCAGACAGCTCTTTTCTCCTCAGCACCTTCCGGCTGCCACCAGCAGCACAAAGGAATCACCGAGCAGAAAATGAGACCAGAATAGACTTCATCTGCACAGCCACGAGGTACAGAGAGATCAGAGTACAGGGGGGTTTGTCACAGCCCCAAGCAACACAATGCCCATCTCTTGCAGGACTGGGCACCCCTGGCACACCCCAGCACCCTCATAGGTGCCAGGACAAGAGAGCCTGCTGAGCAGAGTCCATCCTGCTGCTTTTTGGATTCAGATCATGGCCAGCCAACTTCTTGCCCTGTCCTAGGTGCTCCTCGAGGCCAAGTTAGAGGGTCCAGCATGTTCCAGCATCACTCTCTTCCGAGCCTGCAGACAGGAGCTTTCCCAAGCCCTATCAGCCGAGGCAAAGCTGGGTGCGAAGAGACCCAGGAAGATGAGGCCACTCCAGGACATGAGGGCTTACTGCTGGCCCTGTGCTAATTACCTGAGCTAATTTGCTCGGTAATTACTTAACACTGGTGTGCCAGGCAGATGTGATGCTCAGGGTGATGGGAGCACTAGGGGAAGGTGTGAATGTCCCCAAGCACTTTGATCTCGCTGACCCAATGTTGCAAGCCAGCATAGTCTCAAATCAATCCCACCCTCCTCAATCATTGCTTTTTTTTGTGGGTTTCCCTCATGGATCTGCAAGACTTTGCTCCAGGGCAGGGAAAAACCAATTCATTCACATCTTAGGTTACAAATATAGAAAAGAAAATGAATTCAACTAAGTGGTTGTGCTGGACAATGGTTTGAGGGGCACCAAGTGGGTCTGGAGAAGCAGCATCCTCCCTGCCTTTCCTTCTCACTGCTTTGGCAAAACCATGGGGGAAACCCCCATTGTTCCCCTGTCCCATGGCCCTGTGGAGCACAGGAGAGGAAGGCAAGGGCAAACCAGTGACAAACCCAAGGGGCACTGGGCTGGACCTTCTCCACCCTGCATCCCAGAAAGGTCACAACAGCCTGGTACCTCTCCTAAATGCCCGTGGAAGGCTGCTGGAGAGCCCAGACCCCTGAGGTGCCTCCACTCCCACCAACTCCACCTCCCACCGAGACCCTTCAATGCTGCTGAGCTTCTCACAGTACTTGGCTGCACCTTTTCCAAAGGATTTGGCTGGTCTCTGGAGGAGATGGAGGGCACAGGAGGAAGAGAGGCTCAGGCAGGCAGAGACGATGCAGGGGACCAAACAGCAACGTGACAAGGTGCTGCACACACAGGAGATGAGGAGACCACGCTGTTTTGTTGAGAAACAGCAGCTCAGTGCCACCATCTGCAAGAGGCTGCCCCAAGTCACGTGGATGTGCCAGCAAGCAGTGTCCTTCCTTGGACCTCAGTGGCACAGCTGCATCTCCCTGAAAGATTTCTTGTGGAACAAAAACTCCAAACCACTTCATCTCAGACTGCCTGACAACACTGGAAGACAAAATCCTGAGAGACCAGGGAGCACCGCTGGCAGGCATGAGAAGAGCTCACAGCTGCTGGTGGCTTTCCAAGACATGGCTCCTGGTGAGTTCCAAACCAGGCTGCCCACAAAGGATGGTGTGGCCGCAGCCCTGACAGACCCCTTGCTCCCTCCCTCAGGTCCTGCAGCCCTCGCACCTCACCTTGAGCTGGATCTCACAGGCACAGAGGGGCTGCCCAGCTGCGAGGGGAACTGATGGGCAGCCAGGGCCCTGCCCGGAGCACGGGGGTGCTCCTGCACCCATCTTCACAGAGAGAGCTGCTGAGCACCTTGAAACCGAGCCTGGTGAGGAGCAGGGGGGTCCAGGGTGGTTCTCACCAGGGCAAGGCAAAGCACGCAGCTGCTGGGGAAGGGGTACTTTAGCAGCATCCCTCAGGAGGCGGTTCTCATGCCTAAAAAGGCTGTTTCCATACTGGCACTGGGGCAGCACAGCACAGCCCATCTGCTGGGCACTGGGATCCGTGCTGGGGCCCAGCAGGAGCCCGCTGTGCTGCTCTGGCCCTGCCCCACGGCTCCTCTGAGGGGCTGCCCCAGCCTGTGGGGGCCACAGCTGTGAGAACCACTTGTCCTCTCGGAGCACTGCCTGTTCCCCTTCCCAGGAAAAGCTGGGCTCTGCGTGGACTACCGAGGGCTGTTTGGGGAAGCCACCATGCCCTGGCAGCTGCCTGGCTTCTGAGGGTGCTGATGCTCGTGTAGAGAGAGCAGCCTCCACATCACAGAGGTTCCCATCCCCGGAGAACAGGGACTCGTGGAAGCCCTGGGTAGGGCAAGGGACAGATTGGGACGAGGGTGGCAACCACAGCTCGGGGCTCTCAGGGCTGCCAGCTGGCAGAGTTTGGGATTCCATGTGTGTGCCTGCAGCTTCCAGCTGTTTTGGAGCTATGGCCAGCCAAGCTTCTGATGGGCAACCGGCTGGGTGTGCCTGGAGGGGGACATTGTGCCACAGAGTCACCAAGGTGTTTGAGCACACTGGCGGTGGGCAGCTTGAGCCCACCAGCTGGCAGCCAGGCTGGCTCTGAGCAGCAGGAACCGCGTTATCTAGAGGAGCAGAGGGGGTGGCTTCTACCTGAAACGCTTGGTTTGCCAGCTGAAGTGCTGCAGAGGGTTTGCTGCCGGACACAGGGACACCCAGCACTGTCCCTGCCACCGGCCTGGCTGGGTGAAATGGGACCTGCTGCTGTGGCTGGGCAGGGCTGCCCTCAGAGCTAACGGGGGCTACAGAGCCCACAGTGCCCTGGCCTCCCCACGTGCCTGATGCCCGGGGCTGTGCTGGGGCTGGGAATGCTGAACCAGCTGCCCAGCAGTGCTGGAAGTGAGCCACAGCCCTGCTTCCCTCACGGCAGGGTGGCAAGTCCAGGCTCTTCCCAGCACCCTCCCTGAGGAGCAGCTGCTCCACGCAGGATGTCACCTTGGTGCCCGGGCTCTGGCCAAGCCCCTGAGCTGGTGGCTCCTCCTGTGCCCCCAGGCTGAGCAGAGCCTCCTCCCACTGCTGCAGCTCTGTGCTGTCCACGCCGAGGCTCTGGCAGGCCTTTCCATCCCCCTCACTCTTCTCAAAGAGGGTTTTGATGACCACCAGGAGGGAGTTGCTGTCCTCCTTGGCATTGCCGACGTCCTCATCCCGGCTCAGCCCATTAGGCTCAGGGATCAAACCTGGCAGGGAGAGCTGAGGCACGGAATCAGTGTGGGAATTGTATATGGATGCATCCTGCTTCATCATGGCCCCGAGCAGGGAGTTGGGGTCTACTAAGCTCTGCTCTGAGTTGGGGTTTGCTCGTGTCTGCACCTCCTCCTTGGCTTGGAAGGAGTCCAAGAACCCGGGGAGGTCATTCCCATACAGCACTGCTTCCCCCGTGGCAAAGCTGAAAGGCAGCTGCAGGTTTCTCTTTCGGAGATGTTCCTCCCCTTCTTCATTCCTTCGGTGTGGGAGGGAAAAGGGATGGAAAGAGAGTGAGCAACTCCTCCAGGCCAGGCAAAATCACCCTTCTGACAGCAAGGGGGGGAACTCACAGCCCTGCCCTGGCCTTTCTAGAGGGAAAAGGGGGCTGGATTGGGCTGGCTACAAGAGGGCTCTGGGGAGCTACAGGGAGGTGTGCACGGCTCAGGGAAGGGCTGCTGCTCCCAGGCAGGAGCATGTTCATAACCACCTCCTCAGAGCCACTTCACTCAGGCTACAGAAGGACAAATGCTGCAAAATGCCAACCCCACCTACCCCTTCCTCCACCCTCAAGGGCTGTGCGTACCTCGGGCAGCCCCCCACGCCCAGAGCAGGTGACGAGGGCCAGCAATACTCACGACAGGGCTCGCTGGCGGGCGATGATGCAGTCGGGCCTGTCCCCTTTGTACACCAGCCGGGCGTTGGCCTGCACCCACACCCAGCCGCCCCTCTTGGTCAGCAGCCGGAACACCGTCAGGCCGCTCTCCCCCGTCTTCATCACTGGGGCAGGGACACAACAGAGCTGGCACACAGCTCCTCCGTGGAGGCAGACAAATGACACGTGCAAGGTGCCACAAGGTTGAGTATCACCTCGTGGCCGTGCTATGGGGCTGGGAGATGCAGGATGCTGTCTCTGCCAGCTCCCCGAGTTCATCCAGGAGGAAGAGCCTTTATCCCTACTCCAGCCCCAGGACAGAGCACCAAGGAACAATAGTACAGCCAGGCCAGAGCCTTGAGGGACCCCACAAACACCCCCCCGACAGCCCCCAGCACTCACTTCTGACATGGTGCTCTGCGCAGTGCATCATGTCGGCCGCGTGCACAAACTGGTACCCGGACCCCCTCCTGCACAGCTCCATCTCCGTGTATCCCAGCACAACCTTCCCCCTGGAAACAGCACAGGAGCACAGGGACACCAGGGATGGAACCCCCACAGCTGCACCCCATTGGCCTGACCCCCACTTTGGGTGGTGCAACTCTCCACCCTGGGCTGAGTTGCAAACCCCATTCCACAAACCACAGCAGACAAAAAGTGCTGGTGCCCCATTAACCTGCTCCCTGTGTTACTGGGGGCCTGCAGCAGAGGGGCAAAACCATCAGGCCGTGAGAGCTGGGTCAGGTGTTCCTTGTCCCCACCAGGTCTAGTTTTCTGCCCAGCACCAGGGATTTAGCTACAGGCAAAGTGAGAGATGCATTACCGGGAATCGCACGCCATGGGAGTGAAGTCCAGCTTGTGCTTTGTCTGGAAGATCAACGTCTTGGTCCGGAGCTCCAGGATGGAGAGAGGCTGGAGAAGCGTTGCAATGGCAAAGAGAGCAACTGGGCACTTGTCTGCTGCTGACTTTTGCTGTCCAAGAAGGAACTTCAGGCGCCCACGGAAATTCAAGGCCTTACAGGGGATCAGAAAACGTGGGCGTGAAGCGAACAGGTAGGAACTGGCTGTGCTCTCATCCCTATGGGACACAGGCGGCTCTGTGGGCACAGGGGGAGCAGAGGGATGTCCCAGCATTACCAGGAATCCCGAGGAGTTGTCCAGCAGGCAGCGGAAGCGGCAGGTGAAGCTCCTCTCCACAAAGGACGGCTTCTCAGCATGGAGGTGTTGGGGGCTGCGTCCCGCCAGCAGCGGCTGCTCGGGGGGAAAGGCTGGAAAAGCAAAGGGAAAAGGGAGCTTTCCAAGCTGTGCTGCACCCTCTGAGTGCGGGGCTCGGAGCTGCTGGAGTGAAGGCCCACAGGGATCACCGTGGCACTCACAGTCAGCAGCGTGCAGCGCGCTCCTGTGCAGCTGGCGGTGGAAGGCGGCCCTGTCGTCCGCATGGATCAGCTCGTACACGCTCTGGTAGATGAGATCCGACTGGAATGACACAAGGGAATCATGTCTGCTCCTGGACAGCCTGGCAGAGGTGTCTGGAGGACAGGACACGGCAGAAGGTTTCCCTTTTGGGCACTGAAAGTGCAGGGATTGAGTGTAAAGAGCAGGCAAACGCTGCAAGCCTTGTGTGCTGCGTGGAGAGAGAGGACCAGCAGTGACTGCTCTTTTAGGGATGGATCAGGAAGGAGGAAAAGGGATCTGCCAGGGGAAAGCTTGGGAATATCTCAGAGCTCTCTAGAAGCAGTAGAACCAGCGATGTCCAGGTAACCCTGGCTGCTCAGGACTGCCTGCTTCCCCAGCCTTCCCTCACCACAGCCAAGCAGAGCTTCCCAGCCTCTTCCCGACACTGCCTAGGCCGAAGTTCTCCTGGTGTTACCCAGCCCTTCCATGGATATTTCACACTGCCTCTGGCTCTCAGTCCTCAGTGGGAAATGCAGAAACTCCAGCTCCTTCCCCTGCCACAGGAGCTGCTGCCCCTTGAGAAGCTTTGCTCCCCATCCTTCCCAGAACAGGACTGCATCCGTCTGTTTCCAGCCAGGAAAACACAGTGCTCACCTGGTGGAAGCCCAGGTAGTCCTGCACAGTAGGGGAGATGTAGAAGATGTAGCCATCTCCAGTCACAGCGATGACAAATCCATTGAGTGCCTGAAAGCAAAAGTTCAGTCCAAAGTTACTCTCCCCAGCTTCAATCCAGCTGCTGGAAGATGAAATCCCCCAGTTTCTCCTGCATTCAGGGACAGGAAGGGACCTTCTTCCTCACCAAGGAGCCCCACAAAGAAGGACAGCACCTGGTGACCGTGCAAGACTCAGTTCTGTGGAGTTTTTTGTTCCCAGCACGAGCAGTGATCCAAGCTGGATCCAAACCCCCCATGGAAGCCCCTCTCACTGCAGGGCAGCTCCTGCATCAGGAGGAACCAGCTAAGGAGAGGTTTCATGGAAGATCTGGAGCTGGTTTTCTCCTCTCCAACTGGGAATAGCCACACTCTCCTGGGGCTCTGCTTTGGACACGATGATCCTTGTGGGTCCCTTCCAGCTCTGGATATTCTATGATTCTGGTGACCATTTCAGGCTGATTTCCCCCAAAAGCAAAGCACTGCACTGGATAGTAACTCATGCCCCCTGCTCTTGACTGTGATATGTTTAATTTATTAGTGAACAGAAGGAAAGAAATCAGGAAAAGAACAGCCTAAATGGAAACCTAGAGTACAGAACCAGCTTGCTGAGGGACCAGTCCCTTCCTTTGTGTGCTGCAGCCCCCTGAGGGACCCTGAGTCAGAGCTTTCTGCAAATCACAGTATCTGATTAAAATTATCTTTGTGGGGAGGAAAAAAAAAGGCCAGCAGACAGCTCAGCTGGGGGATTTGTGTCACAGTAACACCTCATAAGCTCTCCAGATGCCTTCAGTCACCCGGGCCCGCCAATGCTCTGGTGGCTCAACAGATTACCATGGCATGGCCCAAGTCCAAAGCCCTGGGGAGAGCTCAGGAGCAGCTCCATGCTGGGGCTCCCTGCTGGCTGCTCCTCCGTGACTGTCACACTCACACACAGCTGGGACCCTGGGGAATCTCGTGTGGGCCAGGATTCAGTGCCAAAAGTCACACTGAACTCCCAGGGGTCACTGCCTCGCCAAAATCCTCAATGGAGGGTCCTGCTGGGGGTCTGCTCACGCTGCCTGGAGGGCTCTGCAGGAGCAGAGCTGAAGCAACCAAAGGCAGGCTTAAGGAGAGCCAAGCATCCATCTGCTGCTGTTTGGAGAGGTGGGAGAAGAGGACTAAAGGCCCAGAAAGCCTCTAAGAGAGCTGGAGAGGGCATGGAGGGGTAGGACAAGGGGGCTTCATGCTGCCAGAGGGCAGGGATAGGTGGGATATTGGGAAGGAATTGTTCCCTGTGAGGGTGGGGAGGCCCTGGCACAGGGTGCCCAGAGAAGCTGTGGCTGCCCCTGGAGCCCTGGAAGTGTCCAAGGCCAGGCTGGACACTGGGGCTTGGAGCACCCTGACACAGTGGAAAGTGCCCCTGCCATGGCAGCTTGTCACAAGATGAGCCTTAAGGTCCCTTCCCACCCAAACCTCTCTGGGATTCTGTGAAAGCCCAGGCACAGGAGATGCCAAGAACCCGACTGAAGGCCTTGCACAGACCTGCCCTGCAGCCCCAGGGAACAGCACGTTCCCAAGCTGACGTGCCCAGGTGCTTGCTCAGCAGTCAGCCTTTCCACGTGACCGTGCCATGCCTGGCCCTTCCAGCTCACATTTATAGATGGCAGCCCAAACCAGCAGCATTGTGGGAGGCTGATTCACCAGCTCCTCGTGCTCTGAGCTTCACCGACAGCTGTTCCATGAGGCACATGCTGGCCTTTCTGCAAAGCAAAGCTCCCACTTCCCACTGCATTTGCCCATCACTGCTTTCCAACATCCATCTGCCCTTCTTTGCTCCCCCACAACCTGCAAACTGAAGCTGGGCTTTTCCCATCCCAGGCAGGCTGTGAACTCATCCCTGTGGAGCTCACACAATGTCCCAGGCAAGGCAAGGCGCTCCTGGAGGATGTTTTATCCCACAGCTTTCAACATTCCCCTCTTGGCCTTTGCTAAAGATAATGAACCAGCCCAGCACCCTGGGAACTACTCAGGGATCACTCCCTACACCACCATAGGATACCCCTGAACCTCTTGGTTGGGATGGAGCTCGTGTCCACGAGCTGTAACACAATCAAAGGGGCAGCAAATTGCAGTGGGAATGGGGATCTGGCAGTGGCACTGGTCTCTGTCCCCAGGAACTCAGTGCCTGTAGGAGTCCCAGCGAAGCAGCTCTGGGCAAGGCAGGGTCTCCTCTCACTCCACAGATGGGCCCACAAGCTCCAGAGCTGCTTGGGGACACCCCAAATGACCAAGCCACAGCACTATACCTGCAGCAGCAGCTCCCCCTCAGGAAACAGCTCCCTGTCACCCTGTGGCTCCTTCCATCTGTCCCCTCCTGGGGCTCTGGGCTGATCCATGCAGTTGCCAACCTTTGGAGCTGTAGCTGCAAGTGAGAAGGCAAAAGAAATCAGTGTGGAAGGGGCCAGCCAGGAGCCTCCCCCTCCTCCTCCGCAGGGCAGGACTGCTGGATGCCGAGGAAGGTGAGCCCATCAGTGGGAACTGGCACAGAGCCATGCCCAACTTGCCCAGGGCTTCCTCCAGGAGATTATTTCCTCTGCTTGATCTCATTTCTGGGAAACCTCGCTGCTGCCAGGGTGTGAGGCAGAGATGCAAAGGACACAGGGGAGCTGAGTGTTTCTGGGCTGCCCAGGCTGGGGAACACCACCCAATACAGCCAGGAGGCTGCGGGTTAGAGCCTGCCATGGCTGCAGCTGGCTTCCAGCCACCCCACTGGGGTGCTCTGTCTGCTCTGCTGCCCTTCAGCACTGAAGAAAGACAAAGGCAAACCTTCCCAAAGCACCTGAGATGCCATCAAAGCACCCCCACTTGTTTTCTCCCTCCCACCTTTGGAAACAGATCGAGAGCTGGTGGCCGTGGGACTCCCAGTGACACCTGAGAGCTCCCAGGACTGGCTGCCGTGACCTCCCCAGGCTGACTCAGGAGCTGCCTCATGCTTCAGCACTGGATGCCTTCAAGGCAACACCCCTGGGTGCAGCCAGCACGAAACCTCCTGCTGCCCTGGCTGTGGCACCTCGAGCGGTCACGGGACTCACGCAGAACGGGTTGTTCAGGGACAGGAATGAGGACAGAAGCTCCCAGGGACATCCCCAGTGTGGTGCTTTATCTGCTGATTATCACTGAAAAAAACTCAATCCAAGCTCAGCTGCCAGCAAAAGGATGATTTTCAAGGCACGTTTTTGTGCCAGCTCACAAAAGAAACAAATCACAGAAAAGCTCAAAGCGGCTCCCGTGTAGGAACCACCCCACCTCTGCCACCACCAGCAGCTCCTGCGGCTCCCTGAGGTCTGACAGAGCTCACACATCCTGTGTCATTCACATCCCTGCCCTGAGTGTCAGACGGTGCTGAATCCAAAGGGAAAAGATCCCCTGAATGTTGGGAAGCACTAGGAAATGAGGAAGCACCTCAAACCATCCCAAGTCTGACCACGCATTTCATTTTCTCCTCGACAGAAGTTCTCGCTTCACCACTGAAATGTTTTAAAGGTTTCTTTGGTTTTTTCCCCTGGTAACATCAAGTTCAAAGCCAAAACAATTTGGAACCTAAAGAATCTGGGGCTGATCTGGGGCATTCTGCTCTGCAGCAAACCATCGACATGCAAAATCATTTTACCTGATGGGTTGGCACCCTTTGAATTCAAAACAAATTTGCAGTCAAAGCACCCCTGGGATGTATTTACACCTGGAGCCTGAGTGCCAACAAGCACGCACCCACGGAGGCTGTCAGCAGCCAGGGCATGGATACAGGTAGGGTCAGGGTAATTATCTGCAGGTCTTGCACAAGGTGGCACAAATAGCAGTGGAGAGGGTGCTCTGGAGCAGAGTCAGACTCCATCTCCATTGCTGTGCAGAGCTGAGATACTTCTGCCTCCCCCAAACCTTCAGCACTCCTTGGAGATGCTTCAGGCAGAATCTCCTCCATCAGTCACAGCTTCTGCTGTTTTCCATCCTGTGCTGACAGATCAGCCAGGTCAGGGGACATGAGACCTCTGGGAAAGGTTGGGAAAGATGAGATTCAACAGGGAGGCACCGGGGGAAAAGCCTCCTCACATGATTGCCGTGTGATCCCCAAGGAAAAACATCCCATCTGCACCACATGGCTTCAATTTGCACTTCATGGGGTGTAATAGTTTCAAAATGAAACATCAATTCTCATTGAAAATCTAACTTCTTTTGAAGGGCTGACTCCTCTCTAAAGCATTGAAACGAGGCAGGCTGGCAGGGGATTTCAAAAAGAAACAGGTCCTTCCAAAATGAAGTTCCAAAAGGGCAGACAGCTTTTTGAGAGGATGCACATCCTGAAAGCATCTGGTCTCCAGCTCTCTCCCAGTGTCCACCAGCAGCATCTGCAGGGAGAGCTGCTGGGGATTACAGGATCCAGCAGGAAATACCCATTTTTGTGCTTTCCACCAAAACTTCTTCACCTCTCCCACTGATCTCAGTGAGGGGCTTTTAATCTGCCACCAGAGGTGCTCACATCCCCTTCTCTCAAACATGGAGCGGTCCATTTCTGCAGAGCTGAGGTCAAAAATCCCCCAGAATCTGTCTCCCATGGGACATACCATGGTGACCTGGCCTGGGGAGAAGGTCTGGAGCACAGAGAGAGGGGAGGAAACTCAAAAGAGATGTTGTCTGCCACCAAAGTACTGGTGGTGGGGAGCAGCTGATGCTCGCATCCAGCCCAGTCCTCTCCATCCACAGCCTGTGCCTCTCTTCCTCCAAACACGTCCCTGAACTCATCCTCACTCAAACTGCCATGAACCACAGGGATTGGGAGCAATCCCAAGAGAAACCCAAGGACTTCCAGGTGGAGAACTCCAGGCCCACGTACAGAAGCTATTCCCAATCACTTTTGACTCGGAAAGGGAAAAAACTCCGAGGTTTTAACCATATCCCAGCCCATTTACAAGACAGAAAACCTCATGGGAGGGAGGGAGGGAGGGAGGGATCACTCCTCAAACAGCCTCCTTGCTTAAGCCAGGATGGGGAGATTCCACCCTCTGGAATCCCATGCAGAGCCATGGATGCCTCAGGCTGCTGAAGCCAAGTCTCCAAGGGGCCGATGGCTAAGATGGACTGGCAGGAGGAAGAGACCCCACTGGCTTCCAGGCAGGACAAAGCAGGAGACAAACTCTATTAAAAGCTGGCTAACTCATCCCATTTAGCACACTCCTTCTAATGGAGCAGTTGAGACTCACTCCCACACAAAGCAGCTGAGGCTCCAAATTAATGGGATTAAAGGAAACAGGTCCAACGTGTATCCCAGCTATAATATCCCCACAACAACAGAAATAACTGGATAAAAGGACAATGCACTTCTGCTGTTTGTGCCCAGTTTTTCCAATCTCCTGCAGTGCATCTTGGACAATTAATGGGAATTAACAGGTGGATGTGGTGCTTAGGGACACGCGTCATCAGTGGGCTTGGCAGTGCTGGGTTAATGCTTGGACTTGATGATTGTAGAAGTCTTTTCCAACCTTAATGATGCCATAATTCTATGGAAAAGACCATGGCAAAAGCCATCTGCAGTTACCAGCTAAGTCCCAGGCATTTGCTGGAGCAATTTGGTGATCACTTACATTTTCCACATGCTGGGATAGAGGCGGTGTGGAATTTTTAAGGCAGGAGGGGGAAATCCAGCTCTGTCCTGAACCCCAACACCAGCCAGAGCACTGCAGGAGGTTTCCTGCTGCTGGCGTGATCCCCAAATACTGCAAGGATTTCACTCAGCCCGGGAAGATGCCAGAAAGGATCAGCAGAGTTTCCAGCACCAGTAAATCAGGATGTGCCCCATACATCCCCTTGGGTTGGCAAGGAGGTTCCTAAGCCCTGCAATGGAGGAAGAACTTCCAGCAGGAGAAAGAAGGAAAAAGGAGCAAAGTCACCCAATCTCTTCACTTTTTTGCCCATCACATTCCCAAAGAAAAACATGGCAAGGCAGCCATGGAGGCTAAAGCACATCCCTTGCCTCTGGCACGGATTTGGCACTGAAAATAAAAGGGAATTGGAACAACCCCAGGGCCAGATCTGCTCTCACAGACTGGGTTACGCCGGGGGAATTGACAAGCTTCACGCACAGCAAACATTTCTCTTTGAACAGGCTCCAGAGGTGCCTGGAATCCAAAAACCAGGAGCTCCCAGCTCTTCCAGCAACACCAAGCCACGCACAACCGTTTTCCTCTTGGATCTGATCCCAAACCCCGTCAAATTAGCACCAACCTTTGCCTCAGCTGTTTAACAAAGGCCTGGTGCCAAGCAGAGCAGGCTGGTGCCATCCAAGTGAAACAAACAAATGCCAAACCCGTGGGTTATAAACTATTGGGAAAGGTCATTTTTCCATGGAGCACAGAAATGCCCTGGGGAGCGCTGCCATCCCCAAACCTACGCCAGCCTCTCCAACCTGCTGCTGCAAACCTTCATCCCACACAATCCTGCAGGATCCTGCCCAGGGACAGATTGGAGCTCGACTCCTTTCACTGACTTCAGGCCCAGACCCCCTGCAGCTCTGGCCCACGGAAACAACAAACAAGGAGATGAATAAAAAAAGCTAATTTAGTGCTGATTGCAGAGAGGTTACACAGGGAGACCTGCTGCCAGCTGCCCTGCAGTGGGGCACTGGGGAGGGAACTGGTGACACCAGCAGCAGAGGTGGGAAAGGAGCTGGTGGGAGCTCCTGAGCTCAGCCCCTGCTCCAGCCAGGTGAGCTGGATGGGGAGGTGCCACCCTGCTCACTGTTTGTTTCTAATTTATTAAAGTAGAAATCTCAGGCTTTGCCAGACTCCAGAGTGGTCTCACACCATAACAGGGTTTTCCATGGGTTCTGAAGGAGAGTGGGTTAGGTGGGATGTTGGGAAGAAATTCTTCCCTGTGAGGGTGATGAGAGTCTGGCACAGACCAGAGTAGCTGTGGGTGCCCCTGGATCCCTGGAAGTGTCCCAGGCCAGCTTGGGCAGAGTTTGGAGCACCCTGGGATAGTGAGAGGTGTCCCTGCCCATGGCAGGGGATGGCACTGGATGAACTTCCTTCCAACCCAAACCAGTCTGGGACTCTGTGATCCTCTCTCTAGCAGACCTGCCTGCCCGGTGTCCCAGGCAGAAGGCACGGCAGCACATTCCCCAATCACTCCCTCTCCACCTCAGAGAGCATTTTAAGCCCCATTTTCTTGCTCGCCCTTGCAGAGCCACATCCGCAACCCCGGCACTTGCTTCCCTTGTTGCAGGAACTGTAGGACACGCACCCCAGCACAGCTCCCCAGCCAGCTGGAGCTTTTCCAAGCACTAAAACCCATCCAAGCTTTCATGAGAGCTCCCTTTTTGCAGCAGCAAGTGGAGTTCCTGTCACACCACAGAGAACCCAGAGCATCGTGGCAGCCAGCAACACAGACACAAGCTTTTCTCCTTGGGCACTTGCCCTCAGAGAGACAGGGATCAGCAAAGTCACTCCACATTTGTCTGGGAGACTGTCACACACAGGTCCAAGCAGCAACCACTGCAAATTGTTTTGCAGACAGAGCTCAGCACAAGCCTGGCTGTGAGGTTCAGTCCCTGTTCAGGCAAGTGACAAAACCTTTAAAGTCTCTTCAAGGCAGCACCAGAGCTGTCACAGCTACCCAGCAGCACTCACGGGCTGGGCCTAAGGGGCAAAGCTTGGGGGAGACCAAGCCCTGAGCCCCCCGATTTTGCACAGGGAAGACTGAGATGCGAGGCAGCAGAGAGTTGTGCAACGCCTGCAGCGTTTGCCCCGGGGCACAGAGGAGTTACGGATGTGCACACCCCGAATCAGCCCGTGGAGGAGCTTCCCTCCCTAGGCCTGAAGCTTGGCATTTCCAGCAAACTACTGATTAGTCTGGCTTCTCGTTAAAGCACACAGAAGAGCGTTTAAAAGCCGAGCAGATTCAAAGGGTGCTGCGGTGAGTCGCTCCCTGCAATGGAAACCAGGATCCCACGCAGATGGCAAATCCCTTTCCCTGTATCCACTGTGGAAGCAGGCACAGACAGCAGCACCCAAACCCACTGTGGCTGTCCTCTGCCCTGTCCCACCCCAAACACTGCCCCAAACCCTGATGCCTGCCTTCCTACACCCCATCAAACAGGTCTGTTCCCAAGCCAGAGGCACACAGCACTCACACCTGAGAAATACCAGAGAAGATGGAGAAGGTTGGAAGTCTCTTCTCACATTTCTCCTGGTGTAAGCAGCCAGACAAGATGCAGACAACACAGGGAAGCTGCACTGCAGGGCTGGAGAAATGCAGCACAAGGGAAAAAGGAGCCTCAGGGCATCACCCTGTGATGGTCTCTCAATTGCCTGGAGATAAGGCAATTATCAGTCTATCAAAACATCCATCTCTCTCCTGCCTGGAGATATGGCCAGGCTTGGTGTGTGCATGCTCACCAGGCAGTGCCACCCTGTCCCACTGCAGGAGAGGAGCCTGCACCAAGCAGGGGACAGCAAACCTGAAGCAGAAAGCAGAGCACAAGGGGTGCCACCATGTCCCCCCAAAATGCCCGATGGGACACGCCAGGAGCAGGCTGCTGTTACCTGCAGCTGGCACGGGTCAGACCCAGGCCAGCCCTGATGAATCTGGGATGATCTGAAGTCAAACAAGATGAACTTCAGGGCAGAGCAAGGGCGAGGAGCTGGAAATGAAAGGCAAGTGGGCAGATGGGAGTAATTGGCCTGGCAGAAGGGGGGCTCCAGAACCCCTGCCATGCCAAATGCTTCTCTCCTGCTGGGAAGCACACGCTGAGCACATCCAGCAGGAACCAGCTCCTGCTGGGAGGCACAGGTCCCACCTGGAGAGTTTGGCACAGGAGTCTCCTCCTGGAGCCCAGCATCCCAGCTGGAGAGGGCCCTGGGAGAGCCCAGAGGAGCGGCCATGAGGGAGAAGCCAAGGGAGCCAAGTTTATCCAGGCTGCAGCGGGGAGAGGACACAATAGGAGCCTCTAAATATCAAAAGCTGCTGCTGCCTTCCTGCCCCACGTGCTCTGCCTGCCCCAGTGTCCATCACCCATTCCACCAGGCCCAAGCCACTGGAGAGGGAACATGTCCCTGTCCACACCTGCTGGGGACTTCTGGGAATGCCAGATACAATGTTAGAATTATTAAATATACTGTAACTATAATAATACAAGGTTGAGGAAGAACAGGGAGGGAGGAAGAAGGAATATGGAATAAATATAATAATACCAAACATGGAATAAATAAGGAAACACAGAATATGCAGTATAATAAAAGGGAACGTGCAATATGTATTAAATTATGAATGTTCAATTATTTAATTAATTTTATTTTAAACTGCCATTGCAGTTAGGTGAGGGCAATGCTGCTGTTCAGGACACACTGTTTTACCCACCTCTCTTTTCTCCTCCACGGGCTGGTGGGAGTGGGACACAGGAGGGGTTTTGGACACAAAGGATGGCTGCTAATGAGATGGAGGACCCTTACAGCAGGTCTCAGCTGCTGGGCAGGCCCCCGAGCTGCTCCCTCCATCCATGGTGACATTTTCCTGCCAGTATCAACAACCAAGGGCTCACTCCCACAACTCACCATCACGCTCCCTTTGGGAACACTTCCCATCCCAAAGCGTGGGCTGGGACACGAGCTGTGCAGCGGGGATTGATCCCAGGGGCTCTTCCCCCCTCCCAGCACGGACACTCACCCATCAGGTAGCTCTTCACCTTCAGGTAGCCCACGGCCAGCCGGAGGATGGAGAGTTTATCCAGCCTGGAGCGCACATCCTCGGGGAAGGGCAGCAGCCCCGTCAGCTTGCTCAGCTCCTGGTTCAGCCGCTCCCGGTGCCGCTTGGAGGGGTTGGACTTCTCACCCTCGGGAGCGGGTGGTTTGGGGCTGCAAGGGGCAGGGGAGGGGTTCATCAGACTGGAGTGTCCAACAGGCTCTCGCCAAAGCCAGCACTGGCTGTGGTGCAGCCACAACAGCGAAATGGTTCCGATTTTTCCACACACACTCTGCTTCTCCCAGAAATCATCGAGTCCCAGAATGGGATGGAAATGACCTTAAAGCCCATCTCGTTCCAGCCCCCTGCCATGGGCAGGGACACCTTCCACTATCCCAAGCCCTGTCCAGCCTGGCCTGGAACACTTCCAGGGATGGGGAAGCCATGGGGCAGAGTAAGATGTGCTTTAAGGTCCCTCCAACCCAAACCATTCTGGGATTCTATGACTTAAACAAAGGGATATCCCATAGGGTGGTTTAGGGCACAGCACTTTGAAAATAGCCTCTCTTTAAAAAAAAAAAACCACAACAAAATGTTGATGGAAAAAGTTTTGTTTTTTCCAATATTTTAATTTCTGACCTTTTCAGATGGGCATTTCCAAACTAAACCAGCTTTTGATGCCAAACTTAGGCCCTGGGGGCAACCAGGAGAGCAGCCTGCAGCCTACACAAGATCCCATCTCCATCAGCTGCACTTACTTCACCCACCCCAGCCAAAATCCCAACACAGCAGTAAGAGCTCAGTTAACAACTTCAATGAGACTTGGATGTCGCCCTGTCTCCTTCACTTTTTAATGCCAACGTGAATTTCGTAGCTCGAACACAAAGCCTTCAGTCCCCCCCAGCTCTGTATCTCACTCAGCTGCATCCCCTAACATGCACCCCATTTGGTTTGATGTAATTTATCTAACCACAAACTCCCTCTCCACAGGCATCCTCGCCTCAGGAAGGAGCTCTGGATAACAGGATCTGCCAGTATTTAGCAGCAATTTAAGCTCTCTCCTCCACCACCCCTCTCCAATCTCATCTGGCAGGGCTGCCCTCATGTGTGACATGAGAGGAAATGAGCATTAAATGAAATACACTGAGGTTCCTGTTGAATTTGCGGCTCAGGGAGAGACCGAGGGGTCTTTTAAGGCTGAATGGAAAAACTGCAGCATTTCCCCAGGAAAGCTCAAGCCTGCTGGGTTGCAAGAGCAGCATCAGGAGGGATATCCCCCTCTCAAAGGGAAGCTGGCACAACCCAACTCCAAAGCAATCCACACCAGCTGGGTAAAACACGCTGGCACTGGGGCTTTTGCAAAGCTTAAACACTTCTGAAATCAGTGTCACACACCAGGAAGGAGAAAAATTAAATAGGTTTCCTTTAATTGAAAAAAAAAACCAGGGGGGTTAAGAAAATTAGTCTGAGATTCCTCAGATATCCTTTAAAAGTCCTCTGGCCACTCACTGTCCAAATCCAGCCCCAAACAGACAGAAAGAAAAGAAAATGAGACTGGAGATGAGCACGGCAGTGGGTAAAATACTGAGGTGTAACAGAATCTCTGGGATAGCCAGGCCAAGCACTGAAAATCCCCTGGGTGAGGCACACGGGGTGACACAGCCAGCAGTAAGTCACCCCAAGGAGGACACCCCAACACCTCTGCTCCTGCACGTCCCAGCTGCAGCACACAGGGTGCTCCATGACCAGCCTGGAGAGGGGGATGCCAGTGAGGAAAATGCCTCTGGAAACAGTGAAGCCTGGCCATTTACAACCTGAAAATTGTCTTTGGCCCCGTGGTTATGAAGCATATTGTGCCATGGGGAAGCTGGTGGCCCCCAAGCTGAGAGACAGCTCAGCTACCAGCAGGGCAAAGGCTGTGCTGCTGCTGGGGTTTGTTTTTCCCCAGCTGCCCTTTGAACGGGATCCCAGTGGGAAGTGTATCCCTCCTGCAAGCTGACAAGTACCAAGGGACATTATTCCCCACACTGGAGTTTACCTGAGCTGATCCACTGTCTCCTAATTCTTATTAATAGTTTATTTAAATAAGTAAATAGCCCTGAGCAAACTGCAAAGGGGCTGGAGAAGCCTCTCAGCCCATCCTCCCCATCCCATGCCCTCCGGCTGGCTGCACATCCCACTGCCACCAGCCCTGCTCCCCCTGGCCTCTCCCAGCAGGGTCCTGCTCCAAGAGCTGACCGGCCACAGAGGAAAAGAACCTCTTCCCATTCCCATGGCTGACCTCGCACAACCAGGGAACGAGGGCCCTTCTGCTCCAAAGAGACTCCTCCTCCTGCACCCTGAGCCACACAAATCCAGCCCAAACCCTCGGGCTGGTATGCCACAGGGCTGGAATCACTGCCCCGAGATGAACAGGAGACAGATTGAAGGTAAAACCATTACCCTTCGTGTTTCCACAACAAGACTCCCAAATAAATACCCAAGAGAGGCTCAGAGTCACCTCACCACAGGTTTAAAGTGGTGATGCTCCCTCCTTCATCCCAGGCTTGGACTCAGCTCATCCATCTTCTCCCCCACAGCTTCTCAGAAATAGATACCCACCTCTAATTCCTATACACCAGAAAAACCTGAGCTTAAACAGGCTGGTGGGACTTGGCAGCTGGGGAAGGCACGAGGGAGGCAGGAAACACCGGGGACACACCGAGGGCAATGTTATGCAACAGCTACTGAGCGGCGTGGTAATTAATAATTAAGGAACCGAGCTGTTTTGGTAATTACTAATTGCCGTACGTTTCATTGAGGCAGGCACCAAAACACAGCCCAGCCCGCAAATCACTGCTGAGCAGCTCAAACTCTCCAGCGAGCTTCCTCGCCGGGATGCAGGACAAGCATCTTCGGGATTTCTGCTCTCCCACCAGCGTGCCAGAGCCCACACAGCGTTAGCTCCAATTAACCCTAATTAAACCCGAGTAACCCAAGCATGCTGCTCCCTTTTGCTCCCCGCCAGCGCTCGCAGCAGAGCGGCTCCAGGCGCTTCCCCAGAACCGGCTGGGCTCCCGCCGCCCGATTTTCGCTCGCCCTGCCCGGTCCCACGCACGGGGGTGACCGGGGAGAGCCCCCTCACTGCACCCACCTCTTGGGCACCGGCTTCTTCCTCTTCCTGCCGGCGTACATCCCCGGGCAGCGGCGGCACCAGCGCCGGAGGAGCGGCGGCAGCGGGACCGCGCCCGGGGCGGGGCTCCGGGGGACCGGCACGGGCCACGCCCCGGCCACGCCCTTGGGTGGCCACCACACCCGGGGGACACTGGCCACGCCCCCGGGAGCCTGGGCACGGGGACAGCAAGTCCTAGGAAACGCCGTGCCCGTGGGACGCCCACCGTAAGGGTCGCCAAGTCCTGGGAGACACGGTGCCCATGGAGCGCTGTCCCCAGGTGACACCCTCACCCTGGGAACACTGAGACCCAAAGGCCACCCTTACAAGGGGACAGACACCAAATCCTGGGAATACCACTGTGCCCATGGAGCACCATCCACCACACACCAAATCCTAGGTAACCCCATGCACCTGGGCCACAGTCCTCAGGGGACACCAAATCCTAGAAAACACCGTGTCCACAGGCCGCTCTTCCTAGGGGCCACCAAATCCTGGGAAACACCGTGACTATAGACCACCATCCTATGCGCAGGTGCCGCTGAAACACCACATCCATGGGCCGCCACTCCAGAGCCTGACGTCCTTGCTGGTGCTCCCTCAGGAAAAGCCAGCCTGCTCCCTCTCGCTTTGGATTTCCCCATCCTGCACAAAGCTTTGGCTCTTCCCCCAGAAACCAGCTCCAGTTGCTGTGCTGATGTGCTAGCACAGTTTTTCCAGGGAAGCTGTGGCTGCCCCATCCCTGGAAGTGTCCAAGGCCAGGTTGGACAGGGCTTGGAGCATCCAGCTGGTCTGGCTGGAGACAGAGCTTTTAAGGAAACCCCAACCCACCCATCCTTTGTGGGTTGATTGGTTGGGTTTTTTAAGCTGTTTGGAAATTCCAGGGATAAATCCTTGAAATGAGACCTGATTGCTTCTTGCCAAGGGGCAAAGCAGAAGCCGCTAACGGTGTCACGAATGTGCCAGGTCAGCAGAGCTGATGTCACTTCGATGGGAAATGTGCAAAACGTTTGGTTATGACCTTCCCAGATCCAATAATTTAACAGCGTTTTTAAATAAGGGCTAGGGTTAGTGCACGTGTTCCAAGGCTAAAAGCTTGGAGATGTTGGTCGAGCAGCCGAAGCAGGGTGCAGGGGGAATTGGGACAACTCGATGTGCAGGTGTTGGGAAGAGACGTGGCCCAGGCTCCCTCCTGCGGGGACCTGCGGGCACACATGGTGCAGGCATCCAGTGTGTCCCTTATGCCGGCTGCCCCTTCTCCCGCCCGTCCCTTGTCCTTCCCGCTCCCTTGTCCCGGTTGTCCCTTGTCCTTCCCGCTCCCTTGTCCCGGTTGTCCCTTGTCCCGCCCGCTGCCTAACTAGGCTGCTCCCTAAGCCGGCTGTCCCCTATCCTGCTTGTTCCTCATCCCGGCTGTCCCCTGTCCCACCTGTTCCTTATCCCTAACCAGGCTGTTCCCTGTCTCACCTGTTCCCCATCCTGGACCGTTCCCGCTCCCACCTCCTGTTTGTCCCGTTTGCTCCTGTCCCGGGCCGTTCCGTATCCCTAACAAAGCTGTTTGTTCCTTGTCCTTCTTGTTCCTTATCCCGCCTGTCCCTTACCCCTAACCAGGCTGTTCCCTGTCCCGCCTGTCCCCTATTCCTAACCAGGCTGTTCCCTGTCCCCTCTGCTCCCTAACTCGGCTGTTCCTAGTCCAGCCTGGTGCCTGCCACAGCTGTTCCCCGTCCCCCCTAGCCCTTAACCCGACCTAGTCCCTAACCCGGGCCATTCCCTGTCCCGCCCGCTCCCTCTCCCAGTCCCCCCCGCTGTCCCCGCTCCCGGCAGTTACGGCCTCGTGGGCGTGGCCTTTTATGAAGGGCGGCTCGTGGGCGTGGCCTCAGCGCTACTTCGTCATCCCGGTGCGCCGCCTCCCCGTGTTGCGTCATCTCTGCGCGTCGCCCCCCTCCGCCCGGTACCGCCATGTCCTTGTGGGTGTCCCGGCTCGGCCGGGCCGCCGCTAGCTGGGGCCGGCAGGGGAATCCCGGGCCGGGTAGCGCCGCGCTGGGCTCCGACCTGCCGGGGGTGAGCGGGGAAGGCTGGGCTGGGCTCTGGGGTGAACTGCGTCCGGCCGGGGGTGAGCGGGGAAGGCCGGGCAGGGCTCCGGGCTGGGCTCCGGCCCGCTGAGGATGAGCGGGGAAGGCCGGCCAGGGCTCCGGCCTGCTGGTTGTTAATGGAGGTGGCCGGAAGGGCTCTTCCTTGCGCTCTGTCCTACCGAGGGTGAGTGGAGGTGGCCGGGCAGGGCTGTGTCTACAGCTCTTTTTTGCTGCTTGTGACAGGAACAGCCCCGTGGTGCCTCTGCCGGGGGCTGTGCTGTCCCTTGGGGAGGGACGTTCCCAGCAGGGAGCTGGGAAGTGCGAGGCAGACTGGAATAAATGCCGGAGAGTGGAGTGCGGTGACGTTCAGTTGTGGCTGTGGTCAGTGGTGCTGCGAGGGAAGGAGCGTTAAATAGGAATAAAGTCCCCGGTGTGGAAGGGAGGTCGCTGCACTGCTCAGAATAAAGTTTATTCAGTGTCTGTGGGAGGCTCTGAGCAGTGCTCAGACAGGCCCTGCTTTAAGCCTCGCAGTTCAGGTGGGCCTCTCTTGCCACCTTTCAGAAATCGTGGAATAGTTAAAGCTGGAAAAGACATCCAAGGTTATCAAGTCCAAATTTTACCCACTAAGCTGTGCTGAAATGAAGCTGTAACTCTCTTGAGAGTGGGTTTAGTGTTATTGTGTGCCCAAAACCACACAAAATACAAGCAAAAATCTCATGTGGGGGTCTCCCTTGGGAACTCTGGGCACATTGTATGCCTGGCCTTCAGATTGAAAATTGTTTCATGCTTTGTATATTCTCAGCTTTTAATTTCATTAACAACTTCCCAGCCTAACTACTGCTTCAGCTGCTAAACTGAAATGACAGTGCTCAGGTTACTGAGTAAAAACTCTTTGTATTACATGTGTGAATGTGTCCTGTGTGTGTATGAGTGTCAGAAAAAGCTGCATTTTCAGCTAAAAACCGCTATAAATCTGCTGAATTCCAGGGTTTTTTTTGTTTTTTGTTTTTTTTCCCCAGGCAAGAATTCACACCAGCCCTGAGCAGAGCCTGCAATATGGGTGGCTGGCCTATATGTTGGGAGAAAGGACCAGCAAGAAGTTCACAGAGCACAGCAAAGTCTTCACAGTGGAGGGGAATCTGTCATCTGGGAAAGGCAAACTGGCCCAGCAAATAGCAGAAAAACTGGGTATGTCTCACCCTGGCTGTTCCCCTGAAAGCTGACAGGGTTGAATTGTGATTCTTGTGCAGAGGAAGCTCAGCAGAGCAGCAGTTCTGGGTTGGGGAATGCTGGAGGGAGTGGGAAGGGTTTGTTGTGTGAAATTTCAGTTCTGTTGGAGCCGATTGTTGACTGTGCTCCCAGAGAGCTTGGATTTTCCACCTGGATGTTCTTGGAACAGCTCAGCTCTCCCTGGGTAGTGCTGAGTTTTGGATTCATTGCCCTCTGCAGTGATGGCCAGAGGGCTTGGGGCTGTGTGGGAGCTGCCCAGGAGGCGTTTGCTGCAAATGAACACAACTTATTCCTGCTGTGGGCTCCTTCCCTTTGCCAGGAATGAAACACTTCCCTGAAGTAGACATCCACTACCAGGCCAGGCTCTTAGGGGGTGGGGAGCTGCTGCATGAGAAGTTCAATGGTTTCTGCAGCCTGGAGAAGTTCTACAGGGAGCCCAAGTCTCCCGACGGGCACTCGTACCGCCTGCAGTCCTGGATCTTCGGCAGCCGTGTCCTGCAGTATGCTGATGCCCTGGAGCACCTGCTCAGCACAGGTTGGGAGATCCTGCAGTGCTGTGGGCTGGGAAGGGGACCTGGCAGCTGCTTTGGTCCCAACCTGGAGCCTGTTGTCCCTTGCAGGTCAAGGTGTGGTGCTGGAGCGCTCTCCCTACAGTGACTTTGTGTTCCTGGAGGCCATGTTAAAGCAAGGATATGTCCACAAGAGATGTGAGTTCCTGCCAGGCAAAAAGGAAGCTGTTCTGCCATAATCTGTCAGAAATGTGGTAGTTTACTTACCCAAAAATGCCTGCTTGGCAGGTGGGATTCCTGTAAATATTCAGTGTTGCTGGGTGGAGCTAGTCTGGTCTCAGTGGCAGTGAGAGGACAAAAGATAAAGGGCACAAAGTGTTTAATTTGTAAGGGGAAAAAACTCCTTTTTCACTGTGAAGGGAGTCAAACCCTGGAGCAGATCACCTGGTCAATCCCTCCTGGAGGTACACAAGATGCTGTCAGGGGAAGTCCCGAGCCACCTGTTCTGAACGGGTTGAACCAGGTGATTTCTAACTTGAGTGATTTGGTTTGGGGCTATGGGCACTGAGCTCCTGAGCTGGTGCTGCCTGTTCTCAGTAAATCTGGCATTTTGGCTGTTCCTGAGGTGGAGATAGCTGCTTTCCTGACTGCCTCCTGCTTTTGCTGTTTGATTTAGGAGGTATTTGTTTTTTACCACCTGCTGTAAGTTGCTTGATGACCTTGAGAGTTGCTTACCTGTGTCTTCCTGCTCTGCATTGCTGAGGCAGCCAAGCCCAGCACGCCACAACTTAATATAAAATCCCAGTTTGGGTTGTAGTGGAATCCTTAGAAAACAGACACCTTGATTAGAGCTACTGCTGCTTCCTGTCTGTAAGTGGTGGAGGAACAACTGAGATTGCTCTAAGCCTGAGTCAGGAATAAAACCTGTCTTTGGTACAACTGGGTTTAGATTATTAGATCTCAGTGCCTGGAACTTCTCTGGAGATTGTTTATTCTGTAAAATTCCTAAATCCTGTTTGAGGAAAAGCCTACTGTAAACCTGCTGTATGAGCCCAGAAGAAGAGACTGCAAATACAGAGGTGGGGGATGTGATTTGTTTTACACAGGCCTTGATCACTACAAGGAGATCAAGGAGATGAGCATTTCTGAGTTGCTGCCACCTCACTTGGTCATTTATGTGGATATGCCTGTGCCAGAGGTGCAGAAGAGGATTCAAGAGAAAGGCAAGGTAATTTGATCTGATTATTGCTTATTTATCTCTTATCTTTATTGTTACTTGTCTCTCACAATTGCTGTCTGCTAATGTCTGTTGTAATTACACCTGATGTGTGAGTCCTGTGGCGTTTGCTGCTGAATTGTGCTTCTGAAGAGCTGCTTGTCCTCTGAGGTGTGAGATCTCTGTGGGTATTCTCATATGCTTGCTTTAAAAAAAAAAAAAAGGCAAAAGTAATATTTTTTTCTCTGACTGCTTCAATATGTTGTCACTCACGGAATGAGAAATAGTTTTAAGAGCAGGTGAATCTTATACCAGGCTTTGTAGCTGCCACTTCAGGAGCTGTGGGCAGGTGATCTGTTGTTTGCAGTGCACTCAGAGATGAGATCTGTGTTATTCCTGAGTGCCAGGAGCCCAGCTGGGCTCCCTGTCTCCTGCCTCCCAGTTGACTGCTCCTTCACACCCGGTGCTGGGTGAGTCACCTGGGATCAGCAGGTTCACTTAACTCCCTGAAATCCAGCAAATCACTGCTGCATGAGTGTGTTATTGAACTGGCCTTGGGTCAGGAAAGCTGTAGGGTGCTTTTGGGGAGGACTAATCTAAGTAAGGTTTGTAATTTGGGGATTTTTCCACCCTTTGTTTGATATCTAGATGTGTGCTTGTAACTGTTTGCAGATGTGTTACGAGGATTAAATGGTGTTTGCCTTGCCTTGTTCAAAGGCTGTGGGAAATGCAGTGTAACTCTGCATTAAAAGAAGTCTTTGATTTATTAGGGGAAAAATTCTCAGTTAGAAAGTTCTTTGTGTATTGGAGGAGCCTGTGTGTTCTTAGCCCTTTTGAGCATGAAAAGGAGTGACATTTTTGAAACCTGTAGAGAGAAATTGCTGGTGTAGCTTGTGGATTTTGGGGTCAGTGGCAGTGCTGAGCTCTCTAGGGCTTGTCTGGGAATGGTATTTTTAAGGATTCTGCTGCTTTGGCAGGTGGAGTGTTTGGTATTCAGTGTGCTGTTGTGGGGCACTGGGGAAAGCAAAGCCTTCCAGTGGGGCCAATGTAATTGGGCAACTTGGATGGACATTTCTAGCAGGAAATGTACTTAAATTTTTGGATGGGACTGAAGGAACATGTGGTAGATCAGAGAAATTCCTGCTGTTTTGCAAATGTGGCATTGAAAGTATGCTGTGTGCAAAGCAAGCTGTTTAACAGCAGGGCTGATATCCATGAAATTTTGCAGGAATTTGGAGTGGGTGTTTGCCCATGCACTTCTGAAACTGTGGAAATTTGTGCAAATTTGCCTCCTTATGGAAAAGGTGGGACTCAGACAGTCTTCTCCTATTTTCTGGGTGATTATTACAGCTTCCTGGAGTGTGGAGTTAGTAGGGATTGATCAGTCCCTGGAAAGCTAAGGGCTGCTCTAGATATTTAATGGCATGCAAGGAATTCCAAATGCTCCAAATGCCTTAATTCTTTGAAACTTTGATTAATGTGCACATGGTTCACTTGGATGTTTGCTTATTCCAGAGTGAGCTCTTGGCAGATGGTGGAGCAGCCCTTGGAGTCTGTGCTGGTGGGAAAAGAAAGAAAATTAATTCCACAACTTTTCCTGTTTGTTTGTAGCCATATGAGAAAAAGGTGTCTCCTTCCTATCTCCAGAGCATTGAGGATGCTTACAAGAAGACCTTCCTACCAGAGATCAGGTTAGCAAAGCAAAATGTTTTCCCTCTGGCCTTGGACACTTCCAGGCATCTAGGGGCAGCCACAGCTTCTCTGGGTGTGCCAGGGCCTCCCCACCCTCACAGGGGAGGATTCCTTCCCGATATCCCATCCATCCCTGCCCTCTGGCAGTGGGAATCCATTCCCTGTGTCCTGCCTCTCTCTGGGCTCCCCTGGCTTCCTCTAGCTGGGAAGCAAAAATGTGTGCCCTGTAAGCTTGGGATGAAAAAGAGCTTGCCAGCTCTCCCAGTTCTTCTTAAAGAGCTCTATCAAAATTAAAATCGTCCTAAAAATCTAAAAGCAGAATTGTGATCCCTCATAATTCTGAAAGGGAGACTCTCAGAGGTCATCAGATTAATTAACTGTGTAATTTCTGGTGTGTGCATGCGGCTGATGTAAATCAGAGTAGATTCCCAGGTGTTCTGCAGCCTGCCTGTGTCCCCTGGTGCTGGCTCTGTCTCCCTGGATGGATCAGAGTGCTGGCTCTGTCAGCTACTGAAGTGAATAACTCGATATTGAGCTTGTCACTCACGCAGGCAGGGCTTGGTGGTGTCACATGTGGTCAGTGGCCTCCCCGTGTGTCCCCACAGCCAGCACACGGCTCTGGGAGGGAATGGGAAGCCTTGGGAATGTCATCCCCCGGAGGGCAAAGCTGCTGCAGCCACTGGTGGGGAGAAAACTGCTGCTTGCTCTTTGGATCAGAGCCCCATGTCCATCTCGTGCTGTTCAGTGAGGCTAAATCCTAAATCCTGCTGTGATTTCAGCTCCTTGCCCTCGGTGTGTGCATGGTCAGTGCCCCTGGGAGGGCAAACCCCCTCTGCTCAGCATGCTGGGCTCCCAGCAGCTTGTCACATCCATCTGTGTCTCTGTCCCCTGGCTGGGGGGGAGCTGGCAGGGTGTGAGTGCAGCTCTGTGCACCCCTGGGCCTCAGGGTGCCTCCTGCCTGGGATCAGTGCAGAAGCCACAGAAACTGCCTTGAGCTGTTTGTTTGCTGGCAGTGCTGCAGGGAGCTGTGTTCACGCCTGCCTGGTACCTCTCGGTCTGTTTAGTTTGATTCCCTGACTCCTGGGGATGCCCAAAATCTGATCGAAACAGGCTAAAAAGAGTTGTTGCAGATTGCTGAGCCTGTCCCGCACACTTTCCGTGTTGAAATTTGTTTGCTTGTTCCTTGAAAAGCTATTTGTTACTGGGCAACATTCCTGTTACCTTGTTCTGTTTAACTGCAGCAGCCTGATGCTGCTTGAAGTGGTTTACAGTGGATTTTTACTTTAAAATTGGTGTCCTCTTTCTCATTGACTTGTTATGAATGTCTTTAATGTTTTTATTGGTGCTGATTTGTGAGCTGGGTGCTGTGGCAGGTACTGCCTGGTGGTTTGGAACAGACGGTGCTTGGATTCTGTTTGATTTTTTTTTTTCTTTTTTTTCCTCTTTTCCTGGAGCAGAGCCTTAAGATTGGTAATGTTATCTTTCATATCCAGCACTGCTTCCACTGAGCAGCTGTTTTCTCTTAAGGAAAGCTCTGATAATCTGCAGAGTCACTGAGCAGCTGTTTTCTCTTAATGAAGCCCTGATAATCTGCAGAGTCAAATCAAGAGATGGGATCAAGTGATTTGATCAGCATCCTTAATGGAATTGCCGGTGTCAGGCTCTGCTGAAGGCTGACCCCTCCCTTGGGCTGATACTGAGGAGAATCTCCTGTTCCAGGTGCCTGGCCCATCCCTGGAAGTGTCCAAGGCCAGGTCCTACAGGGCTTCCAGCAGCCTGGGATAGTGGAAGGTGGGGGTGGAACAGAATGAGCTTTAAGCTCCTGTCCCACCCAGACCATGCTGGGGTTCTGTGAATTTTCCTCCAATGTCCTAAGCTTTGCTGTTTAACAGCAGGGATGATATCCAGGTGTGATGTTTGATGTAATGTCCCTATTGGGCAGCTATTCCAGGCCCTTCCAGGTTTTCCAGCTGGAGCAGGTTTGGGAACAGCTGTTGCTGAATGGTTCATGTAGGAGCTGCTGTTGTGGCTCTGCTCTGCAAGTGCCTTTTCTCTGAGGGCTGCTGGTTGATTAAAAAAAAAAGTCTTGTAATCAGGAAATATTACCTTTTAAAAATGTTTTTACACTTACAGATCCTGCTGCCTGCATTTGTATTCATTCAGCTAGCTCAGCCTGAGTAAATAATGATAAATGAATGCATTCTTCTCCTGAAATGACTCACAGGTAGTCATGCACTTGGAAAAAGGAAAGTTGCTGAAGTCTTGGGTTAGACTGAAAATTTCACTTATTTTCAAGTAGATTGGGCAGCTGTAATAGGGGAAAGTATCCATGTTAATTAAATGAAAACAAATTCATGTGTGGGATTTTAAAATATTTTTTTCAACTGAAATTATGTAGATTTCCAGGCCACTTGCCCTTTAGAAGCAACTTCCCACCAGCAAAGAAGCAGCTCACAGGTGCAACAGGAATTCTATTGCAACAGCTGGGAGCAATCTAAAAAATTGCAGTGATTGTCCTTTGGTGTGTGTGCCTTTTAATTTCATTTCTGTTCCTTTTGGAGTGGGGGAGGATGGGTAGAGGAGTTTTATTGGGGGAATTCAATTTTTGTGTTCTTTGCAGTGAGAGCAGTGAAGTCCTGCAATACACAGCAACTGGAGCTGAGGATGTGGAGAAGGTAAGTTTTGCTTTTCTGGGAGTAAGTTTAATAGATTTACCTAATTTCAGTGAACTTTGCCCCTCATGGAGGGTTATCGGTGGGATGACAGAAGCCTTTTGCTTCACCATCATTAACTTTTCTCTGTAGAAGAGAGAAAGGAAAGTTGGCATGGCCTGTTCTTTCCCTATCCTCCTCTCTGGACACATCTCAAAGTGGTCAGAATAAAGCAGGTTGTTTCCTCTCTAGATTTTTTTTTTTTTGTGGTAAACCCCATTGCTAGAGATTTGATTTTAATCCTTTAAATCAGGGTTTAAAGGCAATCTAAAGCTCTTATTGTTCAAGGAGTGACTCTCCCGAGCTCAGCAATCTTGTCATTGCTCTAAATAGGGTCATCAGATGCACCAGTGGAGCCCTTAATTTGCTTGGGCAAATCTGGACTAGGGGAAGGATTATTATTTGGAAGTTCAAGTACAATGCCCCAGAATGATTAGGATTGGAAAAGACCCTGTGAGATTATCCAGCCCATGATGTTGTCATTGTTGGGTGTTGGTGGTAGATATTGGTACTTGAAAGAATTCAGTTGGGGTTTTTTTTCCCCTTTTCTGTTTGGATTCACTTTCCTTCTGGGATGACACAGCAGAAATTTGGAAATGGGGGTTGGCAGGAGGGTTTTGGCCTGCAAGGTGTGTGTTTACACAGGTGGATCCTCTTGACAGGCAGCAGTGTTCATTAGCTCACTCCAATCTGTTTGCCTGGGGAATTGGGAGCTGAGGTTTTTTTTTTTTATGGCCTTACAGTTTAATAACTTTTGGGTTGCTCAGAGCAGACATACACAGCTTAGAAATGATTTTTTAAGTGTCTTAAAGAGGTCAGTTGGGGTTTCCTGTTGTAATTAACTTTGGTTGTGGCGGCTGAAGGGGTAATGAGTGCTGAAATGAGCTTCGTTAGGGTGTTCCACACTGGTTTAGCATGAGGATAAAACTGGGAATACAAAGTATGTTTAATTTTTTTTTAAAGCCTTGGATATTTGCTGCTAATTCCTGGGGGGTGCCAGGGCATTCCTTATAAATTAGGTAGTTGTTCTCTGTCCTGGTTGGGAAACTGATGCCATTGTTAAGGAGCTGCTGGGAGAGAGATCTTCTGACGTGATGATAACAGTGAACAAAACTAATTTGGCGACGCTCTTCTTCCCCTGTAGCACATTGTGAGCCCTATTATAGCAGCTCTGTGATTAGTCCTGTTATCAGGTGCAGAGAGTTTGCAGAGCTTTGCTGTGAAGAGGAGAAGGAGTTGCTTTTGTTCAACTTTTCAATTAAATAATTCAAAGAAATAATGGCTTTTTGAGGTAACTTACCACACACCTCTCTTCCTCCTGTCTTGGAGTTATGTTGCAGCAGTTTGTGCCTCAAAAATGTTCGTTCAGTCATGTCCAGATCATTGTTTCTTACCTTGAAAACATAAATTCTAGTAAGAGTGGCCCTGTATAGTCAAGGCTACTTTGTAGTAGCACTTGGTTATCATTTTTTAAGTAATAGCTGGGATTTAGTGTTTGCAGGGAATAATTACAGTGGGTTTAATGTAAAGAATACAAGCACTTTTCATGTATCATTCTCTCACTTCATTGCTGACATCTGCTTCTGTGTCAGTTGATGGACAATGTGCCATCAGGAATTTGGTCATGACCTCAGCTTGATCCTTCCCTCTGGAAAGGGATGTTTGGAGCTGTAACAATCCACTGCTCCCCAGGTTGCTCCAAGGTGCCGTCTCCATCTCGTCAGGCACCTGCAGTGCATCCTCCTGACACCGGGGCAGGTTTTCCTCAGCTCAAGGCAGCCAGGTGTGATGAGCAATTACCCCTTGGAGCAGCAAAGATCTGTTTTGTGGTGGAGCCAGGCTGTAAGTGAAGCTCAAATGCAGGATTGAGAAGTTTGGGGATGCTGAAGGAGTGATTTGCTGAGCTGGCATTGCTTGTTGGAAGGGTTCTGAGCTGTGAGTGTTACCTTTCCTGTCATGCATGGATGGCTCCTGATGGCCAGTGAAATCCTGAGCCCTTGGACTCATCCCTGCAGCTCCTCCAGGTCTGAGTTTCCAGCCTGAAATGTGCCTTTGTTTCTGTTTTGTGACCCAGCACCGAGGCAAATGCCACACCTGCTCCCCTGCCTGTCTCAGGGAATGTGGTACTGAGCCTCTCTGGGAATAAAACCAGCCAAACTTTATTTTTGTAACAAAAAGGAGTTAAATTTAGACTTATCTCTGTTTCTTCCTCGTTCTCCCTCAGGGGTGAGGTTGTGCCTTCTTTGCTTTTCAGCACCAGGTTAAGGAAGAATGTCTTGGATCAGGTGACAATTTGGAAACAGGGCACCTCTCAGGCAGTTTGTTCCCTGCCATCCAAAGCTGAAAGCACAGGGTGTTGGGAGATGCCCCATGTGTGTGCCCAGTGCTGCTGGCAGTGCCACAGCCTCCAAAATAGACCTGGGAGATGATCATGTTATCTCTAAACATTTGCCTTGTTACGACAGCTTTAGCAGTGAAACCTCTCCCATTTGTTTAATAGGCTATTTTGATTATTTCATTGATTTTTTTGGATCAAACCACCCCTTAGAGTGAGCTTTCTTCTCTGATTCCAGGTAATTGAAGACATTGAGTACCTGAAGTTTGACAAGGGGCCGTGGGTGGAGCAAGATGATGTTTCCTTCCATCACTTGAGACTTCAGTAAGTCTGATATCATCCAGCCACTGAGCAATTCTTGGCGTCAAATCCCAGGGAAAATGGTTAAAGCCAGGAGTTTTTAAAGGTGGGGTTATATTTTGTAGTGTTGGGTGCTTGGCACTGGAACGTGGTGTGGCATTTTTGCTGCTGATTGATGAGGCAAGAGGCTCCAGGAGGAGTTTAAGGGTGGTTTTTGTCAGAGATCCTTGTCTGCCCAGTTGGATGGGAAGAGATCAGACTCAGACAGTGGAAAGTGCCTTGGTGGCATAGAATTCAATTGTATTTTAATAATTCTTTGCAAGTGCACCATGTTTATTGGTCAGTTTTGTTTATATAAAATATAAATATATATGAAGAATATATCTGCACTTTGTAACACTATTAATACCAGAAGAAGTGAGACAGGCTCCCCATTTTGCTGCAACTTCATCTTTAGATGGAATGTGTGCGTGGAAATTTCAGTATAATTACATTTTTAAAACAAAATTTAATAGTTCCATTATTGTCATTAATTTCTGGTTATCTCCCAGGTTAATAGAAACACAGGGATTTTTAAACTGAATGTCTACCCCTAAGTTTGTGTCTTTGTAACAGGCATTGGAGTAGGAAGTTAAACTTTTTTTTTTTTTTTTGGCAGACTTGGGCTATTTCTTGCATTTCACTTTTCTGTGCTGTTACTTCAAATACCTCCTAAAAATAGAGATAATGTTCCTTTTCTATGGTTTTTCTATCAAGGAGTGAAGGTAGAGCAGTGTTGGGTGGTGCCTGAGGGGAAGAAGTCATGATTTGTGTGCATCTTATGTATAAAAGATGAGGTTTCTTTGTGTAGGAATTGGGAGGATAACATCTGGTGACTGCAAAATACACACAATCAGATTTCCTTTGAAAGAGGAAATAAGTTGCTTGTTTTCCTGTAGCTCCACACTAGTGCAGGTATTAGGAAAGGATTATTCATCTTGGTGAGTAGGAGGGAGCTGAAGGAAACCTTGCAATTAGAGCAGTGTGTTAAGAAACTGTTCAAAAAAATCTATTTCACAGCTTTAGAAGGGAATAAATTGTTTTAAGGCCTCAATTTTCTTATTGAACCCTGAAGAAGGGTGAGAGAGTCTCCTGCACAAGGCTCTTGTCACTGGAGATAGTACGAAATTATTTCTTCTTTTGGCTAAAACCTCTGGTTGTTTGAAGATCCCAGAATGCAATAAACTGCTTATTTAAACCACAGAATAATAAAATACCCTGCACTGGAAGGTACCCACAGGGAACATCGTGTCCAGCTCCTGGGCTTTGGGTCTTTATTCGTGCTGGGCTATCAGGGCATTGATAAAGAAGCGACAACACACCCTGTGCCAGTCCTGTGCTCGTGCCTTGCTCAGCTGAGGGAGGGAATCCTGGGCAGTGTCTCGGGCAGCCTGGGAAGAGCCTCTTTGGAAAAATGACTGTGTTTGGATATGATCTTTCCCTGTGGCAACTCCAGAAACACAGGGAGCCTGCTGCAGGTTGTCCTTGTTGGAATTGCGTGCTGGATTCAATGCCCAGCTCGGGTGTGAGTGCATGAACCTTAAAGTTGATGCTTTTCTGGCTTTTTCCAAAGCCTAAATAGCAAAGAGCCTGTGGTCCCGCAGGTGTCCCGTGTGAATTTTCCCTTTGCAAAGCGGTTTTCCCGTAGGTTCCCGGTGCCTGCCGGTGTGCCGGCCCATGCTGCCCTCTCCTGGGTGTTCCTGGGAGATTCCAGCAGATTTTTGGGATGGTTTAGGGTGTGGAAAAGCCCTCGGAGAACATGGAGTGCACCATTCCCCCAGCACTGCCAAGCGCACCTTCAGCCCGTGTCCCCAAGTGCCACACCCGCGTGGCTCTGGAGCACTTCCAGGGACAGTGATGCCACCCCTGCCTGTCCCGATGCCTGACCACCCTTCCAGTGAGGAGATTTCCCCTGATACCCAATTCTGTTTGGTTTTCCATCTGCAATTCCTTCCTTTGCTGACCTCCCAGCTCTTGGGGCTGTGTCAGCCGTGCTGTTCCCTTCCACCCTCGGCTTGTTAGCAGCGTGTCTGGGGGACTTGGGGTGGGTGAGCAGGGCTGAGGAGAACTTTTTTATTGCCCACATAGAGGGTCTAATGCGTGGAAACCCCAGCAGGGCCTCGGAGCAATTAATGCAGATTAACCAGCTAATCAAACCGGAGAGCACCGGGGCACTCAGTTGCGTAATGATCCCTTTTATCTCCCTGCCATGCCCTTAAATGCTCTCCCTTGCCCTGACAGGGTGGTTTTGGGATCTTGGTACAAGGTTGAAAAGGGCTGCGTTTGTGGCTGGAAGCTGCAGGGATCTTCCAGGGGTTGCTCCTCACATCTTCCCTTCCTCTGCAAGCACCGAGTCCAACAGAAAGCATTCTGGCTTTTGAAATGTCTCAGAGAACTCCCCTGCTGCCACTGCCCTGTCTCAGGCACCTTTTTCTCTGGGCCCTTCCCAGTGACATCGGCCTGGCCACACGTACTGCAAATAAATCCCGTTTGGGATGAAGAGCTGCGGGCTGTGTAACCTTGCCCGTGTTACCAGCCTGTGCTTGGCTCGTTGCATCAGCCAAGTGCACAGCTGAATCTCATCTGTCCCTGCAGCTCCTTCAGAACCTGGGAGTGAGGGACACACACCCTGCAGCTCTGTTTCCAGTGTCGTTTTGCTTAGCAAAGGGAAGAAGTGTCCCTGTCTAAATTAAGTCTGATTGCACACAGCAGGACTAGAGGGGCTGGCAAGAGGTGAATTGGACCTGCCTTTCCAACTTTTGTCGTGGACACTCTAAAAACTTCATGAACTATTAATTGTAAAACTTCTGGCATTATCAAAAGCTGTTTTCTTTAGCACCTTGGTTCTCTCTTCATCATAAAATCATAAATGGTTTGGGTTGGAAATGACCTTAAAGCTCATCTCATCCCTCCCCTTGCCATGGGCAGGGCCACCTTCCACAATCCCAGGTTACTCCAAGCTCTGTCCATCCCATATTTTTGCTTCAGCTGAAACACTTCTTTTGTGATTTCTTCTTTGCAGTGGTGTTTCTAGGTTTAAAGAGCTGTTGTTGCACCTCTTCCCCTTTTCTTGCAGACCTTGGTTTTTTTGGAAAA
This sequence comes from Picathartes gymnocephalus, assembly GCA_013390045.1. Classification (NCBI taxonomy): domain Eukaryota; kingdom Metazoa; phylum Chordata; class Aves; order Passeriformes; family Picathartidae; genus Picathartes; species Picathartes gymnocephalus. The sequence goes on along the minus strand of WEKY01006537.1, from coordinate 410,371 downwards.
TGTGGGTTTTTTGAGGTTTTTTTTTTTGTTTGTTTGGGGCTTTTTTGGTGGGGTTTTTTTTTTTTGGGGGGGGTTTTTTTTTTTTTTGGTTTTTTTTTTTTTTTGTTTTTTTTTTTTTTTTTTTNTTTTTTTTTTTTTTTTTTTTTTTTTGTTTTTTTTTTTTTTTTTTTTTTTTTTGTTTTTGGTTTTTTTTTTGTGGTTTTTTTTGTTTGTTTCTTTTGTTTTGTTTTGGTTTTTTTTTTTGTTCTTGGTGTTGGTGAGTGTTTGCTCACCAAGGGAGTGGCTGTGCCTCACCTTGGCCATGCCATGCCTGTTCTGCCTGGCCAAATGGGGGAATTGGAGTCCCTTTGGCAGAAGGAGGAAAATGAATTTCACGTATCAACATAGAATTCCTCTTGAGCTGTTTTGTTGTGTTGGCTCTCAGGCCAGTGAATGCCTTTAGGTCTCTAATGTCACTTGAGTTTTCGTGGCTATGCCAGCGTCAGGTGTTAAGAAATCACAGCCCAGGCTATGCAAATTCAGTTTTTTTTGTTGGGTTGCCTGGTTTATTTATTTTTTTTTTCTAACCATTCTCCTTCTTTACCCCGCCTTGCACCTTTGGCAAGGCTCATCAGTCTCTGATGTTCATTGTATGTGTCCTGCTGTGAGCTGCCTGTGAGGGAAGCAGCAATCTGCCAGTCCTGATTCTTCTGCTTGTGCTGGATAAAGTGTGTGAATTAGTGTGTAATAGGTGCTTTTGGAGAAAAGATGAATTATCCATTGCTGTAGGGTACTTCCAGGTGGGATTTCTGTGGAAGAACCATGGTTAAGCGGGTTATGTGAGCTGAAATTTGATGTTTTTAAAGCCTCGGGACCATGCGGTCACTTACACAATCTCAGTTCCTTTTCAAATATGACCTAATCTGGAAGGTGGAGTTGCTGCATGCTGAGAGCTCCTTCAGGAAAGTCTGGTGAAGTGTCAGAAAAGAATAAATAGTGATAATTTTCTGCTGGGGGAGAGAGAGAAAACGAAAGAAACATAAAAGGTGCGTGTAAACTCTTCCTGCTGAGCAGGGAATTAGTCCTGGCAAGTGGCTGTGGTTTTTGTGGTTAGACATTGTTGTGGCAGGTGTCTTTGGGTGTGCTTTTGCTTAGTATTCCAAATTATTTCTGAAGGTGCAGAGAACATGGAGAAGCCATCAGTAGCTCTGCATTATTGTGCAAAGAAGTTTTTGGGAGCAGCGGGTTTGTCATTTGGCCCTTAACTAAAATTAATTGTGCCTGGGAGTTGTCCTTTCCAAATGGCCACTTGGCTGAGATTCAGGAAGGAATGGATTCACTGTGGAGTGGATGACCACACAAGCTGATTTCTGAGTGTGAAATTATGCCTTATGTGTGCCTGGACTCACTTTTGTGCCTTCCAGCATGTGAAACACGTATTTAATGTTGTTGAAATTAAATAATGTTGCAGTTTATAGGAAGCATCTTTGGTGTTGATCCTGATCTTGGAAAAGGGCATTTATCCTCACCTTCTCCCATCTGAACTTTGACTGGATTATTGTATTTCCTGACAAATTTACAGTGTGAATATCAGGGTATGTTAGCAAACCAGTTCACTTGTTGAAACTCTTCATTGCTGGGAGGAAAGATCCCAAAATTTATGATCTGGGGGGAAAAAAATAATTGCTTAAACGTGATGAACTTTGCTTTGCTCAGGGCATGTGCTCGATGTGCTCGTCAGTATTTGCCGAGAAATGTAATTCACTGAAAACAGCACAATTGGCAGCGTTTCTGGTGCTGGATTTGGGATTTGGTCAGTGCTGACTGGAAGGGGATGTGCTTTTCCCAGCCACGTGCAGGTGGCACTGTCGGCCTGTGGATAACCGTGGGCAGCTGGAGGCTTTCTAGCAGCTTCTCAGGCATTTAAATTGGGGTTATCTGAAGTGCTGGTGCTGGGCAGAGTGGATTGGTGGTGGATCCTGAGATCCATCACTGGAGCTGCTGCAGCAGCAGCATTCCCAGGCAGGATACTGGAAGCACTGCCTCAATACTGATCCGTTTGGGATGGGAGTTTAGGAAGGTAGCATGTGGCATTCAGTAAAATCACTGGTTTTTACACTGCTTTTATAGAAAGCAAAAAAGCCAGAGGGGATTCATGGAGAAGGCTCCCAGGAATGATGGAGCATCTCCAGGGAGGAAAAACCTGGGAGGGAAAATGGAGAAGCAGGAAGTTGCAGCAGGAGCAAGCTGGAGGCAAGGATGAGGGGCAGTACATCATAGGTTTGTGAGGAAAAGGATAAATGTTTGGAAGACAGCCCAAACCTTTGGAAGCTTTATTTAACAGAGAAGTAATTCTTTAATCACGGAATGATGATTATGAAAATCCCAGAATGGGAATGGTTTGGGTTGGAACGATCTTTTAAAGCTCATCCAGTCCCACCTGGGCAGGGAAACCTTCCACTGTCCCAGCTCCATCCAGTTGGGCTCGGAACATTTCCAGGGATCCAGGGGCAGCCACAGCTTCTCGGGGTACAGTATTTGGCTGTTGCTGGGGCAGGGTGTGAACTGAGTGCTCCCTGTCCCCTCAGTGTCCAGGACAAGTCTGGAGTGCTGGATTCCGTGTGCATCCCCCGCTTCATTCCCGAGATCACCATCGGCGGCTCCGAGTACGACAAGATCTACTACGAGTACCGAGATGTGAGTACTGCTGGGGACACAGCCAGGGGACAGGGCCTGGGGCTCCTCACTGCTGGGGACAGCCAGGGGACAGGGCCTGGGGCTCCTCACTGCTGGGGACATGGCCTGGGGCTCCTCACTGCTGGGCACGCCCTGCCTGCCATCCCCCTGCCCATTGCAACCCCGTAACTTCTACATTTTGCCCAAATCTCCACCTTTTTTGAGGTCTAGCTTCCCCCTAAGAGGAATAACAAAGCAAATGGTTTGTCTCATAAGCTGATTTTCTTTTTTTTGTTGTTGTTGTTTTTGATCTTTAGACGTGGACTAAAGGATAAATGGTTTTCATTTGTTTCTGTTTCTCATGCCCTGATGAGTCTGTGACCTCTGAGATCTAAAATAATCCCTTAAGTCAAACAAGAAAATTGGAAACCAATGGTGATTCCTTATTCAATGCTGAGGGGAGGGGGTGGTTTGTTTTTTTCTGAGGAGGGATGAATGCTGCCTCGCTTCCCCAAAGCTGCTGCTTTAAATAGAGTGTTTCTGCACGTGGGCACGCATCCAAAGCCTGGTGTGCCCAGCACTCTGGTCCACCTCATGCAGGCTCCCACACAGGGTTTTAATTAGCTCCTGCCTTGCTGCTTCTGGAGACAGCAGCTTCCAATCCCCCCAGAGCTCTGCCCTGGTGCTGCTCAGGGGGTTCCCTGATCCTCTTCCCCCCACGTGGGGCTTGCCCGAGGCCCGGGTATTGGGAAAGCTCGTTAGGGAAGTTGTGGAACTGATGATAATTAATGCTGAGTGGCTGAAGTTACAGGTGAGCCTCTGTTTTCCAGCTGGGTTGAAATCTTCTCTGCTGCTGCATCTTATTATTTTCCAAGCAATCCTGAAGACAAAGAGAGGAATATACAATACAAATTGTTAGGAACTGTGATTTGCATAATCCAAACACTACCATTTTTCTTTTCCTGGTAGTATAGAGTCTCTTACTGAAATTAAAATGTAAGCTACGGATTTATGGACTTGTTTGGAAACTGAGCTACCAATATTTTCTTCTGGAATAGACAGAATATTCCACAAAATTTGTTCCTCCTCAGCTGGCTGTGTAGTGGAGAGGCTCCTGAGTACACACTGCTCTGCCTCAGTTGAGATGTGACCTTTGCAGCTTGTAAAAGGGGCTGAAGCTGAAGGTTAAAGCAGCAGAAAGCATCTGAGGTTGTCGAATGGGTTTGAAAACTCCCTGGTCCAGCCGAGAAATTGCTCTCAGAATTTCCTCCTCCTTGCTGTCACATTCTTAAATCCAAGCCTTCAAGCTGGGGCTGCGGGTTTTTGGAGCCCTTCCCTCCGAGAGCCGCCTGTGCTGTGCAGCACAGATTTGAGCAGGATCTGCTGCATGACTCGTCTCTAACACACAGCATCCATCTGCACTGCTAGTGCCTTTCTTCCCCGAGATGAGAGGGCTTTTTTTGGGGGCTGAGATCTCCCTTTGCAGCAGAGTTGGGAATTGCTGAGGCTGCCTGACACACAGCTAGATGTGACCTCTGTGCTGAGAGCCGGGGTGAGACTTCTGAAAGCCTTTTTTTTTCCACTGGCTGTACAGCAGCACATCCCTCTTTGTGCTGGCAAGGAACTGAGAATGTCCTGGCTCATCCAGTAACTGGCTGCCAGGAGAAATTTGTGCCTTGCCTTGCAGATGTAGCAAAGGGGTGCTTAGGAGTAGGAATGTGGGTACCTGGGAAGGAAAGCTGTGCTCTTGGATTGCTCTGCTCCATGCCAGTTAGTTGACAGCTGAAGCTGAGCAAAAAAACCATTGCCAAAATACAAGCTCCCTTCTGCAGCCTTGTTTGTAGGCCCTGATTCAGGAAAGTGCTGTGGAAAGTGATAATGTCCTTTGGAATCGGGAGGAGTTGCACGTTTCAGGAAGTACTCTGTTAAATTTAGGCTACACGAATTTTTTTAACTCTTCTTCTCTCTTCCGAATGCTTGGGCACTTGTAATCCTTCGGTGCTGTGCGTGGTGTACGGGGATGGTGCACACTGCAAAAGATGCTGAATTTTTCTGTTTTCCATAGGCTGCTGGAAGGGGAAGCACAAAGCCAGCCCCACCTGCTTTTCTTTTATGTTCTGGGGATTGCATTCTTTGTGCTGAAACTTTGAAGATCTGGGGGTTTTTTGGTAACCTTCCAACTTTGTTTAGCAAATGAAGGGCTGAATTTTTTTCTTAGGCAAGGCTCCTATGCAGAGGTGATCCAGCAAGAGGCCAACCAGCACAGGTACAGAGAGCAGATGAGCTTCCAGACACCCAGATTTTTGGGCTGGGAGGTTTTTGGGTCTGTAAAGAGGGAATCACAAGCCCCTGCCTTGCCCATGGCTGTGCAGGGATGGTCACAGCTGTGCTGCTACTTTGGCATTTGAAGATAAAGGGTTTAGACTCATGTGACTTGTAAGTAAAGGCTTAATTATGGGATAATTACAGAAGTTTAACTTTTCCTTGTGGGAAATGCGTGCTTTTAAAGTTGGTGTAATGATGTTTACCACATAAACACAATGATTTGCGGAGGGGATTTTTTCCCCCTCTAACTACTCATAAATCCTTCATCTCTCCAAAAGGCAGCAAACTGCTGTGCTTTTCAGAGTTCCATGCACACAATTCATGTTGCCTAATAATGGTGGTTTTCAGGGATTTACAAATTCCAGGCAGAAGTTGGGTTTTGTTCAAAATATTCATTAGAAGCAACCAAGAAGGAGGAGGGAACACTCTTCAGAGTTCAAGATTTTCATATGTGTGCTTTTCCCCGAAATAATGAGGTGGCCACATACAGTGCTGAATACTCAAAACTCAGGGGTTTTTTCACGTATATCCTCTTAATTTCTTCTTGTAAGGGCTCTTTCCATGTGTGAGGAGGTGGCTTTCTGCAGCCTTTTTATACCGTGAAGTCCTCTGGCAGGGTCCAGCAGTTCTGCTCAGGCATTCAGAAACTTCTGAGGACGCTTTTCTGGCAAGGGAGAAGCAACCTTTCAGTCAGGTTCTGTAGATCAGAGATAAGCACGTTCATCCTTCAGGGAAGCAACATTATTTTAGGAGCTGTCAGACTAGTAAAGGCTTGACTACCCTTTTTTTTTTCCCCCCCTCCCTTAACAACTGCTGGATCTCTCTGCCTCTCTTCCAAGTGCACACAATCCCCAGGGATCATGCTGCAAACTCCGTGTGCACCCTGCGAAGCTGGAGAGCTGCAGCACTTAGGCAGATGTGTTTGCAGTGAAGATGAAAACAAATGGCTGTGTTTAATGGCATCAGTGTACTTAAATAATGTGCTGATGTACTTCACACTCCTGCTGCATCTCCTGGAGTGGGGAAAAACAGCTTCTTTGACGTGCGTGTGCTTTTCTGTGTACATAAAAGTGCAGCTGTTTGCTGGAATTCACAGAATCAAAGAATCACAGAATGCTTTGAGTTGGAAGGGACCTTAAAACTCATCTCATTCTCACCCCCTGCCACGGGCAGGGACACCTTCCACTAGCCCAGGGTGCATCCAGCCTGGCCTTGGACACTTCCAGGGATCCAGGGGTAGCCACAGCTGCTTTGGGTGACCTGTGCCAGGGTTTTACCACCGTGGCAGGGAAGATTTTTCCCTAATATTCCATCTAGCCCTGACCTCTGTCAGTGTCAGGCAATTCCTCCTTGTCCTATGCCATGGAAAGGTAAGAGAAGGCTCTCATTTAATTTCCCTCCCTGTTTTCTTTGGTGGAAGGCTGCTTTTGGAATATAGGGATGCTGAGCATGAGGCAAGGAAAGCTTGAGCTGGTGAAAGTCCTGGCTACTGCTGTGAGGTGCAATCCAGCTCCTTCCACAGCAGCTGCACAGCTCAGCTGCCTTGCCAGGCTTCACCTTTGTACCCTGCTCCTCATCCTGCTCCCTCCTGCCCCAGGGCTTTGGGAATGTGTGGCTGGCAGTGCCCTGCAGTCCTGTGGAGCAGCAAGTGGAGGAGAGGGAGCCAGGATGGGAGGGGAGAAGAATCCCGCACTCTTTTCCCAGGCTTTTCATCATTCTTTTCCTTAAGGAGGCAGCCTCAGGAGGGTAAATCCTCCAGTTTTGGGGTGGCTGCAGGGCAGCAGCTTTGAGTGGTGGCTGCAGCACGAGTCAGCTCTGTCCCACACCCCAGCACTGAGAGTGCTGTGAGAGTGTTTGTGATGGGAAATGCCAGCCAGCCCCAAAGGGAGGATTGAGGGAAGACTCTCCAGCTCTGAGGTGGCCCAGGAGCAGCCCTGGCCCCTCTTGGCAGCTGTGAGGCTGAAGGTGGCTGCTGGCAAGCAGAGGGTTAGCAGGTCCCTCAGCTCCCCATCTCTGCTGAGAGGGCAGGGGAACTCCTCACATAAAAATCTCCTAAAAGAGCTACACGAGGAATACTTGAGCTTTCAGAAAGCCAGAGTCTGGATCAACAACAGGATGCAACTCTTGCCTTTGCAGGAGCAGTGAGCTCAGGATATCTTCCTTTTCCATGTTTGTGGTCGTTGCCATAGCTGCTGCCTTTGATAGAACCTTCTGTTTTCTCTCTCCTGCCATTTTTTCCTTGGCTTGATGAAGCTTTCATTCTTTTTAGGATCAAGATCTCCTTTCTTAATTCTGTTCTAAAGGAGGTGTTTGACAGCTGTAATGCCCAGCCCTGTCTGCTCTTGAATCCAGGAAGGAATGAAAGCAGACACACAATAAATTAGAAAAGGCTTCATTTAAGGGTTTGGGGTTGGTTTTTTTTCTGTTTTATCTCTGCAACAGTATTTTTAGCCCTTTCTAAAGCAACAAGATGTTGCCTGGCTAGGTATCAGTAAGAGCAAAAGAACCTGAGAAATAACAAAAACCTGGCAATGACAGAGTTGTTGCTCAAGGATACCTGGATCTGCTCCTCTTCTCACCTTCCCTCTTCTCCTCTGCTCTCACCAATCCTGTCCATATGGGGAGAGTGTGAGAGCAGCTCCTCTTTAGGAACAGGCAGCTTCTCCCCCTGAAAAATACCATGGACAGTTGGCAGGGATATCTCTCCCAGAAATAGTAGGGAAGGAGCCTGACAGGCCTTGGAACTGTCTCAGATCTTGGGCTTGGTGGTTGTGTCTGTTTTATTTTAGGTGATGGCCCCTGCTGTCCCAGGCACTGGGTACCTCTGTAAATCAAAAAGATAATAAAAATCCCACTGCCATTAAAATAATCCATTTTCAACTTGATAGTCTGTCCCTGTGAAAGGAAACACATTTTTATGTGGGAGCACATTCCCCTTTCCCAAAGCCCTCTCAATCCCATACCTGTGGAGGAATGTGATCCCCAGGGTAGCTCTCTGTTAAATTAAAATTAATTGGAATATAATTTAATAGAGGAGTAACATCTCCATGGATCTTACTCTGGGAAGTAGAGTCATTTTGAGGTGTTTAACTGTGCTGTGTGGCTTGGGTTAATTCATTGGCTTTTCCCTGCATTTTCTAGTGGATAACTGATCCTCTTATGGGCGCTTCTCTTTCCAAAGGATTTTTATTGTCCCTTTCTCTAATGAATGAATGAAGGGCGGAACAGCAGTCACTGAACAGTTCCAGCAAACTGGAATTGTTTTAGGCTCAATTCAGCAAAACTTTTGGGTGCTCTTGTGTTTTTTTGGGGCTGTGATGGATGTTAACAGCACTGAGGGTTTTGTCTGAGTCAGCAATGGCAGGAGGGAAGCTGTACCAAACACCTGTCTGTGCCAGGCCTTTGGAAACCAAGCCATGCACACCTTGGATGTGTGTTTGGGGGGGCAATTGCTCCCCTTCCCTGCTTGAGCTGTTGCCCTGGAGCACAGGACCATTGGGGTTGGAGAAGATCGTTGAGTCCAGCTTAAAGCCACCACCAGCCCATGTCCCCAGGTGCCACATCCACGTGGCTTTTAAGTCCCTCCAGGATGGGGACTCCTGGGCAGCCTGTGCTGAGGGTGACAGCCCTTTCCATGAAGAATTTTTTTCCATAATATCCGATTCCAATGTCCCCTGCTGCATCTTGAGGCCGTTTCCTCTTGTCCCTTGGGAGGAGAGACTGACCCCACCTGGCTACAGACTCCATTTGGGTAGGTGTAGAGAGGGAACTACGGCAGGAATAATAAGGAGCAGTCAGGAACCAAACCCTCCCAGAATCCAGCCTGTCTCTGAAAAGCTCCAGGATCCCCTCAGATTTTAGCTGTGTGCCTACAACACTGCCAACCCTTTGGAAGTGAGGATTTCTCCTGTAAAAAGCAGTCATCTGCTCCCAGCAGTGATGGAAGGGGCTGTTTATTGTGGCTGTTCCGAACAGCCACTGAAGGATGAGGTCGCTGATGTTGATGAATGAGCCCGAGCTCACCGGGTAATGACTCTGCTTTTAAGTGCTCTTTGATCAGCACTGCTCCAAACGGGCTATTTATAGAGCTCCTGGAGCTGTGGGGCCCAGCCATCAGCACAGGAATAGAAGGCAAAAACAGGAATTCTTTTTGTTCCCCAAAGGCTGGGAAACAGGGCAGGCTCCTCAAACAACCTTTCCAGATGGTTAAAGCTCTCCAAGAGCTCTCTACCTGCACGTGCCTGGTGTGGTGGAAGGATCTGGAGCAGCCACAGTGTAGAGCAAGCAGCTGGCTGGAGCTGCTTGTGGCTCCTCCACAGCCTCTGCCACTTTATAGGGCTTTTCATCATGTTTAGAGTTCTGACAGACACTTCTGTGGCAGGTTCTCATTTTAATTGATGAGACGGCCTTGTTTTCATCGCTTTCCCTAATGCTCTTTTAAAGTTGAGCAGTTTGATGCCTTTGAGCTGGCTCTACCTTTGGGTACAGCTCATTTCAGGAGTTTCGTGCTCTGTGTGTTGGATTTTATCACCTCCCTCTGGAAATAATCCTTGCTGCCAGCTCTTGGGCTCTGTGCACTGTAATGCAGCAGGCCAAGGCTTCATTCTCACTCAGTTACCAGGGAGTGGAAAAATCTGTTCCTTGGTGACCTGGCAGGAGCTCAGCTTTGCCTCCTACTGCAGGGATGTGGGGGAAGCTCTCGGGGCTGCCTGGTGGGATGTCTGTTACCATAAAGTCATGGAATGGCTTGGGTTGGAAGGGACCTTAAAGCTCATCTCAGCTTCCACTGTCCCAGAGTGCTCCAGCCTGGCCTAGGACACCTCCAGAGAAGCTTGTACTGCAAGAGAAGGAAATATTCAGTCCTTCTCTGTTGTCTCAGCTGCTGGCAAGTCCTGTAGAGCTTTTTCCTATCTCCTTTCCATCATCTCTGGCAGCCAGGCTGCCCATCCTGGACAAACCCAGCTGATTCCCATCCCTGCCCTTGTGCTGCCCAGGAACAGCCTGGGAATTTCAGCTGGGTGCACTTTGGAGCACCAGCCTAAGCAGGAGCAGCACATCCTACCGCTTACCCTGCATCCCCCACATCTTCCCTGGTGTTCCTACCCCTCCTCTCTGCAGAATCCCACCCTGTTCCAAAGGCTGCAGCTCCTTCACTGCAGTCACAGCTGTGAAATGTGGGATTTCAAGAGCACAATTTTGGGAAGTGGTCTGTGTCGCTTGTGCAGCTTGTGCACAGAACAGCAATTCCCATCCTCCTGCTTCCTGGGACTTGTTTACTCTGCTTCCCTCTTCCCTTTTTTTTTTTTTTGTTTTTTTTTTTGGCTGTTTTGAAAGCTTAGCTGTAACAAATCCCCAAACTCCTCTGCCTTTGCCAAGGCCCACTGTGAATGATGGAGTTATGGATGAATACTTATTATAACACTTGCTTTGATGTCTGGCATCTCTTTAACCAAAGGCACACAGGGAATTTGTTTTGGACAATGAATCTGAATTCTGTTGGGCTTGATATTGTAGCTTTTTTTAAAGAGGGCAGATGTACCCAGAAAGAAAGCTGTAAACTCCTGTATTTTCCCAGAGATCTCCTGTTGGTTTAATAATCTTACTTATCTGGGAATCTCTTCAAGTATCAAAGGGCCAATTATGTGCTGCCTGGAGAGGAGCAGGGAGAGCTGTTTCTGTGTCACAGGCTGGTCACAGCAGGTCTCATGTCCTCCCTGGCTCACTGCTGGAAATCTGTGGGGCAGAGATAGTCATCATTTATTTTCATCTCCCATCTCCTCTTTGCTCAGTGGGGGGAACTCTCAACAGGACTGCGTGGTTTCTGCTGATGTTGAGACAAGACTTTAATTGAAAAACCTCAGAAAAACTGATCACAAATGGTTTGCGACAAGGCAGGGTGGGGAGTGTCTCGTGGAGGAGGTCAGGTCTTCTGTTAGCTTGATTTTTAGGGAAAGAAGCATCTTGTTTTTTGACATTTGAGTGAATATAAACACAACTCCCCCTCCTCAAAACAACAGGCTTCATCTTTTATTAAATAGCTCATTTTTGTGGTCTGAGTACAGATTTTATCAAGACTGCATCTTGCTTCTCTCTGCAGGGGCAGCTCTCTCCAACAGGATACTCTTACATGTTTTTTTGGAAAGGAGAAATCCTCAGGACAAGTCTGGGGTCTTGTGAGAAGCCAGTGTTTGTGTGGAGACAGAGCAGATAATCTGTGCTTAATTATTTGGAGAGGCTGCCAGCAGATAGCTTATTTTTAAAGGAAGAGTTTTATTACAGCATCTTTGCTGGCTTCAGCCTTTCTCACCAAGCTCATTGGCTTTTCTTCTGGTGCTTTGCTTCTGGGGCCCTCAAAGGTGTTCTCTTTGGTTTCTTTTTCATTCCTGGAGGTAGGAATGGATGTTCTGGAGGTGGATTCTGCTTTTGGAACCAGGATCTCGCCATCCCTGGCATTCCAGGTCATGGTCAGTACCTTCCAAAGGGTTCTGCTTCAGCCCTGACACTCACAGGCTGCTGCTTACGTCCCTTGAAATTTGGGTGAAGGCTTCAAAAATCTTTGGGTTTTTCCATCCAAAGGTGGTTCCTGGCTTTGCTGCTGAAGGCAGCTTTTGCTTTAATGAAGTAGAGTTCGTCTCTTGACGGCGAAATCTGCAGTTTCATTTGAAGGGTTTAATTGAACGTGGTAATTAACTCAGTATCTCATGCGTGAAGTGTTTCATATATTTAATAATGTGTGCGCCTATTTTGGGGTGAGATTCAGTTCCTCTCCTCCGTGATACAGTTAGGGGAGCCATCTCACTCAGGCTAGGAAGAGCTGGATGAATCCAGGTGGAATGTGGTGCTGGGATCATTGGCCTCATTTTCACACATACATTATGTCACAGTGGTTTTTGCAGTCCCTCCTTCAGCTGCACGGCTCAGTCTTTTGCAGGAGGCTGATTTTTCTGTAAGTTTTATCATTACTGTGTAAAAACAATATTTTGTGTTCTGTAGATCTCAGGAGGCACTTTGGAACTTTCTGTGAGGAAAAGCTGACTGAGCTCTCTGCTTTCTTTAGCTCCCTGGGCACAAGTACAGGCCAGGCTACAACACTGACGTTGGGGACAAGTGGATCTGGCTGAAATGAAACCCCTTCCTGCTGCTGCCCTGGCCAGGATGGACCACAGAACCTGAGGGAAGAGAGGAGCCACGTTCAGTGCACCCGTTCCACATCGCTTGTGTGGCACCAAGGAAATGCTGCTTAAATCATCTCCCATCCCCAGCAGAAGGGAGGAGACTCCCAGAAGGAAAATCACTTTATTCTGGTTTGTTTCTCCCTGAGGAGCTCAGGGATGTTGGGTAGTCAGTGTGGGAGATAGCCAAGTGAGCTAGAGCAGGCTCAACATCAGAGCTGAACTTTCTCTTCCTCAGGACTGTGGCACATTGTTTTCCAGGATTGCTGTTGTTCTGCTGAATCAAGAGAAATTAAACCTGTACCCTCCTGGCTCTCACAAAGTTCTTTTCTTTCTGTATCGTGTGTGGTGTTTTATGGTTCATTAGAAGCAACAACGTGTTCTGAAAGGCACTGACTGGACCTCAGCAAAGTGTAAGCAGTTCATTGAGAGATGGAAATAAGTGATCTCAATTAATACAGCAAAAATCTCTGCTTAAAATTAGAAAAAATAGTCAAAACAGTTGCCAGCAGTTTTACTCACAGCTTCTTGCTTTGATTCCACTGCAGAGCCAAATGTTTGTTGGGTATAAAAGACAAGTGTAATTATTATTTTTGCACCGCCCTGAAAGTCCAAGTTGGAGGGGTTTTTTTTTTTTTTTAAAGAAATGATTCATTTGGTATTAGTTAGTCACAGAAATGAGGCACTTTGGCCTTGGTTCAAGCAGCACTGTCCAGATTTAGGCTGCAGTTAATTTTGCATTTCCAGCACGGGGCTCGCTTCTTCAGTCACTGAGGAGAAAAGTGCTGCCAGGCATTCCAGAATTTAGGGCAGTGCCTTGGAATGAAGCAGCCCAGTCTCACTCATGCCCCTTCCCGTACCAAAACCGGTGTGAAAAGAGTCCTTTAAGGAGGGCCTTGGGGGCCTGGTGAGATACTGGATGAAGGAGCAGTGGGACAGAAACGTGGCTCTTTTTGCTGATGCCGTAGCTCTTGATTTCTGTGTTTTGTGCCTCATTCACGTGTCCTCAGGGAAGGGATGCCTGAATCCCTCAGCACTCCCAGCCAGTGCAGTGTGAGCCTCCCTCCAGCTGCCCAGAGCTCCATCTCCCAGCTCTGAGGGCTGTGGGGATGAAAGGAACACCTGCTGTGGTTTTGGGATTCCTCTGGAGAGTGCAGCTCTGTTTGCACACGTGGCCTCCGTCCCTGTGCTGCTGGCTTCTCTGGCTGCTGGAATTCTCTTGGCAGTGTATGTGTAGCCTGGTGCCAGGTCTGGGAAGGTGTTTTGTGCTGTGGGTAGAGCTGGGGGAGCTGCTGGGGGGCTCACTGGGGTGCAGAGCAGCTTTAGGAGCCCTCCCCTCCTGCTCCAGCAGTACAGGGGGCTGAGCTTTGCATGTAGAAACTGTAATTCCAGTCAGGAAACGCAGTGCTGGTGAGCCCTGTGGTATGACAACATACATCTCAAGCATACTTTTTTTATTTTGTTCGGGCTTTAACTCTGCTTTAAAACTGTTTATAACCTAAATCTGTGAAGGAAATAACTTTTTCTCCCCTTGCTGTAGGAAGGAACACTAGCTGTATTTTTCTCTTCTCTCCTTCCCACTCCAACACCTCAAAAAAAAAATCTCTTAGCAAACCAGCTGTAAAGATTTTGGGTTTTGGAGGCTCTGCTGTGCCAGTTGGATGAATCCATCTCCAGTTCTTACTTAGACTGGAGAAGATAACACAGCTCAAGCTCTCTCCATGCTTCTGCGTGGGTGCACGTGTGAAACCATCTGCAGGCTGTCCTCTTATCCCAAATTCCCATTGCCTGGGGCTTGCCTCTTGCCTGTCGTGTCCCGTGCTTGGCTCTGCCTGCTTTCCCAAGGCTGATTGCCTGGGGAAGGTCACATTTATGGGCAGAATCACCAGTTTTCCTTGTGGCTCCACTGGTCACTCCAGTTCAGCAGCAAGCTCCCCCTTGCCTTCACTTGGCACAGGAGGGGAGAGAGGAGGTGAGTGACTGGTGCTTGTCTGTGTTTTCACATTAATATCCGTTAATGGATATTGATCTTCCCCCTCAGCTGGGGCAGGCTGGGACCATCCAGGCTGTGGAGATACCTGTGCCTGGCTGAGCTTCTCCACGGGGAATTGGCTCCTCAGCAGTGACATCAAGCCCAGGGCTGCAGTTATGAGGTCCAGCAAATTTCTTCCTTCAAGGTGAAACTTTGATGTTTTAATTACAGAACCACAGAGGGGATTGGGTTGGAAGAGACCTTCAAGCCCATCCTGTCCCACCCCCTGCCATGGGCAGGGACACCTTCCACTATTCCAGGTTGCTCCAAGCCCCATCCAACCTGGCCTTGGACACTTCCAGGGATCCAGGGGCAGCCACAGCTTCTCTGGGAAACACAGCAGCAATGAGGTTTGGATATTATCCCTGCTGCCTCAGTTCTATTGTGCCCCCACCACAGACAAAGGCTGGAGTGAATCCCTTCTGTGGAAGAGCCTGCTGAGCAAGTGGAATTCGGGTGCACAGCAAATCCCAGCTGGCTCCCAGTGCTGTTCACAAAAGCAGAATGAATCAGTTGTGCAGAAGTGAGTGGAAGCACCCAAAGCAGTGGGGAGGTGGGGTGGCACAACAGTGTCACCTGATGGGCTGCACCCCAAAACGTGCCTGTGCAGGTTTAGTGTGAGCTGAGTGGGAGAGGCAGGCACCACTCCTCATTCTTCCAAACGGGATGGGGGGTCTCCTGGCTGGGGGTTAAGAGTTGTGGCAGAGCAGTGGTTTGGGTTTCTCTGGGTTCCTGTTCCTCCCCTCGCTGCTGCAGGCGTTGTCCTCTCACAGAAAGCAGGGAAGCAGCTCCGGGGCAGCGTTACAGTGCCAGGCTGGCACAGCAGTGCCCAGGAGATGGGATTTATCCAGCTGCTGAGGCACAGGTGTGCTCTTCTCTGCTTCTCCTCCTTGCCTACAAGAAGGTGGCTGCTCCAGACATTGCTGCTCGCTGTGGAAGCTGATTTCCTTTTTTGGGAACCAAATGCTTCGATATAAAGCTCCCAGGAGAGTTTGTGGTGTATAAAGGGAGTTGATGGATGCAAAAAAAAAAAAAAAGGCACAAAATGGTGCTAAGGTAGAGCAGGCGTGGCCTGTGCAGCCCTGGCATGGCCCATGTCAACTCCCAGGATGTGCCCGTCACCTCTGGGTGTTTTGGGAGACAAGGTGGATTGGTTTTATGTCACAAAAGGTGAGGGTGTCAAGAACTGGCCTGGGATTTGCCACTGGGACACAGACTCCATTCACTGCTTTTTTTGGGTTTTGGTTTTTCTGCTTACAGGAGAGACTCAAGGTTGAAGGAGGAAGGAACTTGATGAAATCCATTTCCACTTTTGGATATGGGTAAAAATCAGGCTTCCGTTGCCTTCAGTGGGCAGCTGCAGCAGTCTTTGGGGTCAGGTGCTGTGGGTTTGGCACGGTGCATCAGTCCCTGTGCTTTCCTGGCACAGCCCACCCCCGTTTCTCCTGGCCACGCTGATTTCTATCCCACATCCATCTCTGGAGTCCCTGTGGAGCTGCTTTTCCCTCAGGTGTCTGCCTGCATGCAGCATTTTGGCAGGGAGGCAGCTTGAGCTGGACAGCATCGGCTTCCTCGGGGAGCTTGATGTTCAACAGGCTCGGCTGGCAGGAGCTTTTACGAGCTGTGGAGGCAGCGAGGGGAAAACCACTTGGAGACCCAATAAAGCCTTTTCCTGGTGTGCCCAGACAGATGCGGGCGCTGACACCGCTGGGACACGGGCGGTGCCTCACGCCGGTGCTCCCTGGCGCGGCTCCGAGCACACAAACCCCTCTGCCATCCTGCCTGGCCCCTGTGCTGTGTGCCCAGCCCTGCTTTGTGTCACAGAGCCGGTGCAGGGCAGTGTGAGGCACCTGCAGGCTCCAGGTCTCGCTGGTTTCCAGCGGCATGCTCGGGCTTTCCCAGCACATCCCATTAGGTGGCAATGCAGCCTGTTCCTCTGAGCGGCCCCTCTGCGCAGGATGACGGCACTGGGAAAGGGGCTGCAGCCTCTCTGGGGTGGCCGAGGCTCTTCAGAGAGTCCAGAGGGCTCTCCGATTTGTGCTTTTAACTCTATTTTGGCTGCTGACACTAAGAAGGACGCCGGGATTCCCGTCCTTCTGGCTTTGAGGCGCCCTGGATCGCACAGTGATGGCTGTGGCCATGCTCGGGCCAGCTCTGTCCCTTGCCTGGGCTACACAGTTTGCCCCTGCTTTGGCCACCCTGCTGCTGCCTGTTGCTTCATCCCGTGTCACTTCCAAGCAGGAGAAAGCACCCAAGTGGCACCAGGGCAAGAGGGACACTCAGCACCTTCTCCGGGGTGAGCAGCGAGCAGGACAACTCCTGCTCCTCTGGCTGCCTGACAGAGCCAGCCCCAGCTGCCGGCAGGACAAGGCTGCTGGCTCTCTCTCCCTGCTCCCAGCAGCCTTTCCCAGGCCTGCAGAGGATGCAGACACCTGCACTGCCCTTGGCCACGGCGCTCCAGCTCTTGCTCGGGAGCCGAGTGAGGCAGGAGCTCACCCGGGCAGGGCCAGCCAGCAGCCAGGGCTGTCCTGGGCTGCCCAGCGGGCTGGGCAGTGCCCAGGGAGCACTGTGGGAGTGCCCTGTGCGTGGCTGGGAGCACAGGCCTGCACCCCAACTGATGCCTTGCATTTTAACTTTCATATTTTTCAAGCCCTGCAGTGCTCAGTGTGTGACTCTGCAGTGTTTTGTAGCCTGGGAGCTGCTGTTCTCTCACGTTAAGATTGATGTAACAAAGCCTCTCTGAGCCTGCTCTCCAAGGACACCCCGACTGTCCTGGGCCCAAAATGTGTAACCCAGCATCTTGAGAAGGGGGGGTAATGCTGGGGGAAATGCCATCATTAGCTAAAGTTTTAATTGGTGAATTTATGCTGATATGCAAATGGACCAAAGCTATAAAGGTGGGAAGAACTCGTGACTCGGGGTCCATCTTGGGGTCCATTGTGAGAGCAGCCTCTGGCTCCCCAGGGTGAGCCTTTGAAGGCCTTCAAATAAATATCCACCTTTATTCCCTCACTCCTGTCTAGTCTCTGTTTCTAGGGAGCCACTTCAGGCACCCCAACCAGGAGCTGAGCTCAGAGCACGGGGCTGCAGGCTCCGTGGGTGCCCTGGGGTGGGTTGGGGATGCCCCGAGCACCACCGTGCCTGGTGGGACCCCCAGGTGCAGCCCCGTGCTCCGTCCCCCCTTCTCCTGAGCTCCAGAGGGGTCGTGCATCCCACAGCCTGCCTCTCCCTGGTTTAACTGGGATGTTGTGTGGAGATGGGAGAGCGCTCGGCTCCAGAGCAGCCTTTCAGGGCAGCCCAGCCGAGGGCAATGAAGCAATATTGCAGTGTGATGTTTCATTGCTCCGTAATTAACTTCAGCCCCTTTCAAGCTGCAACAAATTACCCTCAAAGCCCGTTTTTGTACCGGGGAGAACTTTGAACTGCCTTTGCAGCCCTTGTGCCTGGGAGGGAGCTCCTGCTGGCTGTGGCTGCAGCTCCGTGTGTGGTTTGGGACCAGCCCACGTGGCTGAACACAGGCAGAGGTGCTGGGCTGGGGCTGGCATTAACCCTGCCCAGGACAGTCCCAGGTGTGGGGAACAACCACAGCATCCCGGGAGAGCCTCTGGCTCCACCCTGAGAGTCTTCTCTGCTGGCTGGATCCTGGTGCACCCAAGGCTTTAGATGCATGCTGCTATCCCGAGGTCTTCCCAAAACACCGTGGGCAGGTTAATCCAACGCCTGAAAATTCAGCTCAGCTGCTAGAAGGGAGCAGCCTGCTTCAGCAAAGACCTGAGGATCTGATTTGCCAGGGTCAGAAGTCTCAGAATGCTTCCCGTGCCCTGGGTAGGTCCTCTTGGGTGCCCTCGGGAGAGGAGGAGGAAGCTGTGGCTGCTCTGGACCTCTCTGCCCACCCACGTGCCCACAGAGGAGGTGGTCAGAGGAGTTTGAAGGGCTGCTCAGTTTCTGTAAGTGATGGTGATGATGGGGGATGCCAGCCATTGCTCTGGGTGTGTTGAAGCATGAGGAGCACACAAACCTTCAGCCCAAATCTCCAGGGAGAAAGCCACGGGCCCAGACCCCGTTGTGGCACCCTGGGATGGCTCAGTCCCAGCGTGGGGCCCCAGCAGCCCTGTCACACCTGTGGGCACCACCTGCAGTGGGGTTCCAACCCCTGGATGTGGCACGGGAGGGGTCACAAGGAGCTTGGTCCATGGGTGAGCCTTAAAAAAAGGGGGGGTGAGCTTTCACCTCTCTTTCCAGTGCTGCCCATGGAGCAGTGCTGGAGCCCAGCCTCGTGCCCTGCTGGGCCTGCAGGAGGGGATGTGAAGCAGTGACACATGGTCAAGCTTTAATTACCCGTAATTACCCAAACACATCCACCTGGGTCCAAAGCTGGGGCAGGTGCATCCCGGTGGGACAGGGGAGCGGGCAGACCTGGCAGGGCTGTGATGGAGCTGCCCTTCCTGGGAAAGCCACTTGGTTTAGAGTCCCCTGGGATGGTTGCAGCACCAGCCTTATCACCTTCAGCTGGGCCAAGTGGAGCAGGTTAATGATCAGATTTATCATAAAGCAATCTAATGAGCAGCAATAGTGCCAAGCGCTTTCCATTCAGTGACGCACATCCAAATGTTAACAGGAGCTGACAGCCTGACCCTGGGACTGTGCTCTGGCCAAGGAAAATCAGCCTGAGAGTTCCCTGGAGAGGGCAGCCATGGCTTTAAAGTGTCTTCTCAAAGCGTTTATCTGACCAGATAAAAAAAAAAATTTAAAAAAAAAATTTAAAAAAAAATAAAAAATCCTGAGCTGCAGAGTTGGGTTATGTGATCGTCTCCCTCTCTTCTCCATCTCTTGAAAGCTTGACAAGCCTTGGCCTGGGAATGTGCTGGGGTGGCTCAATCCAGCAAGGAAAGCTCCAACAGCATCCCAAATCCTTCCCGGGCTGTGCTCTCGAGTCTGCATCACTGGTACCCAAAGGGAGGATTAACATGCTGGGAGTGCTAATAGGGAAACTTCAGTAATTGAAGGCGTTTGGAGGCTTCTGTTGGCATATTTGGTTTTGGAGGTCACATTTTATTCTAGCAGCTCTTCCTCTGCTCTAAGCCTTCCACCCCCTGCCCTCTCCCTCTGCAGTTCAGAAGGGAAGCAACATGCTTTATTCCAAGTTTACTCCAGGGCAAGTCTCTGTGCACAGAGAGGTTGTGGAATCTCCATCCCTGGAAGTGTTCCAGGACAAGTTGGATGGGGCTTGGAGCAGCCTGGGGTAGTGGGAGGTGTCCGTGCCCATGGCAGGGGTGGGAAGGGGTGAGTTTGAAGGTCCCTTCCAATCCAATCCATATTCCATGGTTCCATGGTCCGAGCAGTGGGTGCAGCTCCTTGCATGGCAGGTGCAGAGAGGAAGAGGAGGGTCAAGCCAGGTGTGAGGAAATTCTCCCAGGAGTGGCTGGAAGGAGAGGATCCTTGTGGTGAGAGGGTTTGGCTGCCACTGTGGCTATCAAAGGGGTTTTATTGGCTCAGCAGCTGGTGCCAGGAGCCTCAGGGAAAGCTGCAGGGTGTCCTGCAACCTTCATCCAGGCCGCTCCCAAGGACCTGTTCCCAGCAAAAGTGTTCTGTCCTTGGGAAGTCTTCTCCAGCATGGCCCTTCAACAGCCTGAGTGATTTCTGCTGCTTGCACTCAGGGAGTTTTCCCCATCTTTAACATCATTTATTTTTTGGTTTGAGTAACAGCAGTACCCAGGGCTGGCTCAGCAGTTGTTTGATCCCACAAGTCTCTGCCCTTGGCCACGTCATACAACACGGAGTTCCTCGAGGCAAATTGTGTGAAAAGATGCCCTTTCTTTTTGTCCATCACTTCTGGATTTACTGTCCCTTCATTCCCTCTGAATGCCCCGTTGTTTGCAGAGCCTGAATACGAGCTCTGTCCTGGGACCAGCATGGCCCCTTCCACTGGGCACCCCAAGAGGACCCCAAGGAGGCTTCTCCCCCAACGTGCTGCTTTTCAGAGGAGCCCTCCAAGGCAGGGCCACTGCTGTGGCTTTGTGTGGCACCCTCCATCCAGGAGATGGCCCGAGAGGCAGGTGGGGATGGTGGCAGCGAGCAGACCCTGGGAGCAGGGAGGGGAGCCAGCCAGCTCCAGTGGGAAGAGCTCTGAAGCCCTCTTTGTGCGGCTGGAGCAGTGACCCCGTCCGTGCTCTGCCCTTGCCTGGGTGCAAGTGCTGTGAAAGGGACTGGGAGCCCCTGGCAGAGCAGGGATTGGGGGCGACAGGGCTGGAATTGTGCACGTTCCCTGCTCATTCCCTCCTCACCCTTCCCGGGGCTGCTCTCTGCCCTTTGCTTTTCTTCATGCTGGATCTGTCCCCCATCCCTGGAGCTGTCTGAAGGAGCAGAAGGTGCTGCCAGGTTTGGAGGTGTTTCTCACCTCGGTGAAAACAAACAGGGCTGATTTGGTCCCTAACTGCTTGTCCATGGGAGCTGCAAAGCTGTGCCTGCCTGGGGCGGGAGCTGCGAATTTCGCTCCGTTTGATCGAGTGCTCTCCTGCCCCAGCTTCAAAGCTCTCTTTGCTTTTCCACCTCCTTTTATGTCCCATCTCTTGAAATTCCAGTCCTGCGCGAAGGCACAAGCCCAGGACAGCTGAAGGCTTCCAAATGCAATTATTTTCCAAAGCGTTTCAATAAATTAGCAGCTCGTTCCTTTGCCAGACAGCACTTCCCTTCCCATTGACCCACGTCTGTGCAGCCTGCAGTGTGCCTTGGACCTTTCTCCTCTGGGATGTGTCAGCTGGGAGGAGGCAGCCAGGCACTCTCAGCTGTGATTCAGGCCTGGGCTGCGACTCCAGAGAGGTTGGCACGAGCATCTGCAGATATATATACATATATATATATATATATATATATTTCTTTTTTTAAAAAATAGCCTGTTATTTATGAAGCTACTTTGGAGTCTGATTCCCCTGCTTTGTTCGATATTTATTGGTGCTTCACCCGCCTTGAACTGGGAGCTGTAAGCGCTTTGATAAATGGATTTGCCTTTCCTGGAACCATGTCCCAACATCAGCTCATCAGCATCCTCAGCCAGAGGGCCACTCCTGTAAATCAAGGATGGTGAGGAGGAAAAAACCCCGAGCAAGGCAGGATGGCAACCCAGGCACCAGCTCCTCAATTCCATGGGGTTCAGTGCTTGGATAAGGGATTGCTCCCAGTGACTGAGCTCTCTGTTTAGTTCAGGGAGGAGTTCCTTCCCAATATCCCATCCATCCCTGCCCTCTGGCAGTGAGAAGCCATGCCCTGTGTCCTGTCCCTCCATCCCTTGTCCCCAGTCCCTCTCCAGCTCTCCTGGAGCCCCTTCAGGTCTCTCTTCCCTGTCCTGTCACACCACAGGCCAAAAGGAATCGGGTGCAGAAGGATCAGGGACAGTGTCAGTGTAGGAAAGGTCCTGGAAATACCAGCTAAAGGTGCTGTCACTGCATGATGAACCCCCCAGGCAGGGATCAAGCTGGCATTTTCCCTGAAAATGCTTCTCTGTGGCAGGGAGAGGTGGCATTTAGCAAAGGCAGCTTTGGGATCTATATTGAATGTCTGGATGTTGCTATGGAGAAGCTGGATGGAGGCCACCAGGAGGAAAGGAGGCTCAGGGGGGACCTTCTGGCTCTGCACAGCTCCCTGACAGGAGGGGACAGCTGGGGGGGTGGGGGTCGGGCTCTGCTCCCAGGGAACAGGAGGAGAGGGAACAACCCCAAGTTGGGCCAGGGGAGGTTTAGATTGGAGAGTAGGGAAAAATTCCTTCAGCACAAGGGTGGGCAGGCATTGCACTGCCCAGGGCAGTGCTGGAGTCCCATCCCTGGAAAAGTTTGAAAGGTGTGCAGCTGTGGCACTTGGGGACACGCTTCAGTGGTGGCCCTGGTGGTGCTGGGGGAAAAAAGTCTTGGAGGTCTTTCCCAGCCCTAAGGATTCTGTGATTCCATGAAACAGCACATGGGTGGAAAGGGACCGTGGCCCCAGGGAGATGTCCCAGGGGAGATTCCTGCTTGCTCAGGTGGCTGCTGCTGGGCACTGGCATGGGCTGCATGCCCAGGGCAGGGCCATGTGGCTGGGGGAACAGCAGCACTGGCAAGGATCTGCATCCACAGCTGTCCCCTCAGCACGGGGAGCTTTCCTTCTAAAATAACGACTGGGAAAAATCCCTGTCACCTAACAGAAACCTTTCGGGCCCTTTGGGTTCTTCCCTGTGATTAAGTCTAACGAGAAGAGACAGCAGAGGATTTATCAGAATCTGCTCCCTGATTCCAGCTTTGCCTCTGTGCTGACAGGAGATCCAAGGCTGCCACTCCTGAGCAAGGGCTTCATGCAATGTGGCCACAACCCTGAGGTGTGGAGTGTGGAGGGGAATAAAGCAGCAGGATAATTTGGGGTGGAGGAGAAGATGTGAACCTTGGCAGCACTGCCATGGTGACAGGGGACCTGGAAGTGCCTGCTGCAGCCTGGCATGGGCACCGTGGGCACTGTGGCACGCTGGGATCTGGGATGGAGAGGGCTGGTGCCATGGAGGGGCTGTGTTTTCCCTTCTGGAAGTCAGCACAGGCCTGGGGAAGACACTCTGGAAGCCAGTGGCAGGGTGAGAGAGAGGCAGCTGAGAGTCCCCTGAGCAGGACCCAGCCTCCTGTGCCTCAGCTTTGCCCTCCAGTCCCAGCCTGGCTGCTGCTGGCTGGAGCACACAGGCCACGGGGAAGGTTGGTCATGCTGCTGGGAAAAAAGCACACCGAGGCTCGGGCTGTGTTTGAATTCCCCTAAAGAGCAAAACCCGGACCTCTGTACGCTGCTCATCCCAACCAAACACATCCAAAATCCTGCAGCACCCTCTGGGCCAGCACCCCCAGCAAAGGCCAAGCAGCTCCTGAGCATCCCAGTCCCTTTTCCCAGCTGCCGGGCTTTGCTTGGAAGGCAGGGCCAGGCACAGAAATCTCTGTCCCAGAGGGGCCAGGCAGTGCCCCAGCTCCTGCCCTGCTGCTGGCCGTGGCCAGGGCTTGGCTCCAGCCCAGCTCCCAGGGCTTTCAGCCTGCTCCAGCCCCTGACTGCCGGGCTGTGGGTCTAGCAGGGACAGGGACAGCAGGAATTGGGTCCCTTGGGGCAGCACCAGCGGGATGGGGACGTGTTTGGCTGGGGGGATCTCCAGCACCGGGGGCAGCGTTGGATGGGAGGGAGCTGGCTGCACCCTGAGCAAGGCTGGGAGCAGTAATTGGCGAACGAGGCTGTGCTGTAATTACTGCCGGCCTGTTTGCCCCCCAGCCCTGCTGTGCTGCAGAGGGAGAACGTGTCCTTGCAGCCGCTGCCATCCCTCCCCGCGCAGCCACGTGAGAGGCAAGGGGAGCTAAAAATAAACCCGGGTAAAAATAGTCCCACGTGTGCTCGCTTTCGAGGGGAAACGAGGGGAATTTTCATCCGAAGGAAAAGGGAGAAGAAGACACTGAGATTTATTTTCCCAGCTCACCCTCTGGAAAACAGGGCCTGTGTCCAGGCAAGGGAGAAGTGGATTAGAGATGTCACGGGGTCAGGACTCCATCTCAGCCTGTGCTAACCCACAAAATGTGTCAGTGCCCTCCTCCCCTCTGCCTCGCTGCCTCCCTCTCCTGCCATTTCTCTTAGGAATTTCTCTCCTTCCAGCCCAGCTCAGCTCCCTGGTGCTTCAGCAATGCCTCAGGGCTGACTTAACTCCAAGGGGACAGAAGGATTCATCCTTATTGCACCAGTGGGGGAAAAGAATTGATGGTATTATCATGAAAACCCAATTCCACTGAAATTTATCGGTGCCCCGGCACGTGTGGGGCTTTTCCCGGGCTGCTGGCGCTGGGAGTGGGCATCCTTGGAGAGCTTCATCCAGGGAAAGCTGCTCCCATCCCTGGCAGGGGGCAGGGACAGGCAGATCCAGACCCTGCCTGAAAAGGGAGGGCATCTGGAGCTCATTTATCATAGGAACATGGAAGCACAGGATGGTTTGGGTTGGGAGGGACCTTTAAAAGCTCTTCCCATCCCACCCCTCTGCCATGGGCAGGGGCACCTTCCACTGTCCCAGGCTGCTCCAAGCCCCATCCAACCTGGCCCGGAACACTGCCAGGGATCCAGGGGCAGCCACAGCTTCTCTGGGCACCCTGTGCCAGGGCCTCCCCACCCTCACGGGGAACAATTCCTTCCCGAAACCCATCGTGGCTCTTAATTGCTGGGAAGTAAAAACAAGTGTTCAAGCTGAAACAGAATTTTTTTAAAAAATGGTCATTACAACACATTCCGGGCCGGCACGTGCTAGGAGTGTTCTTAATTAACGGCGTGGTGGGAAGGAAAAGGAAAAGGGGAAATGTTAAAGCAAGGCCGTGGAGAGATGCAGAGGAGGAGCCCCGTCAGGGAAGATGTTCCCGAAGTCTCTCCCACCGCTCAGGTTCCAAACTGTTCCCGGGACAGGACGGTGGAGCCAGACCCGGCTCAGCCCCCGCGCTGCTCCAAGGCGTGCAGGACGGGATGCTCCGGTGGTGCCGGGCTGGGGATGTGGGCTGGGGAAAGGACGGGAGCAGGCAGCCTGGATGGAAATGGAGCGGCCGATGGATCTGCAGGGTTATCTGCCGAATGCGAGGTGTTTTTCTTTCTGGCCAGACCTCGGTGTGCCGGGGCAAACCCGTGTTTGCAGGCTGGGAAGGCGCTCCCCGCCCGTGCCCCATCTGCCGTGTGCGAATGAAAGGAGGAGAAAGGGCGAAGAGACCCTTTGACACCTCGTTCCTCACCTTTTGTGAGGATAGTCCTCCTCTCCAGTGCCAAAGGCGGGCTCTTTTCAGTGTCGCCTTTCCTTTGTTTGCTTGGAGAGAGCACTGGCACACGCTCCAGGAAATTAGCTCTTAACTAAAAGCACTTATGTAATTGGGGAGGGAGGGGGAGGTGTGTGCGCGCTGACTTTGGGGAAGTTCAGTCTACAAAAACAAACCTCGCTAACTACGCTTGGTTCTGATGAAAGGAGATAAATCTGTCAGTGAGAGGCTAAATTTACCGAGAGCGCAACCTCCTGCCCCTCGCCCCACCAGCCATGGCCAGGCTGCGTTTATTTCTGTTGGGCAGGCTCCAGAAAGCGCTGGGATGTGAAAAACAATCCCCAGAAATGTGAAAAACGTGGAATGAGGTGGGGGCGGCGGGAGGAGAAGTCGGGGGGAGGGAAGGGAGAGCAGCGGGGTGGGCGCGATGGCAGCCCCGCTGCTGGAACAAGGCATCCCGAGATGCTCCGACCTGCTGGGGAGCGGCTGGGAAAGGAGAAAAGGAGGCTCGGGGGGGACCTTCTGGCTCTGCACAGCTCCCTGACAGGAGGGGCAGTGAGGAGGGGTCGGGCTCTGCTCCCAGGGAACAGGGACAGGAGCAGAGGGAACGGCCTCAGGTGGCATCAGGGGAGGCTCAGGTGCCTTCCAGTGCGAAGCGTCCTGTGATCCATCACCCTGCTGAGGATGGCACCTCTGGGATGCCACCGCTGGTGGCTCGCGGGCTGCAGCCGGCCCCCCTCTCTGGCCTGCAGGATGCAAATATGCTTCAGGTTTGGTTATCAACCCAAATCTCTCACGGTACTGATTAACCAAGGGGTCACTGTCACCCACTGCCCAGGAACCAGGAGGCAAACCCACTTTGTTCTGCTTTTTAGCCCTCTAAACCTATGTTTTTTTTGTGGAAGAAGTGCCAGGAGAGGGGGAAAAACTCGCTTGCACGGTTGTTGACAAAAAGAGACCTCTCACTGTCCAGTTTTTGCTGTTGGAACTGTTTGAACTGCCTGATCCCTCCTGAGTTTTGGGGATATCCAAGCTGAGGACACATCCCGATGCCACGAGGAAGGTTTGGCTCTGGGAGAGCCCGTCACACCTCTTGGGATGGCTGGGATAGAGACGTCTTCACTCTGGTATGCTTTCAAGTGAGATTTATTGCTACAGTCTCTCAGGAATTTCAGGAACTCCTTCACAGAGCTTTGCAGAAGTCAGCCATGACACGAAGAATGATCCCAAGACTGCAGGTTACGAGGTCTGTTAAAGGTTAACTGGCCAATGGGTAATTGCTACGTACAGATATTTTCATTTTCACACCAATAGTTAATCACACCTGCATTACCTGTCTGTCGCATTGCGGAATTTTTCACCCAATCCTGCACTGTCCCACAGCTCTCTATTATTTCACTCTATGCTACCACACCCTTAACTTTTTACTTTATCCTATAACTACTTCTATATCAAAACTTCACACTTCAAAACCCTCTACTGTCTAACTTAACGCACTTTTTCTTAAACTACACACCAAGATCTTTGTTGTAAGTCACGATATTTGGAAGTTTTTCCCATGGTTTCAAATGGAATGCAGTAAACATTTCAAACTCAGGGCAAGCGGGCCCAAGGCCTTGAAGGTTTTTTTGCGCCTTGGATTCCAACAACACCTTGCTGAGCTGCTGCAGGACGTGGTTTGGTGACAGCCACATGGCACTGAGGCATCTAAACCCCAGCCTTCTGGAGATTCGGCAGGAGAAGCCCCAAGGAGAAACAAACCAACAAACAAACCAAACAAGCTGCTCCGCTGGGGTGAATGGATTGGCAGGATCCAGGTGGATTCCTGCCAGGTGAGGCTCGGGCTCTGCTGCTGGAGCATCCCTGTGCTGCCCTGCTCAGCAGCCCTGTCTGTGCAGCGAGGACACGTTTTTATATCAGCCTTTGCAGCTGCCAAAACAAACCCTGTCTGAGATGCAGCCCCAAAAGGCATTGACAATACTGGCATGTGCTCTGGCGGCTGCATTTCCTCCCGAAGCCCCAGCTGCACCTTGATAAGGCTGATTGCTTTGTCACTTAGCTCTGCCTCCTCCTTAATGAGCCTTCCACTGAAAGGCCAGGATGGCTTCCCAGCCTTGGGAAAACAGGGCAGCTGTAGTGGGCATCCTTGGGGAGCTTCGTCCAGGGAAAGCTGCTCCCACCCGTGGCAGGAGGCAGGGACAGGCAGATCCAGACCCTGCCTGAAAGGAGAGGGTTCCTGGAGCTCATTTATCATAGAAACATGGAAGCACTGGATGATTTGGGTTGGGAGGGGCCTTAAAATTCATCCCACCCCTCTGCCATGGGCAGGGACACCTTCCACTGTCCCAGGGTGCTCGAAACCCCAATGTCCAACCTGGCATTGGACACTTCCAGGGATCCAGGGGCTGCCACAGCTTCTCTGGGCAGTGCCAGTGCCTCACCGCCCTCAGAGGGAACAATTTCTTCCCAAAATCCAATTTAAGTTACTCCCTTTCAATCTGAAGCTATTACGCAATGTTTAAAGATGTGATACATGTACCCCCTTCTTTCCCCTTCTTCCCTGGCAAAGCCAATTGCATTAACGTGTGAAAACAATTCACAACCCAGCCTTTGCACTGGTGTCTTCTCCAGGCCAGGCCAGGTGGTGCAAAGGTGCTGCTGCCACTGCTCCCTGAGTGGATGGCTCTTCATTTCTTGCCTTGGCAGGACAGTGTGTGCCCCAAAACAGGGGTGTCCTCACTAATGAACCCAGTGCCTGCACTCCTGCTGGGCTGCAAGGGCTCCTGGGGGTCAGCCCGTGCTGTCCAAGCCTCAGGGAGCAGCTCTGTCCTGCTGAGGGCTGGACAAAGCCACTGTGGTCCAAGCTGGCTCTGAGGGAATCCCACAGGGAACAACCCCTCTTTGGGGGCAAAAAAAATGCCCCGAGCCGTCCTAAATGTCAGGGAGTGGCGGGGAGGCTGTGCTGCCATCCCTCGTGCCAGGAGAGCAGGGACCGAGCCTGTCACCTCCTGCAGCCCGGGGGGTGGTTGGTGCTGCCACCTCCCTGGAGCTGGCACTGCTCTCCACCCAGAGCATCCCTTCTGTCCCCTTCCGGTGGAGTGTGCCCGAGGAGATGTCCCTGTGCAGCCTCAGTGGCCCTGGGATGGTGCCTGGGGGTAAAATTAGGGAAGAGCGGAAGGGAAGCAGCGCGTTTGGGCACTGAAAGGAATGAGGGACTTGCCTTCACAAACAAGCTGTGGGCCTGCTGTGGATAAGACTGACACTGAGAGATGTTAGAAACAAGGGGAAGAATTCCACTGATTGGTGAATGGAATGAAAGAGATCTGTCTTTACAGATAAGCTGTGAGTTTACTGAGAAATGAAATTGTATCTTGAGAGATGAAGGAAACAATAAGGAGAACCATGAATTCCAGAAATAAAAGAAGAAAAATTTAAAAGGGAAGGTTATACATTAGAAGGGAATCTTAGTATCAGCTGTTCTGGGAAGTCTGTGCCTCTCAAATACCTCAGGCAATGGGGAAAGAGAGAAGGTAAATGCGGCCGGGAAATTGGGATAAAAAGGGGGCTGCATCCTCCAAAAATTTGAGCGANCTCCAAAAATTTGAGAGATCCCAGGGGAAATGCCCCATGGCCTCTCCGTTTATTTGAATAAAGTAAAAGGACTCCTCTGTCTCCTTTTAGGACATAAACCTCTGGTGTTTGTGGATATATTTTCCTAACAGCAGGAATAAATGGGTGTACTGAAAGAGAAGGGGAGGCAGGAGGAGCTCAGCCCTTCTCCCAGCTCCCTGGCAGATGGAATAAGATGTCCAGTGGCCCCTGGTACCAAATGGTCTCAATTTGCTCCTGCGTCAGAGGGAGCTGGTTCTGCCTTGGCTGGGGCCTTGAGGATGAATTTCACAACGGCAGCTCTTGTCAGGAACAACAACAACAACAACAACAACAGCTCCAAAAACCTGCTAAAACTGCGCTGTGCCCCGAACAGAAAACACATGGGAAGAGGGAAAACTCCCTGCGTGGAAAATCCGATGTAATTAGCCCTGCCAGGCTCCGCAGGGCAGCAGCAGCAGCAGCAGCCGAGGGGCGGGAGGGGAGGGACAAACAGCCCGACATCATTTTGTAGGCAAATATAAATGGGTCATCAGCTGTCTTCGAACAAAATGTTCCTTCCTGGGGAAGGCAGGGGACAGGCCGGGCTGGAGGAAACATTGCAGAAGGCCTGGCAAGGCTTCCTGTGAAGGAAGCTCTGCTGGGGTACCGGGCGGAAAGGTTCTTGAAGGGATTTTTGCCTTCCAGCAGGGTTAGGGTGGCAGGGCACAGGTACCTGTGGCACCTAAAGTCGGCTCTGAGCCTCTTCACGTCATCTTCTCCATCAGCAGAAGCAGCACCCTGCTCCAGGGTCTCTGGAATGGTTCCCAGCTTAGGAAAAGTCCTGTGCCAGGGGCTGCACAGTCCTCAGGGAAGGCACGGAGTCCTCTGCAGGTGCCAGAGCTCAGCATCGGCAGTGAGGGCAGTGGGAACAAGAGGAGCATTGCCTTGGCCAGAATCAAACCCCACCCAAATGAGAGAATCACGGAATGGTTGAGGTTGGGAGGGACCTCAAAGCTCATCCTGTGCCACCTGTCCATGGGCAGGGACATCTGCCACCATCCCAGGTTGCTCCATGCCCTGTCCAGCCTGGCCTGGGACACTTCCAGGGGCAGCCACAGCTTCTCTGGGCAGCCTCTGCAGGGAAGAATTTCTGCCTGAGAGAACTGAACTCCTTGCAGTGCCAAGGGTTTCTCCCTTTAGGTGCTGGATTTGCCACTTGCAATGTTTTGGATCCAACCTGGGCAGCAAAAACCAAAAGATTTTTCCACTTGGGCTCCACCAGAGCTCTCAGGTGCGTTACAGCCTGGTCCTGGCAGCTGATTTGTGTTGTTCACACCTTGGCTTCAGCCAGCTCGGGTGTCTGGCAACCCCTTCAGAATGACCACGGACTGCAATGAGCTCCTGTGCACGGGATGTGCTTTGGCAGCAAAGGATGGGATGTGGCTGGGTGCCTGGAGCACAGCTGGCAGGGAGTGGGGGTTTTGTGAGACCCCAAATCCTCCTGTTGGATTGGAGTGTTTGTTTCTGGTCTCCCCGTGGAAGGTCTGAAAGTTCCAGTCGACGTGTCCCCCCAGAAGGGTGAGACAGCTGGATCCAGGCCAGCACCTCCTGCTTGCTCTCTCTTAATAAGTTTTTAATTGACTTGTCCTACCCTGTGTGTTTGACGGGCCAGACTGGACCAGCACAAGATCCAAATCCAGAACATCTGGGATGAAAAGCTTCCTGGATAGCTGTGGTAGCATCCTTGCAGTCAGTGGAGAACCTGGATGCTTCCTCACATCCAAAACTTCCTGAGAAGTCTCCCATCCTCCCCTACCCTTTGCCCCATCTCTGGAAGTCTCCAAAGCCAGGTTGGGTGGGGTTTGGAGCAACCAGGTCGAGTGGAAGCTGTCCCTGCCCATGGAATTTTAAGGTCCCTTCCCACCCAACCCATTCTGGGAACATCAGGCTGGAGAAGAGGTGACTCAGAGCAGTTTGGATTCAGGGAAATCCTGGAGTGGGGGTACTGCTGTGCAGGATGGAGAGATCCTGCTGCTGAGCTTGGTGTTGTTAATGCAGGAGTGGGAGCTTGTCAGGGGTCTCTGGGAATCAGGGACTCGGATCCAGTGGCAGCTGAGAGGTATCTGAGGCATAACTCCCTCAAGCTCTGCTGTGAATGCTGTGAAATGTCTCCCTTGTGTGTCCTCAGCAGAAAGGAGAGGAATGTGGGCGCAGAGGTGCAGCCTGCTGGGGGGTGCAGGTGTGTCTCTGGCAGCCTTTGGAACCTTCCTTCACCCGCTTTTCTGAGTCCTCGATGCCTGGAAATCTGATTTTGAACAGAGCAGTCGAGTCCTCCCTCCGCTCTTTCCCCATCTCCGGTTTTTGCCCGGGGTGAGGCTCTCTTGGCCAGTGGACCGGGCTGCTCATTCTTCCCAGCAGTGTCCCTTGGAGAAGGCTTCCTTTGAAGGCACAGCTTCAGAGGCATCTCTGAGCTTTTAAACCCAGGGAAAACTTCCATGGCATTATTTCCCGCGGGCCAGCTCCGTGTCCAGGGAATCAGAGGAAACAGCTGCACACCTGCAGTTGTGGGTGTGTCAGGAGAAGCTTCATTTTCCAAAGCCTAGAGAAAGGGACCCCCAGAGCACCCTCCAGTTCTTCCCCCCATTTTCAGAGCTGTGAGCTGCTTGCAAACAGCAACACTCAGCTTCCTCCACCCTTTTTGACCCATCCAGGGACGGAGCTGGTAATTCCAGACACCGTGGCGTGACGAACCTGCTGTAGCCCCTCTGTACTGACTGCACCTCACTGTGAGTAAAATTCAGTTTAAAACCACACCGGTGATGTCGGACTCCCAGCAGGATCCTGCCCCTCCTGATTCGAGGATCAGCCTGATGATGTTTTTCTCTTGGAGGGGAGGTCTCCACGATGCCACCCCACTGAGCCTGCCCACACGGAGCTGCGGTGTGCTGCTCTTTGGGCTGCCAACTTCCAGGAATTTGTAGGTGGAAATCTGATTTTTGCTGCTCTTCTCAGAGCCTGGTGCTGCTCCAGCTGTGCTCCTCTAGCACGGGAACCTCGACTTTAATAACAGCTCTGGAGTCAACTGGGGGGGCAGCTATTGTTCTCAGGGCTTCTCACACATGCATCACTTCAAGGTTTTCCCCTTCCTTCCAGTCGAAGTGCTTGGGGGTAGAGGAATGAGGGAAGCAAGCTGCCAGTGCCTAGTGCGTGTTTCTTGGAGCAAAATGTATTGGTTTATTTTGTTTTAAACAGCTTATTGCAAATGGGGAGCAGCTGTGGGGTTTGTGATGGCTGGTTTTTTTCGGTTTAGTTTTTGGAAACGTGGGGTCATCTCCCTATTATTCCATAGCATCCTCGCTGTAGAGAAAAGAAAAAATCTAATTTTGAAGAATTTCAAAGCAGTTCTTTAAACTTAACCAGATTCTTCACTCCCTGGTCTGTTAAAGCCTATTCAGTAATCAGCCTGATGAGAAGGAATGTGCAGTTTCCTCGGGGCTCCCTCTTGCCCTTCCCTTCTGAGGCTGAAATCAGGGCAGCCCACGGTGCCAGGCAGCAGATCCGTGATGGGCTTTGGGTATCCCCGCCCTAAACACAGCATTCTCAGGCACAGGGTGGGATTCAGGGCCAGGGGTTGGACTTGGTGATCCTGGTGCGTCCCTTCCTCTCAGGATGCTGAGATTCTGCGAGATGGGCTGGGAGACTCCATCCCCAGAGACACTGGACACTGCCAGGCCTCCAGGGGCAGCCACAGCTTCTCTGGGCAACCACTGCCAGTGCCTCCCCACCCTCCCAGGGGACAATGCCTCCCCAATATCCATCTTTATTGCTGACAGAGTGGCCCAGTTCCCTGTGCCTGTGCGTAGAGGTGTCCCTGAGGCACCCGGATTTCAGCACAGCCCCACGGACACGGACACTCCCTAACAAAGGAGCAGGCCCTGAGTGTTTTGGGGAAGGGAGATAATAACGAGCCAGTTTGGCACAGCTCCTTCCTAAGCCTGGCAAGTCAACCCCGACAGCGTAAACAGCTCTTTCGGGGTGAAAATGTTGCTTTTCAGTTTCACAAATCTGCCGGCCGAGCTCTGTGCCAAGGCCCGGCGGTGTGAATGAGGTGCCCTATATTTTCTCGCTGGCCTGTGCTGCCCTTTTCCTGCAGGAAGGAGATAACTGCTGGCTCTGCGGGGCTGGCCTGCAGCCTGGGCAGCACCAGCGCTGCTGTCAGAGCTGCCCCGGGCGCCGAGGAGGGGGAGGCATCTCCAGATCCCTGCTGCGAGGGTGTTCTCGAGCAACTTCTGCTGGGGAGGAGGGGGACGGGGGCACTTTCCTTGTCAGCTCTCCTGGATCCTCTGCCACCTCCAGCTCCGCCCTGCACAGCCCAGCTCCCAGCTCTGAAGTTTGGGAATGCCGGCTCCTAACTCTTGACCTCCCACACGGCTGCATGTCCAAGAAAACGATGCCCGAAATCTGCTGGCAGTGACAGCTCGCTGATTCCTACTTGTTAAAAGATCTGAATCTACTAATAGGAATTGGCCTGCTAAAAAGGAATTTTGTTTTTTTTTTTTTTTTTCCCCCTCCTCACTTAGCAGCTACACGCAGCCCGGGGAATCTAGAAATTAAATTGGCTTTTTGTCAAGCCTCTTCTATGCAACAGCAACGGGACCCCTGCAGTGCGGTGCAGTGTTTCCAATTATATTTTGGGGCAGGTTGCTAATTTTTGGCAGACAGAGAGGAGCAGGCCAGGCAAATGGCAGGTGGCAGGCTGTTTTCAGATTTCACCAGGAGCACGGGGGAAGGGAGAGGGGAGAAGGAGCCGAGCTCTCCGCCAAGAAATGTGACCTCGAGCGAGTGCGAGCAGAGGAGTTTTGGCAACCTGGCGGAGGATGGAGGGCTGGGCAGGCAGGGCTGAGCCAGTTTACATTCCCTCCTGCTGGGAACACGCAGGCAGGGGAGCAGGGCTAAAATAAACGCTCCCCAGCTGCCACAGCCTCCAGATCTGGGCACCTCTGGGTCGTGTGTGGCTGCAGCCAGGCTGATCCGTGGCTTTGCCCATCAAGGCAGAGGTATGGTGGTGTGAATTTTAGGGGTCAGATCACAGAATGGTTTGGTTGGAAAGGACTTCAAAGCTTGTCTTGTTCCAAACCCCTGCCAGGGTAGGGACACCTTCCATTAAGCCAGGCGGCGCCAAGCCCCAAGGTCCAGCCTGGCATTGAACGCTCCCAGGGCTCCAGGGGCAGCCACAGCTTCTCTGGGCACCCTGTGCCAGGGCCTGCCCACCCTCACAGGGAAGAACTCCTTCCCCATATCCCATTTAATCCTTGCCCTCCTCCAGCTCAAATCCATTTGCCCCTGTGCCCCAAAATGCTGCTGTGTTTGACAAGAGCAGTCAGAGCTGGCCTGTGCTCACACGGACCAGGAGCAGAGCATCCACCTCGACCCAAGGATATGTCAGCCAGGAGGACTTCCGGGGTAAAAAGCCCCAAGACTCAGCACGGAGGCTTCTAAATGCTCAATTTAGACATCAAATCCAAAAATAAAATGGTGAAAGCTGTGAAAGAGGGTTATGAGGTATCTTATTCCAGGTCCATCTGGAGCCGGGCTTGTAGTGAAGCTTTCAGGTATGGTTCTTGTTACAGTTGCTGAATGCTGTTCTGATTGCTAAATGTTGTTCTGATTACTGAATTTTGTCCCACAGCAATTATTTCACTGGTAAAACCCAAAAGTCTCTAATTTTGAAAAGACTGTGAGGCGAGACTGGAGATGGCAAAAAAATTGCCAGTGGAGGAAAACCAGCGGTGAGCTGGGCATGATGTCAGCAATTTTGTTGTGTCTTTTGTAGGGGACTGGATGTGCTGAAGGCTTATTTTGAGTTGGCTTTGCCGCTGCGTGCTGAGATCTATAGCCAGAGGTAAATGTGGAATCATTAAAGTGGGAAAAGACCTCTAAGATCCTCGAGTCCAGCTACGAACCATTGGCTCCTCACGGTGACAGAGTTAGTTCTGGCTGACAGGAGACTTTAAAACTCTTTTGTTTACCCTTCCTAGTGGTGGAGGCACCCCAAAAAACACCCCCCAACCATCTCTGCTCCCCCCCACCCCTCTGCCTGTTCAGACCCTGCCATCACATGCCATCCTCCTCCTCCTCCTCCTCCTGCCGCAGGGACGAGCCCGGATATTTTTGGCACCAGTGCTAATGTTCTTGAAGCGCCTTTGAGCTGATAGCACGCCAGCCAGTCAGGGACTTGTGGGATCCTCAGCGACCTTGTTTTGGAAGCAAATTGTCTGGGTTTCAACCTGCTAATTTGCTTTCTTGCACCCTGCCTGAAGGGCTTGGGGAGCAGGGTCAGCTGGTTAGCGGAAATCCTGGCTTTCAGGAGGAGGTGCTGCCTGAGGACACAGCGGTGGACATTAGTGCTGGGTTGTGCAGCCCCTGTGCTAGGCATTTGCTGGCCTAGCTGTGGCTGAAATGCTGGCAAGAAATTTGCCCTCAGACCTTGTGCACAGTGACAGGCTCAGTCTGTGCTTGGTGGCAGCAGAGGTGCTCCTTTGACTCCACCTGAGGGGTGCCGGAGGAGAAGATGGGGTTTGACATTTTTTGAAGGCATCGTCTCCCCGTGCGGTGTTGCTTTTCCCACCAAAGGTTTTTCCTGAGTGTGTGGCCTGGATGCTCCTTGCTGTCATTGCGTGGAGACGCCGAATGGGCAGTGATTAGGTCTGAATTAGCCCCAGGACAAGGTGCCTCTCACCTGGAAACAGCTGGGCATGATGGAAGGGGGAATGGGTTTGG
This sequence comes from Picathartes gymnocephalus, assembly GCA_013390045.1. Lineage (NCBI taxonomy): Eukaryota > Metazoa > Chordata > Aves > Passeriformes > Picathartidae > Picathartes > Picathartes gymnocephalus. The sequence goes on along the minus strand of WEKY01006537.1, from coordinate 375,050 downwards.
GTTGGAAAGGACCTTAAATCCCATCCCATTCCACCCCTGCCATGGGCAGGGACACCTTCCACTGTCCCAGGTTGCTCCAAGCCCTGTCCAACCTGGCCTTGGACACTTCCAGGGGCAGCCACAGCTTCTCTGGACAGAGATCTCCTCTCTCTGACAGCGAGCAGGGTTAGGTTCTTTCAGACTACCCACCCCAAGAAAGGCAGATCCTTATTCCTAGTGAAGGTTATCCCAAACCCTGGAGCAAAGATGAAAAGGGAAGCTCGGTGAGCACTTAGGGAAATGTGAAGAGTGTTGTTAGCCCCAGCAGAGCTTCAAGTGCGCCCTGGGCTGAGACACATCCTTTGTTCTCCTGCCTCACTCTTGACTCGCAGAGAGAGACCTGACACCTCGTTGCCTTCTCCAAGCTGTCCCAGCACGGTCTGTGCTCTTGAGGCCGCTGGAATTCACCCAGGGCCCTCGGGACGGGAAGATGCTTTAAATGGGAAGCATTTAAATGCGGCTTTCCAGTATCTTTATCCCCAAGCCCTTGCTTATTCCTGGAGTGAACAAATCCAAATAGCCCCACTCCTCCCGCAGAGCCTGGAGCCTTGCGGCGCAGTGAAGATCGGGTTACACGCTTTCCTAGGGCTCGTAATATCCATTTAAAATAAAGGCAAGGCACCTGGAAATTATTTTGGGAGAACCTGTTTACACCCCCAATCGCTCCTCCCGATGAAGATCTTCACGGAGCTGTTAGGTTAGGATGGACAATACCTCTCACCCCTTACCCGTGACTTGCAAACTTTTAACAATTCCGCAAAGTGAAGTGGGAATTGGGTAACTCCCCTACACGCAGCCTCTTTCCCCTCGGTTTTGTTTTGTTTGTTTTTCGAACTGCGATTGAAACTACGAAAGCTTCGGCCGCCTGTAAATGCTGTGCCGATGTTTGTGTTGGCATTTGAACCAGGATCGTGTTCCTTGGGAAGCCCAGCGAGCCGGGGAGAGGAATACACCCCTGGAATGATAAAAGCTCAGCACTTGCCCGCTAATAAATTTAGGTGTTAATGCCTTGTTTTTGTGCTGTTTGGTTGCCATAGAGATGGGGCCGCCTGAACTAATGGGTTTGTTGTGTGAAGTTCAATACACATTTGTCAAATGCTCCGTTTTTCCTGTTACCTCTCTGCTTTACTTATTTAATTTTTTTCCCCCCCGTGCCGTGGAGCAAATGAGTTTGGAAGCCAAGAAGTAAATGAATCCAGGATCCCAGGAAAGGATGATCACTGCAGGCTTTGCAGGGCTGCTGAGAGAGATGCAAGATGTGGTTTTTAAGAGTTTTTCGCCCTGCTCTGTACAGCACGGGCCAAGGGGTAACAGCGGGATTGGCTCCAGGATGTGGGCAAAGGGCACCTGTTTGCCTTTGTGGCACAGGCACCCATTTCATTCCTGCAGGGAGAGTTTCCCATTTCATTCCTGCAGGGAGAATTTCCATTGCTGGGCCTAGCTGATGGACAGGATGGTCCACTGGGAACCCCTGGTTCTGCACTCAACGTTCTCCAGCAGCACTTTTCCCTGGATAGACCGAAAATGAACCGCCACAAATAGGTGGTTATTGTTTGGAACAATGGCTTCCCTTACACCCTCAAACAGGCTGGATCCCTGGGAGTGTCCAAGGCCAGCTTGGACAGGGTTTGGAGCAACCTGGGATAGCGGGAGGAGTCCCTGCCCGTGGCAGGGGGTGGAATGGGAAGAGTTTTAAGGTCCTTTCCAATTCCCAAACAATTCCAATTCCCAAACAATTCCATTATTCCAACACCCTTCAATTCTACCTGGGAGCTGTCATTCAGGGGAAACCACTCCATGAATCCATGTGTGGTCCTCCTGGGAATTTGGACTTGGACTCAGATCTTTTTATGTAGAGAAATCCACCAGTGTTTAGGGTTTTTTTTCTGGTGGGTGTGTGTGTGTGTGTCAGAACCTCCCCACTCAACCCGCACTTCCATTTAGAGAGGCCAAAAAAATAGCAAAACCCCAAAGCTCTGAACAAATTCTTTATTTTTCGAAGCTTAAATGCTTGGTGCCTGCCAAGCACTGAACTGAAAGGTTTGTTGCCAAAATATTCTTTTCCAAAAACCTTCTTTTTAAAGTTCCTCCTTGCTTTACCAAAAAAAAAAAAAAAAAGAGGAAGAAAAGAGGGAGTCTTGCTCAAGCAATTTTAGAGGAATAACTTTAAAATAAGTGCCTTTCCCAGGATCAAAGGCAGAGCCACTTTGCTGAAGGTGAGAAGGGAGCGAGCCGTGCAAGAGGACAATTCTGGATGCCAGCAATCACATTGCTGCTCCTTGAGGTGTGCACATGCAGCTGGCTTTGGCTTTCCCAGCTGATCCTGCTGAAATTACGGAAAAGCAGTGCTGGGTTAATGGCTGGGCTGGAAGATCTTCGAGGTCTTTTCCAGCCTTGAGGATTCTGGGAATCCTTTGAGCTGAGGAGCCTGGTTAAGGCAGCCCTGGCTGGCAAGGGGGGATGTGCCACCCGTGCTCCAGGTGCCACAAGAAACCCCTGACGCTGCCTGTCCCTCCCTTCCCAAGGGCAGCACAGATCCTGGGATGTGAGAGAATTTATTTTGGAGGTGGAGAGGAGAAGTGACTCATCAGGAAACTTGGCTGGGGTTTTTTGAGTGAGGCTGACTGGAAAACAGCTGTGCACAGAGCAGAGACTGCACCCTGCACTGCCAGGGTGGGCTGGCAGGAAAGTCCTTGTGCTCATGGGGGGTTTTCTTGTTTTTTTTTTTTTTTTGAAGAAATAGAAATACAAGACCTGATTTGTAGCCTGGGAGGGGAAACCTGAGGTACCTGAGGGCCCGGACTCATGGGAGCATCCCAAAACACTCATCAGTCCCTTGAGGTCTCTGTTACCCCAAGAAGTGCCAGTCCTTGTGAAGCTGGTTCAGAACAAAACTGCAGAGCAGGTGTTGGGAGGGTCAGGTGAGTAGGTCAGAAGTGACCAGCATTTAAAAATTAAAAAAACCCTTCCCTTTGTTATGAATGTACAAAATAAATAAAATGATGTAAACCCAAAGTGCCCGGCCATGCCAGGACCTTCGCTTTGCAAAGCCTTTGCCTTACTTTTGATGTGAGATGAACATCTAGCAAGCTTAATTAAAGTTTAATTAGTGTAAGTAGGGTAAATGTGGTGGGTCAGCAGGCACAGCAGATGCTAAAATACCATTGGCAATAATCAACCTGACCACAAGGAAAAAAAAAATTGGGAAAAATTCCCTTCTTAGAAAATAAATACCTCTGACTGGTCTAGACCAGTCATCTCTCAGGGGTGGTTTGGTGTTTATTTTTGCTTTACTTTCTGTCCCCAGGCAATACTGACCAGTTGACAGCAAATCCTGTTTCTTCACACCTGTTTAAAAAAAAAAGAAATCACTTTTTGTCCCTCACTGTGCTCTGCAATTTCACCCCAGACTGGAGTCTGGGCCTATGCCACAGGGACATGTCTCACTGCTTTCTGCTCTTTTTTTCTCTCCAGTCGAGAGCCACATGGTGAGGGCTGTGCTTGCACAGGCCAGCTGAGTTTATTAAAGATCTGATCATCATTTATTAAGGGCTTTCAGTGAAATTCAGCAGTGCATCACCAGCCTGGCTGGCCGTTGTTGCTTAGGACGTCCTTGGCAGCTATGGGTGAAGTTTCTTCGACTTTGAAATGAAATTTGGATGTCCTTTGGGTATTTTGGCATGCAGGCATCTGTTTATCTGTGGTGAGCCCTGTTTCTTGTCCTGTTGGGTGCTGGTGGCAGCTCTGTGGATGAACTCCTGATCTGTTCTTGGATGTGCTTTGGGATCAGGAATCCCACTCTGGCCACGAGGCCCTGGGAAGGCACAGCATTCCACAATCAGCTCCAGCAAAGATTCTCCAGCTCCTTTCTTATTTTTATCTGCCTCGATTGGATCATCCCTAAAAATAATCTGCAATGCCAGATACTGCAGTGCTGAATTCCCCAACGGAGCAGGGGGAACGTGTCAAGAGGCTTCCTTGGATAGCAAAGGCCTCGGAGAGCAGCCAGGAGCAAAAAGCCAGGCTAAAGCTCAGGAGTATCCTTCAAATGCAGAGGTAACAGCACAAAAAAAAAAAAAAAAAAAAAAAAAAAGAAAAAACTGCTGTTCTCCTGAGGCATTTTTGGGCACTGGAACAGGCAGCAGGGAGTGTGGAATGAGCCCTGGGATGGGATCGTGGCTGGGAAGAGGGAGAGGAGCAGCAGGGATTTAGGGCAGTGGTCTCAGGCACAGCAGGCTCAGGCAGCTGCCCCCGAAAGCCTTGTGTCAGACAGGAATTCCTGCTCCTGGAGCCTGCTGGAGCCACCGGCACCGAGCAGCTGGAAAAATCCACCAGGAAACTGCTAATGAGGGTGAATAGGTATTGTTGGTTTGTTAGAGAAGTCTCAGACGAGGGGAGACCTCAGTCCTCAGGAGCTGACAGGGAAGGAGACCTTTCTGGGCTCGATGGAGCCAAGTTGAGTGGTTCTGTGACTGTAAGGAATGCATGGGGGACGGGCCCTGAGCCCTTTCAGAGTGTTCCTGCAGCCAAGCACAAGGAGCTCCTCCCGTCAGCTGCAACTCCAGGCCCTCACCCAGCGATTCCTGAGCAATCCTGATGGACAAGGAACGCTGGGACAGCAAGGAGCTGATGTCTGGGGTGCTGCAAGGGCTCAGGAGCAAAATGCAGCGTGGGAGATGAAGCAGAGCAACAAATGCAGAGGTTTCTCCCGAAAAGCCAGTCCTGGCTCTGCCCTGTGGGGCAGGGCCGCCGTGGCTTATTATTTTTTTTAATTTTTTTTATTTTTTTATTTTTTATTTTTATTTTTATTTTTACTTTTATTTATTTTTATTTTTATTTTTATTTTTATTTTTATTTTTATTTTTATTTTTATTTTTATTTTTACTTTTATTT
>WEKY01006537.1:319207-344328 GCA_013390045.1 Picathartes gymnocephalus | reverse complement strand
TGGGGTGGGGTGGGATGGAACCTGCCCGCAGGGACCCCAGCTCTGCAGGGCTCCCCTGCCCAGAGCAAATTGCATCCCCAGCAGGTGAGCAGGGCACGATGTGGGTCCCAAAAACCGCCCAAGCAGGAGCTGTTTCCTGATCTCCTGAGAGATGAGATGAGATTTCAGCCCCTCGCTTGACTTGATTTATTCCACTCCTTCCTCTGCGCTCCACAGCATCAAGGACCTGCGTTTTTTTTCCCTTCTCAAGGTATTTTCTGGACCACGAAAGCCAGAAAAATGACCCAGGGAAAGAGAAACAAGCAACACAAGCAGCAAACACAAACAGGAATCAGGCAGCTAATGAACGAAGCTCTGCCGAGGTTGCTGTGACTCCACGAAAAATTGGCAAAAAAGTTGCTCTTCTGAAGCTGCCAGATTTAAATAAGATGCTATCTCTGTGTAGGGATTTTTTAATTTTTTTTTTTTTAACATTAGCTCTGCATCTGCCTTCAGCTAAGGGCTATAAATAGATTTACACCTCTCTCTGTGTATGTATATGATTTTTATATAGGTGTGAGTGCCTGGTAAGTGTCTGTGTATAAAATATGCACAGGGGCTGGATGGAGCCATCCATCTATCAAGTTATTGGCCTCTCTTGTGCTCATTCAGGAGAGGGTTTAAAAGGAATTGCCTAAATACATAATACATGCTGGCTTTTTTTTCCCTTTTTAAGAGATGAGTCAAGTCAAATGCTATGATATAAATTTTTAATACCCCTATGACCTGATTTTTTTTTCCCCCTCTTGTGCAAGGAAGTTAACAATATGAAATGTCTTTCTGTTGTCTCTAATCATGGGCTGATTTGATAAGCTGTAATTATTATTCATGTTCGAGATCTGCAGCTAGGGAGATGCAGGAGGTGTGGGGACCATTGGGATGTTTAGGTTTATTATTATTTATTACTGCTATGAATAAAAGAATAATGATTTCAGAGGTTCTGCCAAGTAGCTCAGGCTGCGAATTTAACTCTTTTAAAAACCGTCGCAATCCATTTGCATCGATGAGAGCCTCTTTAATCAGGTTTTTTTTGGTTCCTCACTCCACTGGAAGGGTTGGAAAGCCAGAAAAAAATGGAAGGAATGATTTCTGTAGGCCCTGCCAAAACGGGTTGTGTTTGATGTTTGACCTTGGGCATCCCCTTGCCCGCCTGCTCACCTCGGCTGGAGGCCCCTTTGGAATCCCAGCTCATGAATTGAGAGCCAGCCCTGGTTTGGACATGAGGCTGTGGGGATGAGTTCTCCTGCACATCCTCATAAAATGTGACTGAGCTTGGAGGAGGGAAAGGAAGAGCAGCCTGCAGAGACCTTGGCTGCTTTCAGACCCAGAAGCAGCGTGGCACTGCCCGTGGAATAAAGCAAACGTGTCTGTGGGCTCCTGATTCATCTTTCCACTGAGGTAAGGGCCCTGGGCCTTTGACATCCGTGGGTGGATGGGAGGAAATACATGGCTTGTTTGTTCCTCTTTCCCCCCTGGAGTCCGAATTTGCCTTCAGCCATAACTCTCTCTGCTGTCTCCGTAAGTATAGTCTGCCCTTGAAGGAAGAATGAATACTTTTAAGTAACGTCCCTTCAGAAAGAAAAAAAAAAAAATTAAATAAAATTAAAAATAAGTGGGTGTAGGTTCCAGGAAAAGATGCTTTCATACAGCTCATGGTTGTAGGAGGCTCAGCCATGTGAAACTCCAGAAGGAAGAGCTCTGGAGGCCACGGCTTGAAAAACCCCTGATCAGGAGCCTGGAACTTCAGGGGGCGAAGGGAGGAGGTGAGGAGCAGCTCCCTGCTGGAATGAACTCCTGAGCACAGGCCTGGGCTGGTGTCCTCTGCAGAAACCCTGGAACCCAGCTCCTGCCCAGAGCTCTGTTGGGTGGTGGGAATTTTGAAGCTGGGAGCAGGGAGCTGGGAGGGGCAGCGAGGCTTTAGGGAGTGCTCGTGCAGGGGGTGAGGAAAATGGCATTTCAGTGCCCTTCTCCCGGCTCTCAGCTCCCTGCAGTTGGATCTTCCTCGTGACGTGCTCGGAGGCAAGGAATCAATCCGAGAACTCAGAATACCCAGATCTCTTCCAAACCACCACGCAGAGCCCCTCGTGCTGCAGCTTTACGTCTCCCTGCCTTCAGCTGCTTTGCACGCTCGAGGAGAGCTGGGATCTGAGGCCGTCCCCACCAGCAGCACGTCCAACAAGCGGCGCGGCCCGGATCTCTCCTTCCCAGGGAAGGCAGTGCCAGATTTCCCAGCTGCTGGCTCTCCAGCCCCCACATGTTTTGCCGTCCACCTTTCCCCGCTGCAGTCGCAGCGTCTTCCCCTTCCTTTCTGTCACCAGGGCAGAAGTTTGAAGGAATGAGCCACAACATATGCCATTGTCTCTTCCCAGTGATGAACAAAGTACATTGTTATGCTCCAAATGGGATGGTTTTTTCCCCCGTTAAATGTTTTCTAGCTGCATAGACCAACCATCTGTTTCTCTTTCTCCCTTCCATCGTTCAATTCTTTGCACGTTATTCAAATTAATTATCAATTAAGAACCAGAACGTCTGGGTAATCAAATTACAGAATGGTGAGACGGTCAGAGTAACACGGCACCTTATTAAAAGCCTCCAGGCAGTTAACAAGACAATAAATTCCTGATCTTTTGTTCTCCAGATGAACCTTCAGCCCAGTAAATGAAAACAAAGTGGCACGTATCTCTTCTTGGTCATTTATTTGTGAACGCAGGGAAGGACTAACCCCCTTCTCACGGCAGATTTCTGATCACAATCTTCTCCTCTCGGATATCAAACGAACCCAGATAATAAACCAGCTCCAGTCTCGAGCCATCCCCCAGGGAGATAAGGAACTTCTCTGTTATTTTCCTTCTCTGTGCTGAAGGGAATCTGGTTTAAAAGGCGTGAAATTAGCCGTCCTTTAGGTCCGTGGTCCTCCCCACGAGGGGAGGGCTCCGGTTCTGGGGGTGAAGGCAGAGCAGCAGCGTGGCTGCCGTGCCCTTGGGCGGCTGCGGGAGCAGTTGGACCGGGAGCTGAGGGATAATTGATGAGGCTTGGCAGCAGGGCTGGCACGCAGGGCTGGAGCCTGCGGGGAGAGGAGGATGGAGGAGAGCTGGTTGTGCCCTGTGTGATACCTGAGAGACTCTGCCCCTGGCCATCTGTACAGTCTGGTGCGCCTAAGCCTTCCCCGCAGAAATCCCCGCGGCTGCTCGGCCTCCTCGGAGGCGGCCCATCCTTCGCCAGGAAAGCAGAGATTACCCGGAATTTAGGCCTGGAAAGCACTGGGAGAATCTGGCCATGAATCCCAGGGGATGAAGCCCACCTGCCCCACTCCTGGTGACCACCTCCAGTCACGGGGGGTACCTTTATTTTTCAGCTGCAGCTTCACTCGAGGGCGGATTTGCGAGAGCACAGATGCCCCGCCAGCCCCCTGCTCCCTGGAGGAGCATCCTCAGGGGGCTGCAGCCTGGCTTGGTTGGGCCCCTGGGGTTGCAGCAGCCCAGAGCTGTGTCACTAACACGAGCAGGACAGTGATGTGACACCTCGTTTGCCCAGGCACCGTCCCCATCCCTTCTCCTCCCTCCTCCAAAGCCCCCCCAGAGCCCCGTGTCCCCCGCAGAGAGCTGTCCCCACGTTGTCCTCGGCACATTTCCATGCCAGACCAAACCCCAGTGTCCGAGCTGCTGCCTTTGGGGAAGGGGATGCAAATAGGAAAGCACATTCCGGGTGCCTACGCCAGATCTGTGCCCACTTTGCCCGCCGTGTCAGGAAAACAGAAATGCTTGTCAAAATACCAGCCCGGAGTCGGAGCTGGCGGCTTCTGGAGGAATAAAAGAACCATGTTGGCAAGCACGGGACGAGACAGGCAGATGTCCTCCTCTCCACCCACTAGAATTTTATTGGCAATTGAGTTAAGAACCTCTTTGCATATGAAAGTAGAGGAGAGGCGCTGCTGCGGCCTCACTGGCAGGAGGCTTGGCTGCAAAACCAGTGAGACATTTGACAAGGAAGCAATATGTTAGCAACATCCCTCCAGCCCTGCTATCGGGGCCAAATTGCCACGGCACTTGCAGCCATGTGGAGGCATTAGATGCGAAGTGTTAGACGCCCTGCCATTCTTCCCCCGTCGTTTTCTCCTTTCTATTCTCCCTTTTTTTTTTTTTTTTTCAGAGCAGCCTGGTCCTGACACTTCTCTTCGAGTGGCTCCCGAGCCAATCCTGCCTTGTGCTGCTGTATATCCTTGGAAAATAGGCTGCCAGGTGCCGAACACCCACATTTTGAAGAGATGGCTCATGGTAATAAATGGTTCTGTGATTTTTTTTTTTTGTTTGGTTTATCTTCGTTTTTGTTGTTGTTGTTTTTTGGGTTTTTGGGGGGTTTTGGGGTTTTTTTTCTTTTTGGTTTTTTTGTTGTTTGGTTGTTTTTTTTTTTTTTTCCCTGTCGAAACAATTGCATTTCCAAGTTTTCCTTTAAGAGGTCACGTTTCCAAGCTGATGAATGGGAGGAATACACAGACTGGCAAATCTCCTCCCCACACTGAACACTTAGAATTTGTGCCCCACGGCAGCTGTCCCCACTCTCTTCTAGATTTGCAGGCTCCCGGTCTATCTGCAGTGGGAAATCCCTGAGTCTCGTGAATCCCTGGTGAAAAGCGCCACCACAATTCCACATTTTCCCCATGTCTGTGCAGCACCCAGCAGAGCACACAGGTATTTAGGTCTTTGCCACTGGGTTTGTCCTGTGTTGTCACGGACGTTTCCAGCCTGGGATCCAGGAGCACAGGGCACAGCAGGATCCTCCTTTTTCCCGCCTGTATCAACTGCAGGCACTGCCTGGAAGCCTCTGTCACCTCTCTGCAAGGGGACACCGAGTTGCTCTCCTGGAGGTCTCACATCTGGAGGACCTGGCCTGCAGTGTTGTGTCCGCTGTCTGCAAGTGCTGATTGTTAGAAAGGCTTTTGCAGGCCAGATTTCAGCTCCAAAGTCACATTGGTGGTTTTCAAAACGGCGCCTTCCCGCTATCCCGGCGTTTTGGAGAAGTCGTGTTGAGAGAAGCTCACTGTCAATCCTCCAAGGGGTTTAAAGAGTGAGAAATCAAATTCTGGTAATCCCAAAAGGTCACTTGGAGCAAGTCTGGCCTAGGAAAAGGATCACCCAGCTCTGGTGCCTCCTGTTACGACCTCCATAGTCTGCCTCTCCCAGCATGGAACACATAAAACACTGGAATGTTTGAGAGTTTATGGCTTCCCATGAGCGGACAAACCTCAGACAAGTGAGGGAACCTCATTTTCCACTTCCCAACCCTCCACCACAGGTCTGAGATAATAACCTGCCTTTGAGATGGACAGCCTTCTGTTGTGAGTGATGCTGATGTACAGAAGACTCAACTGCAGCGTTCCAATGAGCGTTAATTGCTCATTAGTCCTTGATCCTAGTCCATGATCCATTTTTGGGTGGAAGGGGATGGAGATACTCGGAGGGAAAGCGGCTCATTTGGAAGGGTGGGAAGAGTAAAGGTGTGGGAAGAGAAGGGTGAATGTGGTGTGGCTGGGGCACCTAAAGAGATCATTCCACCCTAAACGAAGCACCTGATTATCAACAGGCAGGGGGAAAAGGCATTTCTGGGGTGATTCTCTTCTGTTCTAAACGTGTTTTCCTTCTCTTTCTCACACGGAATGACGGCTCGGCTCTGATGGGCTCTCTGGGCTGAGCTTTGTCCCCTTTCCTCTGGGCCCTGGAGGCACTGTCACCCCAGCACGCTCCAGAGGCTGCTCAGGAGCTGCCTGAGTGCTTCCCTCTCCTTCCTGACCAACACCTGCAGCTCCATCTCCCTGTCCCTGCCAGGATTCCAGAGGAAGAATAGGCCAGGCCTGCACTGGTCTCTCCCTTGTGGGGATTTGGGGCAATCCCCGCGATCAATGGGAGATGGGGGATGAAGGGATTGAGAGCCAGGAAGGACCTGGGGGTGCTGGAATCCAGAAAGCAACCCTGTCCTGGGCTGATCCTGGCAGCAGGAGAGGGGGGATTCTGCCCCTCTGCCCCACTCAGGTCAGACCCCACCTGGAGAACTGCCCCAGCCCTGGGGAACAGCAACAGAGGGATGTGGGATTGTTTGACTGAGTCCAGAGAAGACCACGGAGCCCCTTGGCTCTGCAGCCAGGCTGGGAGAGCTGGGGGTGCTCACCTGGAGAAGAGAAGGCTCCAGGGAGAGCTCAGAGCCCCTTCCAGGGCCTGAAGGGGCCCTACATCCCATGGCAGCAGAGAAACCCCAGACCCATGAGGCCACCCCATGGAATCACAGAAACCCCAGAGCCATGGGGTCACTCCATGGAATCACAGAAACCCCACAGCCATGGGGTCACCCCATGGAATCACAGAAACCCCAGAGCCATGGGGTCACTCCATGGAATCACAGAAACCCCAGAGCCATGGGGTCACTCCATGGAAGAGCAGAAACCCCGGATCATGGCCAGGCTGCAGAGCTACCACTGCCACCCATCCCAGGGCTTGAATCTCCTGCTGCTCTGGTGTCCCTCCGAGCTGTGCTGCTGCAGCTGGGAAAGCTGATCCTATCGATTTTCGGTGGATTGTGATTTTCTCTGGATTGCCCCCAAAGCTGCTAATTGTGCACACAGCTATTTATAGCACCCTGGAGCTGGAGCCAGGAGGTTTTTGATGGTGTGAGAGGTTATCTGCACACCCAGCCATGGAGCTGACACTTCAGTATTTTCTTTTAAGTGATGGCAAGAGGCAGTTTCAAAGTAGACATTTCAAAGTAGGCATTTTCTGCCCGCTTTGAAAGGCCTCTGGAATGTCCCAGCTCCTTTCAAAAGGAAAGGCCTCGTGTGCTGCTGACCTTCTGGAATTTCTTACTGCCCGTTTGGGGGCGTGGGGGCTGAAGGGTAATTTGGGGTCAGACCTGCTCCTGGCTGGGGTTCAAGGCATCCCATGTTGGGTCCCTCTCCTCATCACGAGCAGATAGGAAAATCGGCTCTGAAAGGGGAGGTTTAGCAGCTGCTGTGGGACCAATCCCACCCTCCTGCATCCCCACCCCAGCTTTGGGACGTCTGTGGCTGCAGCAGGTGGCAAAGCAGTGGGGATCAATGCAGAGAGCACTGGACGGGATGCTGGTGCAGCCTGGGGTCGTTCGGTGGCTCCCAGCAGCGTGGCTGGAATGCAGGTGCCAAACCAACCAGCCAAAGCTGCATCTTCTGCTAAAAAAGCCATTTGTGCCCCTGCATCTGTTCCCCTGTGGGGTCTGTGTGTCTCCTCGCCTTTGATGGGAGGGGAAGTTCAATGGTTTTAGGTGCCTGGAAAAATCCAAAACCAAAACCAGTGTTTATCAGAGCTATTGCAGCAGCATTCTGCACCTCCCCGCTGTGGCCCTGGCTGCTTCTGAGCTGTTTGTTCCTCTCCTGGCTCTTTTCCTGCCTCTCCTGCAATTCAAAGGGAACATCCCCACCTGACTGATGCAGTGTAGCCCTGGACTGTGCAGTGTCACTGGACGCTGCTGCAGCAGCACCGACCCTTCCTGCTGATTCTGCCCTCTCACTCCCCAGCCCCAGTGCAGTGCAGGATCAGCTCCTGCCTCATCACAGATGCAGCCCACTGGCTCCTTCAGTGAAAAGAGAGATTTATTTTCTTTTTTTTTTTTTCTGCCGTGCATTGTGTTAAGTGCTTGCTCGCAACAGCCCGGAGCAGTCATTGAGAATATTTAAAGAGTGTCTTTCATGCTGTCTGAAATACCTGGCAGTGCACAAAGGCACAAAGTGGGAGTAATTGACTGCAGGATTATTCTCTGCTGCCTGGGATAAAAGTGCAGTGTCTGCGAGTGTGACACGGAGCCGGAGCCACACCGAGAGGTTCCTTTTGGTCTAATTAGACACAATTATCCCGGTGCCACCACCTGCTGCTTCCAAAAACCCCACCTTGGCCGGGACATCAGGGGCTAGCAGACAGCAATCCAGGGCGAGCTTGGGAGGTTTGTGGGAGCCTGGCGTTTGTCCCGGGGCTCGGAGATGGATCTTGATGGGGAAAACTTCCTGGGAGGATCCCATGGACTTCAAAGGCTGCTCTGCCTGTGTCTTGGAGCTGCTCGCATTTCATCACCGACATCCTTTGGGACAGTCTCACCTGGGATCTTCCTGACCCCTGGAATGTGGATCCCAGAGCCCCCTGATGGTGTGACACGCCTGCCTCCTGAGGGAGCTCAGCCCAGCTCCTCAAGCAGCCAGAAGCTGTCGTACAGGACTTCTCCCTCTGCCAGCCAGATGCCTCTCTCCATCCCTCAGTCATCTCTGGGAATCCTGTTAAATCAGCCCGGGCTCATAAAGGATTACAAAACCTCGCTGAAAGCCGGGGCTCCTTGTAAAACGGGGAAGGTGTGTGAGAAGAGAAAAGGGGTGGGTGTGGTGAGAACGTGAAAAAGAGGAGTGTCAGGGCTAGGAGGGGAGAAACCAGCACCTCCTCATCAGCAGAGGTGTATCCTGGGCAGGGAATCATGGGCTGGCTTGGCTTGGAAGGGCCATAAAAAGCTCACCTTTCATCCTGTTCCACCCCCTGCCATGGAGCTTCCACTGGGCCAGGTTGCTCCAAGCCCTGTCCAGCCTGACCTTTTCACAGTCTTTGAACTGCTGGACCTCCATGAGCTCTGCCATTTCACAGCCTCCCAGCTGTGATTTTTAGGTTCTGCCAGGTTAACCAATAGATCCAAGCCCCTCCAGGAATAATATCCACCAGCACTAATGCAATCAGGACACGGAAAGAGTGGAATGAGGGGGGGGACAATATGGAAGCAGGCATGCAAACCATCCATAGAGATGTTTCCCTGGAAGGAAAACTCCTTGGGAATAATCTCCACGAGGCAGTCTGGAGTTAAAAGTGCATCTGTCAGGTAGCACAGCTTTCAGCTTAACATCTTCCTCTTCTTTTCAGGATTATGCTTTTATTACGTGACTTTAGGGGAGGAAAAACGTGTGAATAAGCCAGATGTGACTTCTGCAGCTTGGAAAGAGCCAATACTTGACCCTGTGGCTTAATCAAAAGGCTTTCAGTGATTTTTATTCTGTTCTAGCGGTAGGCACTGATTGGTGCTGCTGACAGATGTGCACAGAAGCTTTCAGCTCTCCTCGGAGCTCCGAGCTCTCCTGAAAGCAGCCCATGAATTATTAAGGCAGGAGATTACCTTAACTGGAATGGATGTGGCTCTTTCCTCCACAGAGAAGTTGGGGCTCACTCCGAGGGGCAGACGGGCTCCCCATGGAGGCTTAGAAACCCGAAATGGGAAAGGCTCTCCTTGCTCTTACGGGAAGTTTGCGGCAGCTTACAGAATCTTTGGCTCCGGAGTGGACACGGAGCCTTCAGGCTGGACGTTCCCATTTCTGTGATTTGAAAAGATTCCTCCCAAAGACTCTCCCTGACGCTGCTTTTACTTATTTATTTATTCTTTCTCTCTTTTTGGTTCAGAGAGAAAAGGTTCTGGGGTACCCGTTGGTGGGATTCTTCCTGGCCGTGGTTTTGGGGAGTTGGTTTTGGAGAGGTGGCTTTGGCGTGGTGGCTTTGGGGGGTGGCTTTGGGGAGGTGGTTTTGGGGAGGTGGCTTTGGGGAAGTGGCTTTGGGCGGTGGCTTTGGGGGGGTGTTTTTCAGGGGGTGGTTTTGGAGGGGTGGTTTTGGGGAGGTGGTTTTGGGGGGGTGACTTTGGAGAGGTGGCTTTGGGCTGGTGGCCTTAGGGAGGTGACTTTGTGGAGATGGGTTTGGGAGGTTGGTTTTGGGGGGGTGGCTTTGGGGAGGTGACTTTGGGGGGGTGGCTTTGGGAGTGTGGCTTTGAGGGGTTGATTTTGGGGAGTTGGTTTTGTGGAGCTGGCTCAGACCCTGCTGCCCACCTGCCCCTTCCCCAACCTCCCCGTGGCCAGGGGTGGGGGACACTCACTGTTCCCCCTCAGCTGGCCAGGCTCTGGGGAAATCCGAGGCTGGCAGCCCCCCAGGCACCCGTGGGCTCCTCCTGGAGCTCCCCAGCTCCCCGCTCACCTTCCAAATCCATCACCGGGACAAACATCCGACTCTGCATTAAGGCAAAGCTGTCCCCTGGGCCTCATAGGTGCTGATAGGAACATCTCAGCTCCGAGTTTATATTCTCATCAATCTTGAAGAAGGTGAGTTTTTCCTGGGTTTTTTTTGGTTTTTTTTTTTTAATCTTCTCTCTCATTCCCTGCTTTAATTACCAGCCGCAGGCACCGAGCTAACGAACAGGGCACGCTCTCCTTGCAGAGCCCGGGCTTAGGGAATTGCTGAAATTCCTGAAATTCCCCTGCAAAGGTTCCCAAGGACTCTGGTTCTAAGCTGCAGGGAGAGCTGAGGGGATGCAGGGCACACCTCAGTGCTGGGAATTCAGGGCTGTTCCCTTCCTGATCATTCCAAGAGGATTCTTGGGATGTGCAGGCCCAGGAGTTGGGCTCGATGTTCCTCGTGGGGCCCTTCCAGCTGAGAATATTCTGCAATTTTGTGGTTTTACCTCCCCTGCTGCAGGTGCCTCCTGGGAACTCAGCCTCTGGATGCTCCCAGGGATGCAGCTGCTTCCCAAACCCTTCAGAGGACTCGCTCTGCTTAGGGAGAACGGACAGACTGAGAAGCACTCTCCACCTCACCCGCATCCATTTAGAGAGGGAGACGTTTGATTGCAAAGCCATTTAGGATTTGTTTTCATGGTTTTAGGCTCTTCCTTCTCATTAAAGTGCTCCAAGACTGCAGCCAACCGCTGAAATGCAAAACCGCCCATAAGAAAATACACATTAAACGGAGCAAAACAACAAAAAGAAAAAAACCTAAACCCACGACTCAGATAAATGAAGTGAAACACACCATAAAACAATAGGAACTATTATAAATCACACCTCACCAACAGAATCAACACACCAATATCTGGTTTGCCAGCACATACTTCCCTGATAAAAATAAACTGTTCTTGGAATGAACCCCTGCTTTGATTTATATCTCACAGTCCAAGTACACACACGGAGGATGTAAAATCTGCTAATATAAATACCACTGGTCTCAGGCTTTTATCAGATGCCTTCTACCAGGAAAGAAAAAGGTCTTTTCTTTTTTTTTTTTTTTTTCCTGCTCAGGTAATTAGTGTGTTCCTTTGAGCCAAGCTGCCGTGTTTCCTCCTTTTTCAAAGCCATAATCCTGGGTGTGGGCCCCACAGAAAATTACCCCAGTGCTCCGTGCCAGGGAACATCTCTGAGCCCTGAGCCCTGCCAGGCTCCCAGAGAGGGTGGGCAGCTCCTGGGGAAATGGAGCACAGCCACAACCAAAGACACAAAGCAGCTGCAGAGCCCCCCAAGGGGGCCCAGACCCATCCCCTGCACCGGCTGAACCCCCCCAGGGCCATGCTCAGGGTGTTCTGGTTGGGATTTTTGGGGAGATGCTTGGGAAGAACCCGCTCTCTCCATAGCCATGGAATGGTCACCATGGAATGGTTTGGGTGGGAAGGGACATTAAAATTCATCCCATCCCACCCCTCTGCCAGGGCAGGGCCACCTTCCACCGTCCCAGGCTGCTCCAAGCCCCATCCAGCCAGGCCTTGGACACTTCCAAGGATCCAGGGGCAGCCACAGCTTCTCTGGGCACCCTGTGCCAGCGCCTGCCCACCCTCACAGGGAAGGATTCCTTCCCAAAATCCAGCCTTAACCTCCCCTCCTTCAGCTTAAAGCCATTCCCCTTGTCCTGTCACTGCACCCCTTGTCATCCAGGCACCTGCAACACACTGCACATGAAGGAGACACCTCCCATCCCAATTTTGACCCGGGGAGCGGGGCAGGGAATGAGGAGAATATCCTGGAGCTGTTGTGGGTGCCTGCGCTTGCACCTCACCTTCTGGTGAAGCAACACAAACCCTGCCCAGCTGCTGCCTCTTGGGGCTTTTGGAATGCTCCCTCCTTTCTCACTCAATCCTGGGGCAAACAGCCTGTGATTAATAATTCACTCGGTGAGTTTTACCTCTGTGCCTTAAATCTAACTGTCCCAGGCTTTGGAAACAGCACATGGAGCAAGAGGGGTTTGGTCCCAGAATTTTCCATTCGTGGAAAAGCTGGGATGGTGGAGCTTCTACCTGCACCTCACAGAGCTGTGCTCAAACCTCCATCCTCTCTCAGTTGGGAGCTGTTTGTGGAGGGCCCTCAGGGAATGATTTGTGCCTGTGCTCCCGCGTGGGAGTTCAGGGATCGGAAAGGGCTTTGGTGCAGTGCTGGAGACCGGGGGAGCTTCATGCCACAGATCCCTCCTGGGTGGGGTAACTCAGTCTGCTGGGATTTGCAGAGGGCTCCAGTCAGCACGGGATGGAGGGGCTGGGAAATGGCACACCTGCAGGGTGCTGAAAACACAGCCCAGAGGCTGGGGGAGCTGATGGAAAACCCAGCTTTGCCTTCCTCTGCCTGGATTTCCCTTTGAAGGATGCACTGCCAGGACATCTGGGGGTTCCTGTGTCTCCTGCCCCCTGAGCTTTCCTCATCCTCCTACAGCCCTGCTGCAGAGGTGTAGCTTTCCCCTGAAACAAACCAAAAACACCAATTCCATTCTCTTCCAGCGGATATATTTATTATTCTAAAGAGCACGGGCAGCTCGGGCTACAGAGGATTCACTTCTCCTCCTCCCCTTCCTACCTTGCTCGCTTTCTCTATATTTTTTTCCCCGGATTTACGACCGCGATCCGGTTTTTACGGGAGCCAGGGGAAGAGGCTGTAAATCCCTCGGGATTTACAGGCACAGGGGAGCAATGTCCCATGGGACAAGCCGGGCGGCGGCAGCAGCAGGGAGGATCAGGATCTTTTGTGGGAGGAGGATCTTTTTTGGGGCGTGGGGAGGGATGCCTGGCTCGGGTCAGGCCGCTCTGACACTGCTGGGGCAGCGCTCGCATCCCGCAGCTCCTGTGGATTTGCTGCCAGCCTCCTTAATGCGCTGGGGAGACGCAGATCTCCCTTTCCCAAGGTTTTAATCACTGGGGCAACGCTGTCCCGCGAGAGGCGTCTATCTATTTATTTATTGAATTTTTTGGAGTGACTCTCCCTTTTTGGGTTGATTTTGGAGCCCCGCAGGTCTCCCTTTCCCTGGGTTTTAATCACTGGACAATGCATGGGCAACGCTGTCCCGCGAGAGATGTCTATTTATTTATTTATTCCGCTGATTTTTCGGGTGATTCCCCCTTTTTGGGTTGATTTTGGAGCCCCGCAGATCTCCCTTTCCCCAGGTTTAAATCGCTGGGCAATGCTGTCCCGCGAGAGATGTCTATTTATTTGTTCATTCTGCTGATTTTTTGGTTGATTCCCCCTTTTTGGGTTGATTTTGGAGCCCCGCAGGTCTCCCTCTCCGCGGGTTTTAATCGCTGGCCAACGCTTGGGCAACGCTGTCCCGCGAGAGATGTCTATTTATTTATTTATTCCGCTGATTTTTCGGGTGATTCCCCCTTTTTGGGTTGACTTTGGAGCCCCGCAGATCTCCCTCTCCCCAGGTTTTAATCGCTGGGCAACGCTGTCCCGCGAGAGATGTCTATTTATTTATTTATTCCGCTGATTTTTCGGGTGAGTCCCCCTTTTTGGGTTGATTTTGGAGCCCCGCAGGTCTCCCTCTCCGCGGGTTTTAATCGCTGGCCAACGCTTGGGCAACGCTGTCCCGCGAGAGGCCTCTATTTATTTATTTATTCTGCCGATTTTTTTTGGGGTGCCTCCCCCTCTTCGGGTTGATGTTGGGTTTTCTGCAGGAAGGGATTTCCAGCTGTACCTCCCGTGCCTGGCTTTGCCAGGGCCAGAGGAGGGCGAACCGCTCTGGTTCTGTGTCCAAAACGAAGAGATGCAGGCACACCAACCCGAACTTCCTGCCGCTGCAAAGCTATCAAGAGCCCTTGACTGCTTTGAATCCTGTCCTGATTAGTAATGATGTTTTTAATTGAAATTTCAAGGTTCATTACTGAATGCAGATTAATTAAATTGCCAGGAGAGATAATGAGAAATGTTCCCTCCGGAGCCATAAAGGAGCACACGTGTCCTAGCAGGACTTTCCCAGCCCGACCTGCTGCCCAAAGCGCCTCTCCCAGGGTGGAAAAGCTGCTGTGGGGAGTGGGGGGGACCCTCTGAAATCAGGCCAGCAGCATCTGTAAATCAGATTTTTCTAGGTTTGTTTTGTTGGGTTTTTTGGGGTTTTTTGGGGGGCGGTTGGGGTTTTTCGTTTTTTGGGGTTTTTTTTTTTATTTGTTTGTTTGGTTGTTGTTGTTGGGGGTTTTTTGTTGTTGTTTTAATTTTGTTTTGTTTTGTTTCAGTTTGGGGTTTTTTTTGGGCTTTTTTTGTTTGGTTGGGGTTTTTTTGGGTTTTTTTTTGGGGGAGGGGTTTTTTTGGTTTTTTGGGGGGGTTGGGCTTTTGTTGGTTTTTTTTTGGTTTTTTTTTTGTTTTTTTTTGGTTGGGTTTTTTTGTTTTTGGTTTTGTGTGGTTTTTTTGGTTTTGGTGTTTTTTGTGGGGTTTTTTTTTGTTTGTTTGTTTTTTTTTTTTTTTTTTTTTGTTTGTTTTTGTTTTGTTTGTCTTTTTTGGGTTTTTTTTTTTTTTTTTTTTTTTGTTGTTGTTGTTGTTGTTGTTGTTTTTTTCCACGTTTTTCCCAGTCCCTGCCCTGGGGAGCAGCTGGAAACCTGTGAGTCTCCCTGTGGGAAAGGTTAATTGAAAGCTGACGCTGGGAGCTGGAGATTTCCCACTCCGGGGGAGCTGGGTGATGTGCTGGGCTGACTGGGATGTCCCCAAGCTGGTGTCACCCTCCTGCACACCCACAGAGGTGTGTTTGGGGGTTTTTAGCCAACCCTTCTTGTCCCGAGGCACAGGTTTTCAGAAAACCTGTGGGAAACCAGGGTGGTTTTTTTTGGCTTGGAGTCCTCAAGTCAGCAGGGAGGTGACCCTGCCCCATATTCCGTGGAAGGGGTTTTGTTTTGGGGTTTTCCCTGCTGCCTCCTTGGTGAAATAAATCCTGGGGAGCCCTGCTGGGCTTTGGAAAGCTGGATGTCTGTAGTGGGCTGGATTTCTCAGGTCCAAATTCCAGCCAAACCGGGGCAATCCCACCATCCCTGCTCCGCAAAGGCGGCAGGAAAGGGCTGCTGTCCCTCCCTGAGGAGCTACAGAGGGCTGGTGAATTCCTTGCAGGTGTTTGATGGGCTGCTGGACACCTCCCCTGCTCCCGAGAGCAACGTGGGACCGAACTAAAAATGGAATAAAGCCCAGAGTGTGGCACGGCAAATCACAGGCAGGATTGTCGCTGTCACCAGAGCAGGGGGTGAGCACCAGCACTGTCACCACGAGGTCCCCGTGGCTTCTGTGCACCAAATATCTCCTGGAGAGGTCTGTGCAAATCAGGAAGCTTGAACTGGGCTCATCTGGAGCCTGGTAAAATCCTGACTGCAGGATGATGGAGCAGATAAAACAGCACTGGAGGTATTATTTCTTGGAAGCTTTTCTATTTCTGTCAGCTCGTACTTTGCTAGCTCTGCCCTCGCTGGGGGATGAGCTCTGCTTCCCTACACCAGTGGGGTTTTATTTTGGCCAAAAAAAAAGAAAAAATTGTGGGTTTTGGCAGAAAAAAGAGACAGTACATCAATGAGGAGGGGAAACCAATTTTTTTCCCAAATGCTTCAAAGCTACCAGTTAAGGGTTTCCAAAAAGCTTTTGGCGTGGAGATGCTAAAAGAGATGGGAGTTGGCTCAAACCCTGCACAACTTCCATGGTTGCTTCGAAAAAGCACCCGAGTTTTGTCAGTGTGCTTGTGGAGAGCCCTGTTAGTCAATATTCCAGAGGGAGGGGATTTGGGCAGGCCTGGGGTTTGCCAGCCTCGGGGGGAGGCTGATTCCTGCCCTGGGAAATCTCGGTGTAAGGCTCCACCTCCCCCATCCAGGAGGAAATGAGGATGGACCTGTGTCCTGGGGAAAAAAACCCTTCCCAAACCTTGCCTGGTGCTAAATAACTGCCCAGGGATCACTGCCCCACTGCCAGCGGGGGAGAAAAACCAAAAGCACCTGGAGCACGGGGGCCAAAACATGGGGTTTTTAATGTGTGTTGGCTGAAAAGCTGCAGAGCATCCCTGAATCCCGGGATCCTGCTGAAAATCCCTCAATCCCGGGATGCTGCTAAAGATCTCTCAATCCTGGGATGCTGCTGAAGATCCCTGAATCCTTGGGATGCTGCTGAAGATCCCTGAATCCTTGGGATGCTGCTGAAGATCCCTCAATCCCAGGATGCTGCTGAAGGTCCTGGGATGCAGGATGCAGCAGGAGCACAGCCCGGGTGTGCACTTTGCCGACATCCAGCCCGGTCCGTAACACTCAATCTGAATGGGAGACTAAAATAAAGATTAAATGGAGACTGATGCTCCCATTTCCATCGGGAAAGGTCTTGAGTCTCTTTTAGCTGCCTCTTCCAGGATAAATCCTGGGTGGAGGCATTGCCTGGCCAAGCCCTGAGCAGTTTTTATGCCCAAGTTTGCCTTGTTTCCAGTAGACCTCTTAATTACAGGGAATTAAAAATTAAACGAGGGGATGGCAGCGAGCAGTGGGTTGGATTTGTCAGCATCTGGCTGTGATGTGGGTGACAGGACCCAGGGCATCGCTCCAGAACTCCTATTTACACCAAAATAAGGACAGGGATAAACTGGGGATAGGGCAGAACCCCATCTAGCTTGTCTGTGGATCCTTAAATCCCCAAATTTTTCAGCCAAGTCTCTTGCTGTTTAGCCGAAGTGGAGCCTTTTCCTGGGATGACTACTGGGATGAAATCCTGCTTTATTAGCAAACAGAGGGAAACAACACCACAGTCCTTCCTTTCACGGGAATTTGGGGTTTGCTTTCTTTAGAAACCCCTGACCTAAATGGCAATTACAGAATTTCGAGAATAGGCTGGAAGAAAAAAAAAAAAAAAGGAAAAGAAAAAAAAGAAGGGGAACATTCTTTCTTGTTCCGACACATTTTATTTTCCTCCTGAATGCAAGGAAAATGAACGTGGAAAGCACAAGTCTTGGTTTTGCCTTCCCCCCCATGCCCACATCGGGTATGAGATGCGAAAGGACGTAAAAAATCGATCTCCAAAACCCACAAAATCAGGGCAAATCCCTGGCAGATGGACACAGGACTTCCCCAGCCTCCCAGAGGAGGGGGTTGGCTCCCAGGGGAGACCCACCCAGTTTGTTTGCAAATCCTCTTCTTCCCCCCTGTGCCCGTGGAAAAGCATCGGCCCGGGGGAGATGTGCAGGAACGGAGAGAGCAGAGTGATTAATTGCCAATTAAACGCTCTTTAAAATGGAACCTGGACATTAAACCTGACAGAGAGCCGCACTTAGGGCTGCTGGCCCTGTCCTCTGTGGGGCACAGAGGGTCCCCAGAGAAGGGCTCCTGTCCCTGCTTTCTAGGGAGCACAGCTGGCTGGGAAAAGGGGTCCACGAAGAGATATTGGGGAGAAATCCTTCCCTGGGAGGGTGGGGAGGGCCTGGCACAGGTTCCCGAAAAAGCTGTGGCTGCCCCTGGATCCCTGGAAGTGTCCAAGGCCACGTTGGACGGGGCTTGGAGCAGCCTGGGACAGTGGAAGGTGTCCCTGCCAAGACAGGGGGTGGAATGGAATGAGCTCTAAGGTCCCTCCCAACCCAAACCACCCCGTGATTCCATGATCCTGTGGGAGCTGGGATAACCCAAGCACACCAGGACGCTCGAGCTGGCAGGGAGTAGCCGCGGACACAAAAACAAAAGCACTTTGGAAGAGAGGAATCTTCCTTTCCAGGAACGTTTGGGGCAGCAGCTTCTCATTCCACAGCCATTCCCAGGGCCCGGGAGCTGGAGGGGTGCGGGCCAGGGCACAGCCCCAGCTCGGGGCCGCCAATTCGCCTTTCCCACCCCGTTTTTTTTCGCTGCCGCCGCCGTGATTTTCAGGCTGCGCCGTTCGCAGTGTTGTTCTCCTGCCATTAGATGTCCCTGCGTCCTGCAGGGAGCTCGGGCAGGAGGTCACTGCTGGCTGGCAAAGGTCACCGAGCTGCAGCAAGGCAGACAGCTGGTTTGAATTCGGGAATTTGCAGCTTTTACCTGCGAGGAAACGCCTCCTTTCCGCGGAGGAGCCGGGGTGCGGCTGGTGCTGCATCCCCGGCACATCCAGCGGCAGGAAGGATGGATATTCCGAGATATCGGAGAGAGACGGAGCCGTGCTGTGACAGCTCTCCAGGGGACACTGGGGACAGCACACGCCTCTCCGTAGCCGCGCAGGGTTTTTTATTTATTTTTTTTTTTCCCCCACATTTGTAATTGCAGCCTCTTCCCCCCTTTCGGTTGTTATTAATGTTGTTCGTTTCCTCAAAAAATGCATCTGTTTAGATGTTAATTGAGCTAATTGTCGCCATTCAGCAGCTGGAGCGGCAATTTAGCACCTGCTAATAAAGATGCTGCGTTGGGAGCTGGGTGACAATGGCCCTGTTTGGGGGGGGTGGCTGCTGTGCCGCGGTGCCAAAAGTGACGGGATGGGCTTGGAGGGACGAGCCGGGAGCACGGGCTCAACTCTGGGACTCGGGGATCGGCGGAGAAGCGGTGGAACGGTGAGGAAAAAAACCCAGAGAAAACACAGGTGGAGAGCGCAGAGTTAGCAACAAACACCGTCCCTCTGCCAGGGGAGGGAATGCAGCCTCCCCGTGGGCTAATTGGGTGGAATCAATTAGCAGAAATGGAATAAAGACGGACCGACAGCACACGTGAGGAGAGACCTTTTACTTTTATCAAGTGCTTTCAGGTGAAGTCCTTTCCATAGGGAAATGGAGAGGATGGTGCTGGGGATGAGGGATTGTTAGGAAAATATATCCACAAATACCAGAGGTTTCTGTCCTAAAAGGAGACAGAGGGGTCCTTTTACTTTATTTCAATAAAGGGAGAGGCCATGGGGCATTTCCCCTGGGATCTCTCAAAGTTTTGGAGGACGCAGACTCCTTTTTATCCTAATTTCCTGGCTGCATTTTCCCTCTCTTTCCCCATTGGCTGAGGTATTTGAGAGGCACAGACTTCCCGGAATGCCTAATACCTGGGATTCCCTTCTAATGTATAACCCGCCCGCCTTTTTAATTTTTCTTCTTTTAATTCCTGGAATCATGGTTCTTCCCATTGTTTCTTTCATCTCTCAAGATACAATTCCATTTCTCAGTAAACTCACAGCTTATCTGTAAAGACAGATCTCTTTCATTCCATTCACCAATCAGTGGAATTCTTCCCCTTGTTTCTAATATATCTCAGTGTTAGTCTTATCCACAGCAGGCCCGCAGCTTGTTTGTAAAGGCAAGTCCCTCATTCCTTTCAGGACGGTGCCCACAGCGAGCAGCGTGCCCTGGCTGCAGATTCCCAGATGCTTTTCCCGTCTTTCCACTCTCAAATCCTGCCGCTCCCTGGCGTCCTGCACGCCATCCTAGCAGCTCTGGTGGCCCGGGAGCTGCCAGAGCACGGCCCCATCCCTCCCGCTGGGGCTGCTGGTGTGGGCAGGGAAAACCCTCCCAGCCCCGCCAGGAGGGTGAGCACAGCCCAGCTCGTTCCTGCCTGGAAGGGGTTAATTGGGTGCCTCATTGCTGACCCAGGATGCAAACAGGTGCCGATTCAAAGCTGCTCAAGAAAGGTTTAAAGGGAAGGGCAGGGCTGCGGGAAGGTTTTGGGGAGGGTTTTGTGGGGCTGTGGTGTCGGCAGGGGCTGTTAATGCTCCTGGAGCTGTGTGGGCCAGAGGGGAAGGGTCCTGTTGGAGTTTTTAGGATGGTAGGAGGGGAAGGGCTCCCTGGGAAAGATGGGAGGAGAGTGAGGTTTGGGGAGTTTGCTGCTCGATGTCAGAGAGTACTTGCCTGNATATTTGGGGAAGGGGGGGTTGTATTGTGGGCGGCTTTTTTTTTTAATTTGATTTTTCTTTTATTTATTTGTATTTTTTTGAATTCCAATTAGCTTATTTATTTGGGATCTGGACTCTGGATTGCCTGCTGATAGGTGCGGACGAAACGTGGCTTTCTCGAGACTTCCAGGAGGCTGAGGAAAGGGAAAGAGCAAGCACAGCCCGGGGCCAGCACGGTACAACCTCAGCAGGCTGAGGGGGTTTTTTTGGTGTCAAAGAGGTGAGCCAGCAGCCCAGTGCTACGAGGGGTTTGGGTTTTGCTTCCAGAAGTTTCTGGGTGTTGGGCCTGGGCATGCGGGGGATAAAATGATGGATTTTAATACTCTCCAGCCCCCTGGCATTCCGAAACCCGGCATGAAATCCCTGCTTATGTTTAAATAATCTGTACGTTTGAGGAAAGGATTATGAGTCAGTGCAGGAGGCAGCGCTTTCTGCTTTTCCTGCAGGGAGATGCAGAAGGGAGTCCTTGGGAAAAGCAGCTTGCTGGAGAGCAGAAAGGGCAATCCACGGATGCTTCTAGCCTGCTCCAAACGCGAGAGAGAGCCAGCAGACAGCTACTCACAGGGGCAGGGGAAGCAATAATGGCAAGAAACCACATTTAATTACTTCTCACTCGCACCCAGCCTGGGAGAGGAAGGCTCTGACGCCTGCTGGAAAGGGACTGTGCTCTGCCTGTGGCTGGGTATCCTTGCCCAGGTGCAGGACCAGCCTGGGGAGCGGGGCCTGGAGCATCCCTGGGCTTGCAGGATGGTCACTCGGGTCCAAACTGGGGCAAAGATGTGGCGAGGGGGAGGCTGTGCCCGAGCTGAGCTCCTGCCCTCCCACCCGGGGGCTGTGGCTCTGCAGCCCTGCTGTCACCTCCCTACTGTCCCCTCCTCCCCTCCGCCGTCCCTCGCTCCCTAGGTGCAAGCTGACCGTGTAATTACCGCGGGGTAATGGCTCTGTAATTAAGCGGCCCGCAGGTACCGTCTAAACAAGGAGCGATAAAAGCGACATCCCCGTCCTGAGGCTGGAAATATTCCGGTGTGGTAAAGGAAGGGGAAAATGGAGGTGGGAAGGGGAGAATGGAGATGGGAAAGCGTTGTTGATGGAAGTGTGGTGGATGTAACAACTCCCGGGCTCCCCTGAGGGAGAGGAGGAAACATCCGATTTGTTGCTGCCGCCCTGGAGAACGAAGGGGACGGTGTTTGGCGCAGAAATCGAGATGATAAACTCAGCGTGGGCTGGGCTTGATGTGGAATCGGGACACGAGAGGATGCAGCACACGCAGGTCCCTTGTCCCCGCTCGCGGAAGGTCCGTCCGTGGATGGATGCGGCCGCTCCCCCTCGGGCATCCCGCGCACCTCGGCCCCGATTCCCCGCCCGGAGGCTGCGGAGGAGCCCTCGGGAAGCTCCTCCTCGCCCTCCCCGCGCCCGCCTTATCCTCGGCTGACTCCTGCTCCAGCTAATTAGCACCTCGGCGTTTGCGCAGCGAGCGAGGCACCGGTGTTTGCGGGAGAACAGAAGGCACATCTGTCTGCGGGAGCTGCTCGGGGTGCGGGGGGAGGAACGCGGCTCCCTCCGCGCTGTTTAGAGCAGGCGCTTGGGGGAGGAATTAATTTGCGAGATTTTTTTGAATGAAAACAATCCCAGTAACTCGAGTGCCCTCTCCCTCCCACGTCGGCTGTTTACAAACTGTCGAGTGGAATCTGTCCCACATGTCCCTTGAACCTACCCAGTAACGCAGGGGAAAAACAGGATTGGGATGCGTCGTGAAAAACTAATTTTGAAAGGGGGGGATGGCGGCGGGGGGGGAGGGAGAAAAAAGAGAAATAATCCTGCCCACGGAGTTCAAACAACTTGTCTTGCTTCAGCTTATCCCAATTTTCGTGTGCTTAGACAAATGTCACCAGCGGCAGACTTAATTGACTTCATTTTGACCTTTATCCTCATTAAAGAGGAACGCCGTTGTTCCTCGCTGTCTCTGCGCCCGCCCCGCGAAGGTGCTTTCTGTGAGGCGGTGATTAACTCCATTTGTTAAAGACCTGTGCAGTCTGAGGGCATCCAAATGGCACGGCGGGCATAGGGCTGGGGAATCTCTTCCTTCCCGGAGCATCATGGAATGGTTTGGGTGGGAAGGGACCTTAAAAACCATCCCATTCCCCCCTCTGCCTTGGGTGCAGGGACACTTTCCACCGTCCCAGGGTGCTCCAAGCTCCATCCAGCTGCTGTGGAACACCCCTTTTCCTAGGCTTGCCTGGAATTTCTGCTCTCTCATTCCCACTTTTAAATGAAGGGAAGCTAATTGAAAGGAAAGGGCTGCAATTAACATAGTTTCTTGTAGTTTTTTTTTTTTTTTCTTTTTTAATTTCTTGAGGACATCTCTGGCTCGTTAAGGCTGTGTAAGTGTCTCTTGCACGATGTCCCTTGAAGCTTTCCAGACTCAGAGTTAACTCTGCCCTCTGGTATTTGGAGATCTGCTGTAGCCAAGCCACATGCTTGAAGCACGGGGGAAGAATTGACTACCCCAGGCCTCCATACAAGGAGGACAAAGGAAAGGCAAACCACGATTCCTGCCCAAAAATAAATGGGCCGAGTTGATAGGGAGCCGAGGGCTTTGACTTGGGATTCCCTGCCTGCATGTGACGAGCACAAACCCCTCTGAGCACGGCAGGGGGGACCTGTAACATTCAATTTTAGGATGCTGGACAACCTTGAAGAGTCTTTGATGGGTTTCAAATGCGTTTGAGGTGGAGCCCGTGAGGGTCTGGTGGTCGTGCCAGGTCAAGGCCACCCCCCCACGCAGAGCAAGCCTTCTCTGGAAGCAGATCCAGGGTGCTCCTGTGTCACCAGGGGTTGGATTAGGGGAGCTTTAAAGGCTCCTTCCACCCCAAGCTGTTCTAGGATCACGGGGAAAACATCCCCTGCGTCCCATGGGATGGTTACGGAGGGCGGGGCTGCTCGGGTTAATTAGTTAATTAGATACCGAGCTTTTCCTTCTCCTCCTGCCCCGGTGTGAAACATCTGTCCGAGCACTCCATCAGCGCATCCGCCAGCGGGGCTTCTTTGGGTGAGGAGAAAGCTTCATTTCACTGGTGAGAGGTGACCTGAAAGGTGCAGGAGGAGCAGAGCTGAGGGGCAGGAACGTGCAGCACGGCAAGGAGCTAAGTTTGGGATGCTCTGGGATGGCTCCTCTCTGTTCCCCACCTTGCTGGCAGCGCCCACAGCAACTGGTGGGAGCCGGGCTGGGGTGATCCCCGCCGTGCCAGGGACCTGCAGAGAGGTGCTGCCCGCTGCTGCTTCCCCCAAAAATGTTGCCTGAGCAGCGCTGGTGCCCGGCATCCCGGCGGGAGGGGGGTGAGGGAGCTCCCATCCATCGGGGATGCTGAATGAGAGCCACACCTCTCCTGCCTGCGAGTGCAGCAGATTTACAAACCTTCCCCCCCACCCCTTTTTTTTTTTTTATTAGCAGCTTCTCCCCGTGTAACCACGTTCCTGTGGGCCGGGGTTGAATGAAGAGAGGCTCCTGTTTTAATTTTTGCTGTCAGGAGTAACGGGGAAGTGTAGGAGGAGGAATATTAATCATACCCAGCAGGCATTCTTCAAACTTAGAAACAGCATAAGGAAGGAGCCCAAATGGTTTAAACATTGCGGGGACCATTTGTATGGGAGTCTCGTGCTGGGAAACGTGCAGGGTACTCTTTTCATTTCTGGCTTTCACCCTGATTTAGTTGAAAGGGGAAGTTGTTGCTCTCCCACCTCCTTCCCGCAGCAGGGACCAGGGCCTGGTGTGCCTGCAGAGGCCAGGGAGGTGTGCAGGGGTCATCAGTGCTGCTGTTAAAGTCTCCGTGGTATCAATTAGCTGCTGCTGTTCCAAATTAATTTGCTATCTTGGGTGCAGGAGGAGTGGAGAGGGAGTGTTTTGGGTTTCGCTGTTCCAAACTGTTGCACTGGTGTTGCAGCAGGTGTAGCACTGCAATAGGAAAATGGAGGTTTTTGCTTTTTTGGGGTGATTTGAGGCACCCCCAGAGGCTCAGAAGAGACCCGAGTTGTACACCATGTGTTTCTGTGGGTCTGCCACGTGGCTTTAATCCCCCTCTGGGGCTTTGGGAGGCCCCCAAACCTCATCCTCTGCCACACATGTTTGCAGGCTTGCTCAGATCTTACCTGTGGCTGAGGAACTGGTCCTCACCGGGAGAACTGCAAAGTCCTTATGTGACTCTTCCCCTTCCCTTTTTGCTTTTCTCTACCCTATTTTGGGTTGATTTGGTGATTTGGTTTGTTTTTTAAATAGAAGAAACCCCTGGGGAAGGGCATGGAGTGAGTTTTTGCTTTCCTGGAGAGGCTGCCTGTGTTTTTTCTAACAGATCTGGAGCCTTTGCTGAAGGGTGAGAGCTGCCTGAGCTCCCCCACCAGTCCTGGC
Source organism: Picathartes gymnocephalus (assembly GCA_013390045.1). Taxonomy (NCBI): domain Eukaryota; kingdom Metazoa; phylum Chordata; class Aves; order Passeriformes; family Picathartidae; genus Picathartes; species Picathartes gymnocephalus. The sequence continues at coordinate 320,002 of WEKY01006537.1, read as the reverse complement.
CCCACCGCGCTGACCTGGGCTGGAGCCACCAAGAACAAACCCCTCTTAGCCAGGGTGAGGGGCTCTTCCCTGGGGCAGGACAGGAGGTTTTGGGCCTGATGCCAGCTTCTCTGCTGAGCTTTGTTCATCCCTTGCAGAAGCTTCTCTGGGGTGGGCAGGGGGCTGCAGGGATGGCACCGCTGTGAGAAATTGCTCCTCTCTGGTGGCTGAAATTGGTTGGGAGTCACTGACCAGGCAGCAAATTTCCCCTCCATCTCCTCGAGCACACAGGAGAGATTGCCTGGCAGCCTTCAGCATGCCTCAAAGATGGGCAGAGACATGAGGGGTGAGCTGCTCATATGAGTTTTGCCCAAAAAAAAGCATGGCAGTCCTGGTGCTGAGCCAGTTTGTCTCGCTGGGCTCTCCCTGCAAGTGGGTTCCTGCTTTTTATCACCCAAACAGACACGGGAGAGAAGTGATTTTGGGACAAAACTGTGTTTTCCCAGCCTCACCAGCTTCCCTGCAGCCCCCCCAGCCCTTCTGGTCAGGCATTCCCAGGGTGGTGCCTGCGGGAGGCTGCAGCATTCCCTGCTCGCAGAGCTCTGGGGCCAGGTTCCACCTGTGCAAATCGAGTTTATTCTTCTGCAGCAGCCTGTGTTGCGTCCCAGCCACGCAGGGTTTGTTTGGGTAGAGAGCACATCCACCGAGGAACAGGCAAAAAAAAACGCCTCGTGTGACTGTGGTCAGGCACGGCCTGGCACTGAGAGCTGCAGGAATTGTGGCACCTGCAGCTGGCAAAGCTCCCAAATCCTCTTG